>QLNU02015270.1:23926927-23971334 GCA_006491805.2 Dysdera silvatica
AAGAAACAAAAATACAAGTTGACAACATTGAGCTAGAAATTGCTGATTCATATATTTACCTTGGCCAGCTGATTTCAATGGATGGCAACATTATGAAAGAACTCAACAGACGTATTAAACTTGGCTGGAGTGCATTTGGAAGAAACAGTTTTATCCTGAAGGGGAAATTGCCTTTGTGTCTAAAAAGAAAGGTCTTCAACCAGTGTGTATTGCCAGTCCTCTCTTATGGATCAGAGACATGGAGTCTAACAGTTGGAGCAATACGAAAGTTACAGACAACGCAAAGGAGCATGGAGAGGTGCATGCTTGGAATAACTAGGAGAGATCGAAAAAGAAACACTTGGGTGAGAGAGCAAACTAGAGTAGAGGACATCATTGTTAAAGTAAAAGGACTGAAATGGCGATGGGCTGGGCATATTGCAAGAAGACCTGATCAACGATGGACAACAGAAATTCTGAACTGGATTCCAAGAGACCACCGAAGACCTAGAAAACGTCCTCAAACTAGATGGGTGGATGAAATAAGAAAACAGGTTGGGGTGACGTGGAAGCGAATTGCTCAGGATAGACTTGTGTGGAAAGCATTTGGAGAGACCTTCATCCAGCAGTGGATAGATAATGGTTGAATATGATGATGATGATATATATATATATATATTTATATATCATCATCATCATCATCATATTCAACCATTATCTATCCACTGCTGGATGAAGGTCTCTCCAAATGCTTTCCACACAAGTCTATCCTGAGCAATTCGCTTCCACGTCACCCCAACCTGTTTTCTTATTTCATCCACCCATCTAGTTTGAGGACGTTTTCTAGGTCTTCGGTGGTCTCTTGGAATCCAGTTGAGAATTTGCGTTGTCCATCGTTGATCAGTTCTTCTTGCGATATGCCCAGCCCATCGCCATTTCAGTCCTTTTACTTTAACAATAATATCCTCTACTCTAGTTTGCTCTCTCACCCAAGTGTTCCTTTTTCGATTTCTCCTATTTATTCTAAGCATGCACCTCTCCATGCTCCTTTGGGTTGTCTGTAACTTCCGTATTGCTGCAATTGTTAGACTCCATGTCTCTGATCCATAAGAGAGGACTGGCAATACACACTGGTTGAAGACCTTTCTTTTTAGACACAAAGGCAATTTCCCCTTCAGGATAAAACTGTTTCTTCCAAATGCACTCCAGCCAAGTTTAATACGTCTGTTGAGTTCTTTCATAATGTTGCCATCCATTGAAATCAGCTGGCCAAGGTAAATATATGAATCAGCAATTTCTAGCTCAATGTTGTCAACTTGTATTTTTGTTTCCTCTACAAAATTATTGAACATGATCTTAGTTTTTTGTAGGTTCATCTTGAGTCCAACTTCTTTACTTCTAGTTGAGAGCTCCTGTACCATGTCTTGGAGTTCTGATGGGTTCGTTGAAAAAATAACAATGTCATCAGCAAACCGCAAATGATTTAAATATTCACCATTTATTTTTATTCCCTTGTTATTCCAATTTATCAGCTGAAAAATCATCTGTAAAGCTGAAGTAAAAAGTTTTGGAGAAATGGTATCTCCCTGCCTCACACCTTTACCAATTTTGATAGTTTTGGTATCTTTATGTAACCGAAATTTTGCACTTGCATTTTTATACACACGTTTCACCATGTCAATGTACACATCCTCAATGTCTGTTGATCTTAAAGAGTTGATGACTGCTGATGTTTTAATAGAGTCAAAGGCCTTCTCATAGTCAATAAATGCAACACACAATGGAAGTTCATATTCATGTGTTCTTTCAATTAATTCTCTTAATACTTGAATATGGTCCACTGTACTGAATCCACTTCGAAATCCAGCTTGTTCTCTTGGTTGAGCTGCATCTAATTTTTTCTGCAGGCGATGTGTTAGCACTTTTGTGAAGATTTTATAAATAGCAGGTAACAAGCTAATTGGTCGGTAATTTTTCAAATCCTCTTTATCACCTTTTTTATGCAAAAGAATTACTGTTGCAGAATCCCATTGGTTTGGTATGTTACCGCTGTTAAGACATTTGGTAAAGAATTTTGCAAGTATGTCTTCTACATATTCTCCAGCTTCTTTTAGGATATCTAATGTAATACCATCATCGCCAGGGGCTCTTCCTTTCTTCATACTTTTTATTGCAAATGAAACTTCTTCTTTTAAGATTTTAGGAGCTGTTCCTTCGACTATTTCAGTGTCTTCGTTTAATCCACTGTTACTTTCATATAGTTTTTTGTAGAATTCTTCAACTCTTCTAAGTATTTCTTCCCTATTTCTTGTTACTGTGCGGTGTGATTATATATATATATATATATGTATCATATTTATTATTATTACTTTATACATCATATTATTCTTGTTAATTGATTATTATAATAATTATGTATAAAAACCTCGGTCAAATTAACCGCCTCTGTGGTTCTAAGTGTACATGCTTATAACTACGGTTACCTGTAACATACTTTTTTACAATTTTACATAGACCATTAGGAATATATTTTGGAAAAATTAAAGAATTTTCAGCTTTAAAACACGAAAGGTTTAAAAGATATTTGAGTTTAAACTTCACAAGCGGTCAATTTGACCTCAGCCGCTGTTCTAAAGTTAATTGAGGAATACATATCAAAAATATGTGCGCCTATGTGAAAAATTTAACACATGTTATAAACTGCAAGTTTAATATTAAACTACACAATATATCACTTCATAAAATAGACATAAAAGGACATATATCATTAAATTGCCACAACAGTAGGTGCCATAAAATTGAGATAAAATCATCAAATTGATATAAAATATGATAAATGTCATAAAATTGACGTAACGTAAGATATTATAGAACTGATATTAGATGCTAAATGTTATTTGAATTAGATGACATGAGCAATGCCAATGATAAAATAGACATGTAATGACATATCATTAATCCACAATGGAATATTATGAAATTGGCATAGCATTTCATGTCCTGAAGTTCACACAAAAGTAACATATCCTAAAATTGATGTAAATGTAAATCGTTATATAAAATGTGCATGTCACGTCATAATATGGACATAAATGACACATCATAGAATAGTTATAAAATGTAAAATGTCACAGAATTGATATACATTTATATAATACATGTATCGAAATTGACTTAAATTATAACTTTTAATATATAATATTTTGATAAAATACAAAACAAATAAAAAACACAAATATGCATAGCAGAATCTGAAGCATTTTCATATGTCGAATGTTAGATAATGCTTTATGGATTATATGTGGATGAGGACAATAATATATAAAAAAAGTAAAGAAATAACAAGAGTTGCAACTATGTATATCAATGTGCTATTATTTTAAAATCACATTACATAGGAATGTGCATGAAACACATGAAGGCACATGACTATGTTATGTGATTTTAAAATACATAACATAGTAATGTGAGTGAAACACATGAAGGCTTCTCTTTGTAGCGCCAAATGCTCATGTTATCTAAAGCAATGTTTTTTAAGGCATGACGATAAAAGAGCTCATGCTGCTGCGGGAGATACAGTGTTTCCCAAAGAATCGGAATCTCTTTGGGTATAGAGAAACAACCCCCAGACGACGATGAAACCTATCCGTAAGTGTTTTATTTTAGCACCATTGGGTGTCGATAACATGTTAAAGGCACACTAGGCGAACGCGTTACCACTGCACCGCCGCAAGGCTTGAGAGTATTTTAAAAAATAAGTGATTTTCTCAAAATATTAGAAAATACAGTAAAACCTCTCTTAAAGACCACCTTTATTCAGAAACCACCTCCTTTAACAACTACTTTCTATGGAAATGATTTCCTCCTCCCTATATATCCAACGCTAAATTTACCTCCATTCAGAATATCTCTCTGAGCAACCTTTTTTTCACAGAACCGACGGTGGTTGCTTTAGGGAGGTTTTACTGTATGTTCAGTAGAAACCATTCATACGTACACACATAAAAAATATTGAATTATATATCCTTTGATAAAAAGGTTCTAGAAACTATTTTTTAATTCTTTACCTGTGATATTCAAGCACAAGAAATGAATGCAGCTCGGTCACCTGATATACGTTTTGAATAACCATGACCATAACACGTGGTTCCACGTAAACTCACCAAATAGCAGGGCTGTTCTTAGCAAATCATGGTTTGATGCACTTGTTGGAAGTTACATGTGTAACGTGATGGACGCGGACTCCGAGCAGAGAGTTAATATTAAATTCTGTGTTAAACATATCCGTGAAAAGAACTAAGGAAATGCCTAATAAAAAAATTTTGGAAATGGTTCTGCAAGGGAAGCGTCATGAAGATGTTGCAGCAATCTAACCGGTTGCCAGAGATATACTGAAAAGTATCCCGGATGTTTTCAATAGAAGACAACATTATGAAAAAACTCAACAAACTTATTAAACTTGGCTGGAATGCATTCGGAGGAAATAGTTTTATCCTGAAGGGTAAATTATCTTTGTATCTACAAAGAAAAGTCTTCAACCAGTGTGTATTGCCAGTCCTCTCTTATGGATCAGAAACATGGTGTCTAACAGTTGGAGCAATACGGAAGCTACCGACCCAAATGAGCATGGAGAGGTGCACGCTCTGCTTGTTTCCATGACTTCCAAAAGCGATGAAAGGTGTGTTCATAGATAACAGAGGGGCCCACTTGGACAAGATCTAGGACCATTAGTTGGTAAGTTGCATAAATTATGTTTTACGAGCTCTGTCCTGCAACTTTTCTGTTAAATCTGGTACATGTTCGTTTGCATTTTGTAGCACTGGGACAGCTTAGACTGCCCCAATATATAGGTATAAACTCTCGTTGGAACAGGACCTTGGCCGTCTATGGAATAAAACTTTAAAATTCGAATCGTTAGGAAGAAGAAGAATAAACAATCTATTGGTAGGACGGGTGCTTATTAAGCACCCGTCCTACCAGTCGAATTAAGGTCGAGAGTTTGCGCACGGGAGACCAAGTTCCTCACTATCTCAACACCACTGTGCCGATTTAAGTAGTTTGTTTAGGTAATAACATAGTTTTTCTTATTTCATACGCCAAAGTTAAAATAAATACACTGTAGGACAAAACTATCTGAACAATTCGAAAATGTTGTATAAATGATAGTTTTCAACAGAACCAAAAGAAATTTGGTATGGTAATGTATATGCCTCCCAATACCCATGCAAAGAAAAGGAGGATGAAATCACCTAGCCCTATGATGGCAAAATGGTAAGGCGTTCACACAAATTGCAATTAACTTGGGCCCCATTTCAATAAAATCAGAGGGCACGCGCCTTTTTGAGCCCACCGTAAATTAGGTTTTAATTCCCTAGGCATCATAGGTTCAATTTCCTTAGAAGAGTGCCGTTTCGATCGCAGCCTTACTTTGGCTTAGCAGTAAACAAATGAAACAAGGATCGCAAAAGGTCCGTTGGGTTGAGTGAAACAATCTTCAGAAACGGAACGACAAACATGTCATCAAATATATTTATTTGTTTGGATTTTTATGGCGCAAGAGCACCTGGGTTATACTGCGCCAAATAAAAAACGTTATTAATTAAAAACAAACGTAATTTAAATTTTGTTCTGATGGATATGTATGTTTGAAAATAGTTTTGAAGATATCTAATAGCAAATTTTAAAATAAAAATAATGCCCATATATTTTCATAACTGATAGAAATATGGATGACTGATCTTTCCTTAGGAAATTTGCCATTTGAAAAGGGGTAAATATTTAAATGAGGCCTACCGACAAGACATTGGGCATTTTTGTACATTTTGAAAACTTTGTTACTCTTTCGATAAATAAGAAGTAAATTACATAATCAATATCCCTCTCTTACGTAACACAGATATCCGAAAACGTGTTGCCTTGCAGCAGGAACAGATAATTGCATATTGAACGGATCCCTGTCACGTAACTAAAATAAGGTTCAGTGTTAGCGATCAATCGATTTTGTGTATTTTGTATTTAATTCAAGAAACTCCAACTCCACACCTCAAATTCCATGAGAGCAAACGCTAGTTAAAGGAAATTTCAGACACAGTAAACTAAAACTTTGCTATTGAAATAATTTCCGCTTTACGAAAAATTTCACTGGTGGAAACGATTTCTTAACTTATTGCATTTAAGCATTAATGGATTGCGTATTAACTGCTCACGACATGTCCAAAAATAAACATTTCCTTTAAAATTTAGCTGGTGAGAATATAATATAATTTTTGAACTTTATTGAAGTTTTATATTTACTACTTACTTCGACCTAAAATATAATCGTTTGACTGTCATTTTACAGCCCAGGAATAGCAGAGACCATACTGCGCTGTTGACCATAGTTTTTGAAGCAACACGAACCTTTGACTTGAAGGAAACCAAACCAAGCACTACAATAAATAGAAAAACAGAAAGTATTTCGCAATACCAGTGGAAGAGAATCCGGGGCTAGTGGAAGGATGAGCGAATTCCTTACCACTACCCAACAGCAAGGCAGTAAAGCTACATTTTATCAAAGAATCTCTACTACTTAAACCCTAGAGAGCCAATTCCTGGACCACAGCGAAAAGTTAGTCAATAATGGTTCACAGTTTTGTGGCATCATTGAGAAGCGAACCAGGTTCAATGGCAAGCTTGGCAGACGTGCTGTCACTGCACCATCATAAAGCTTCTTAAAGCATGTAGTTAATAACTTCCAGTTTCCTGAGCTTTTAATTTCATGAATATGTGAATAGATTAGATAAATTCATTCAAGAGGAAAATAACCACTTCCTGAGGAAGAGCGTGGTAGAGACATTACGAGAATTATTGAAAGAAAACTATCTAATAAGTTCGCGATTTCAACTTCATTTAGTTTTATACAATAATATTCAGTTTCAGTAGGTTAGAAAATATAAATATGGTAAGCATAAGAGCATGAGTAAGAATCTACATAAAATAAGCGAAGGAAATTTCTCTTACTGTCCCGACTTTTTGACGTAGATATTTAATACTTCTTCTAATCTCGCAGTGATATAGGGATGATAGATAAAAAAAGGAGAAAGAATGAAAGAATAAAAAGCATAACAAAGATATTTTCCTTAATTGTCCTCCAAAAATCCAATCAAGATCGTCTTGTTTGTTTGTTTTTTGGTTTTACGGCTCAAAGACTACAGTGGTCATGCTGCGCCGGGACCTACTGTTTTCCGAGGAATCCGAACCTCTTAAGGCCTAGGGAACCAAACCCCGGACTACAGTGACAAGATCGTCTTGTATATCAAAACTTAACATAACTTAGCCTTTTTTTTTGATCAGTTGTTTTTAGTGATCAGTTAAGTGATTCGTTTTTAGCTAATCAGCTAACTGATTCGTTTGTAGTTAATCAGTTTACTGATTCGTTTGTAGTTGATCAGTTAACTGAATCGTTTTAGTTAATCAGTTAACTGATTCGTTTGTAATTAATCAGTTAACTGATTCGTTTGTAATTAATCAGTTAACTGATTCGTTTGTAGTTAATCAGTTAAGTGATTCGGTTGTAGTTAATCAGTTAATTGGTTCATTTGTAGCTAACCAGTTAACTAATTCGTTTGTAAACAGTTAACTGATTCGTTTTCAGTTAATGAATTAACTAATTGTTTAATTATAGTTAAACAATGTTAAGATAAAAAGTTCAATATACGGAGGACCCTGAAACCAAAATCATTATATATGTTATCATAGGTGTATACAGAAACTGAATAAAGGGGAGGGGTCGTAGACTCAATGAGGGGTGTTACAAAGCTGCAATCCATATATTCCTACGTTAAATATAAAAAATGTCATTTCAATGGGGAGTTACAATCTCTAAAACAACCCTCTGGCTACGCCTATGTTATCACACACCATATAGGCATCATTTTAATATTACATATATTGACAAAAAAAACCTAGCAACCCGAAATAAATTTTACCATTGCATTTTATTTTCCTTTAAAGACGGTTTAAATAAAATTTAAATAATAAAAGAAATATTCATATACTTTAAATAGGTATTGTGTGAATAATTAATATATGTGCAATGTTTTTCACTCAACGCTATACCCTCACGTTAAACGAAACTTTAATTATTTCTGTCTTGTGGAGGGCTCTCCTGAAATCAAAACGAAAATCCTTTCAAAGCTAATTATTTTTCAAACATAACCTTGCTTGTGCAAAAAAATATGACTAATTACCCAACGTTTGATGGAAATTTGGAAGATTTACGTGCTGTTTTATTTTTTAACGAGACGCAAATGAAAATTGACTTTCCCCGGATCTCGTTATCCAGAATAACAATCGTTTTACCCCAAAGCCTAAATAAGGTCTTCCTGCTCGCTTTTTTCCGGTTCTTGCATTTAATGATTTTTCCCGGAAATGCTACCGTCATTATATTTCTCTTCCATATCCGCCTAATTGTTCGCGAGTTAACAATTTCCAAATCGTCCTGGCAAAAAATGATAGTTGGCTTAACGGGGCATCATTAATTTGATGGTAGTTTTTAAGAGAACATTGCTTCTTTTAATGCTTCTTGTGGAACAGCATGTTCTGTGCGTTTGAAGGGTTGATCTCGCTTGTATGGTGCGCTCCTCACATACACGCGAAAGTGACTCGGAAATGCAATGAGTGGCGTCGTTACTTTATTGAAAATGATCACAAATAAAACCCTCCTCATTAAGTAATGATAACCTTTCATTACTTTTCTTCCTTTCCGCCGAAGTTCACAAAATGAAATATGGGATGACTGACAATTTGCAAAGCCCTCTTTATCTTGAATGATTTAACCGAAATGTTCCTTTCATTATATTTAAATGAAAGAGAACTGATTGGAAAATTATAACTGAAAATAAAGAAAAAATATTCATTACAGGACTTCCATCTTAAATGACTTTCAGCCGTCAATCTTTCAAAGCACTTTCAAATATTGTTTTTGAAAACAAAATGAGAGTAGTAGTTATTATTTCATTTTAGAAATGTTCTTTTTACAAAAATCCGCGTAAAATTTGTGTCGCTAACGACGTATTTTAAATCTAAATTGATTGTAAATCCTCATATAAATATCTGCTAAAGCGTTATTTTTGATTCCAGTTTATATAAATCATCCTACATACATCGCTAATGTGTTTTTTTTTCACTCATCACCCCGTTTGTGGTAGAACCGTGGTTTCAAGAAATTGCAATACCGAAAATAACGCCAAAAAATAACATTTAAAGTATATTTCATTTTTTTTTTAGTTTTACGGCGCAAGGACAATAATGGTTATGCTGTGGCGGAACCGATTAATTTTCAAGGATTCAGAACCTCTCAAAGCCTATCAAAGGGAATCAACTCCTGCACCACGGTTAAAACTTAGGCATTAAGTGCTCGTTGTTTGGAACGGTTGTGGGTCGAACCTAGAACGACCGCCTTCTAGGCGAACGCGTTAACACTGCAGCATCACAATAACCATGCACAAAACCATGCACAACACAGGCGACATCACATTTCAAATCAATAACTGTGCCTGCTTTTATGTAAGATGGAAAGCAAATTCGTAAACTTAATTCAGAATTAAAAATATCCTGCCCTAGAGAGAAAGGAGAGAGAGAGAAAAAAATATAAGAACCTTCTAATATATATTCAGAAATTTAGGAACATATTTCGAGAATTTCGACAAAAGTTGGATTAAACTATTTTATAAATTCGCATCAGCGCTTCGGCTACTTTCAGTCAAAATGAAAGACCCAATACTTATAGATCTGTTGATAGATGTAGATTGGAGAATCCAGTGCCCAAGAATTGTCATGTATATCGATAAACTTTCAAGACAATGGTCCAGGTGAAACAAAAATATTTAAAGACAACTTGACAAAATAAGGGAAATATTTTCACGATTACTCCATTGCATACAATAGGATGGTCATTTAATAAAATTTTGTTTGATTTGTTTGCTTTAGAGCCTTAATTAACTTAGAGGGCAGCTAATGCATTCTGTGCCTGACGCATAAACTTTGAGTGATTTAAATTTAAACGCCCTTATCTCTCTAACCTTCCTTAGTTTATAAAGGAGGCCACAAGATGAAACCTCACCGTATTCACATCTTATCATCTACGATTGTGCATAAATAATTTTAGGGATTCGTTTTAAATATTCGAAGGAATTTCCTATAAATATTCGATAAAAGATCAGAGTCCTGGTTTAATAGTAAATCCAGTTTCTGCATAGAGATCCTAAAATTTGAAGCATTTAAAGTAGATTACTCTTGAAAAGACATTTAAAGTAGATTACTCTTGAAAAGACATTTAAAGTAGATTACTCTTGAAAAGACATTTAATCTAAGCTTATACAAAGGCTTTAATATTTTGATAAGCATATCAATGGAGCGTTTTGATTCATTTTGCAAAGTATTATAGCGCTTAAATTTATGAAAATAACATTCAATTTCACATGTGATTTCCATATATTGAGCACAAATTGAATAATTCTAAATGAACCAAATTAGACAATAATATATTGGAATATTTATTAACTTTCCGATTATAATGGTAGCCACAATACTTTCTTTGTGGAGTACCGTATATCGGGGCTACTTAAGCCGCTGGAGTATCTTAAGCCATTGTGCTGAGCAAATTTTGGACACTGATTCTGGCAACACTGTTTTGAGTTTGATTGTTAACTTTCATGCCATCAATTCCATATTTTGACGAAGCTTTGGGCCACATATTTTAATAGTGTGTATGTTTTAAAATTAAGTTTATAAACCTTTATTTGTATTTAGGATAATTTCGTCATAAATTTATACAGTCCATAAATTTAATCACCAAAATCACATTTTTAAGTTAAATTCACTAAAATCATTTTTAAACATAACCTCAAACAATACTCTTAACGTTGTTATACTTCCTAGATTGTATTTCCATTTTTTTTCTATCCATTTAAATTCATTTTTGCTCCCTGTACTGGGTAACGAAGTCACCAAACAGGGGTGACTTTTGGTGTTCTCACCTAGGATGAGGACGGTGTCTTTTTTTCTCCTAAACAAAAGCAGCTCTAGTTTGAGCATGTGGCTACTTGAGTGTCGAAAATTATTGAGTAAAAATGAATTCCTCCGCGAAAACTCACAAAAACTCGCCCCGGAGGCTTTGTGTGTTGACAATTATTTGGCAATTGTGTAATCCCTGAGAAGGGTAATAATATCTTACATCCTTATATACGGAGAAAGAAAGCGTTGTTTCCTGTCCTCATTCATCTAGCGGTCCAAGACACTCCGGGCTAAACGGAGGGACCCTGGTTCGAATCCAGGATGAGGAAAGCATCTCTTTTCCTTCAAGAACATAAAAGCTCGAGCTAGAGCGATTTATATATAGGTGGCGAAAATTATTGTATAAAGCCATTATAATGGGTAAATTTTGGACACCGATTTTGGCAACACGTGTTAAATTAAGCATCTTAAACTTTTTTAGTGTGAATTAAACATACGAAACACTAAAAAAAAGAAAGAAAAAAAAAATTGCGCTTTAGTTTTACTAGTAAATAACTTGAACAGTATATGTGCATTTATTTTAGCCCTTTATATGGATTTTGATACCCCATCATCAACTAACCTAAGTCAAACAATGAATTCTCACTGCTGGCTTTAGTTACCCCATATTGAGAGGTAACTTAAGCCAGCATGGTCTTTAACATACATGTTGTAGAAGACTTTCATACATGTAAATATAGAGCGTAACTGTAGACCCAAGTTTTATAATAACTAGTTAATCTCTAAAGTAAATGATGTTGAATTCGCAGATGTTTTAAATTGAAAAGTGGCTTAAGTAACCCCGAGATACGGTATATCATGTTCCCAAAGCATACTAATTTGTAGAAAATCTAAAATATTATTAAAGAAATGTAGCTTTTAAACGAATTTTATTATTCTTAATATAAAAATTAAATGCTGGTAAGAACATTTGTAGATCAGTGATCATCAATTGGCGGTAGGCAAAGACACTTTATGCAATATGCGGAAACCTAATATTAAAAAAGGACATTTGTTATCAGTGGCGTAGGCAGAAAGTTCATAAGGGGGTTATAGGCTTAATGAGGTGGGGTTACAGAGCTACAACTCATATATTCCTATGTTAAATATACAAAATTTCATTGCAATGGGGGCGTTACAACCCCCAAAACTCCCCCCCGGCTACGCCTCTGTTTATTATATTGGGCCGTATTAGTAAATTTGTTCCAACTCTTGATCTTCTGTTTTTACAAGAATTGAAATTAAGCTATTCCTTATAGTTAGTCTCAACCGCTTTGTGTAAACAATCGCTTTAGATTAGTGATTCCCAACTGGTGGTCCGCCAAAGAGTCCCAAATGGTCCGCGAGACGGGTCATTATTTAAAAAGAAATAATAATTAATAAAAACGCTTATAAAAATTATTATTAAATATTAAAATTAAATATAAAAATGAAATTGATAGTACATTTGCAATATTTTACAATCTGATGGAATGTCAGAAAACGGTTCGATAAATAATTCGTATTGACTCGTATAAATAACTCGTATAAATAATTTGTAAAAGTAAATCATCTTAAGCGTGTTCGTCTTAACGAGGTTCGATTGTGTTATCATTAGATTTATTTTATGTTTATTATTTCTTTTTTACTAAAGAAAGATTTTACAAACACATTTCCCCCAAAAAAGGACCCGGCTCCCTTTTTTATTAAGGTCTTGCAATCAGCTCGTGAGAATTTTTCAAAGTGGTCAGCGGGTACAATTGAAGTGGAAAAGTGATCCACGGCTTAAATTGAAGTGGAAAAGTGGTCCACGGCTTCAATTGAAGTGAAAAAGTGGTCCGCGGCTTAAATTGAGTTGGGAACCACTGCTTTAGCTGATGAGTTCGATTATAAAAGTAACGACCTTTTACAATGAACTGGTGTTCAGATAAATAATTTAATCTTGCTTGTTCGTTCAAAAGTAAACACAAACATACTGAAATTCGTAGTAAATAGGAAAGTTCAAAAGCTGCATTCAAGTTTTATAAATTTCATTTTTATTGTGATGTGCAAATGTAATTTTGCTTTCATTGTAATGTGTTCTGTAAGCGATTTAATGGCAAGAAACTTCACGTAAACAAAAATAATTGTTTTTTTAAACCTGATATAAGCTTAAGTAGTCGAGACAAAGAATTGAGTGTTACGCCATTCATAGAAAAGCTTAAGAGTGTCACACGCCAAAATAAAATTGGCCACCACTGTTGCAAAATGTAGTTTTGTAACGAACTGAAAGGGCCCTGCCGTGGTGCATTCGCCTAGTTTGCAGTTATCACGAGTTCGACTCGCAACTGTGCTGAAAAACAAAATGCTTAATGACTAACTGATCGCTGTAGTCCAGGAGTTGGTTCTCCAGGCCTTAAGAGGTGCGGATTTTACGTAAAACCTAAGTTCCGGCTCAGCGTAAACTATTTTCTCTTTACGCTATACAACACACAAACTAGTTAGCTAAAATTGTGGTTCAAAACATAGTTGCTATTGTATCATAGATTATATGTCGTGTATCGTTGATTGAACTCTTACAAACAACAATTCCATGTATTTATGCTTTCCGAACAGACTAACAACGTAAGAATGGCACCCGTGATGTATTGCACAGATACACGATTTACTATAGCGCCAAAATACTTTTTTTTCAATCAGAAAGAAATATGGGTGAAACTCTAGAATTATCCCGGTCGCCAAGCTCCTTTCATCAACAAAACTCATGCTATACTCTAAAAACTGAGTTCGAGAATTCTAATTACCGCGCACAAAACTTGGCTTATATCTTGGAACGTTGCCAGAATGAACTCTGGGCGTCGGCCATGTTTCTTTCGTACGCAAGGGTGTTTTTTGCAAATCAGTACTTTTCCTGAATCAGCAAAAGTTTAGTGAGGGTAAACCCCACACTCCCATACCAAGAAAACATTAGTAGAGCGCGGAGACGCACTCTTCTGTAATTCCAATGTGTGCAATAGCAAAACAAAAAAAACCTCTTCTATATACATGCAGCGTTCATTAACGTCGATAAAAGGAAAGAAGGACGTATTTACCCAACAGAACGAACCCCAATGTTCTTATCCCGACTTTAGCAAACTTCATGCCACAGCATCGGTGAATTTTTTAAAACTATTTAGAAAAATTTGTGATTTGCAAAACATCAATCCATGAACATGCACATCCATCATCCGAGAACAACTACCCGAAAACGAAGTTAACGCGCCATTGGCGACCGAGATAATCCTGGAGCGTGGCCGAAATATGAAAGATACTGAATAAGATAAAACTCTTTCATATGTTGATTTGATTCATTCACCTAAACATTTTTTTTTTGTGTGTTTTACGCTACAAGGACATGAAAGGTCATGTTGCGTCGGATCTGCAGTTTCCTGAGGATTCCGAACCTCTATAAACTGGGACAGGAATTGCAACCATTTTGGAATGTTGTGTCGAAATAATTCTCTTGCCTCATTACGCGTGCTAGCCTACTCTCACCAAATTGTGGATTCTTATTTTAATATTTACCTATTAACATCAATTAAAACGAGTATTCTTTCATATTCCTGGTGGAATGAAATAAATGAATTTCTTGAAACTATCTTTGGCCATTTACCGGTTTTTGCGAAAGTTCCATAATACAGGGTTTAAGCAGCGCTACCTCTTCAGCGTGTTAACGCGTATTTGCTATGCCAAGGGTTTGAAAAAACGAAGCAATGTTTTGATTTTTTTTTAAAACAGATCTCTTGGTAGTATATTTATTACTAAACACTTCTTCACTTCTTACTAAAATGATTCTTTTTTGTGGTATGGTAAAGAATAGAAGCTTTATGCTGTTCACGGGAAAAATTAAAAGCTGCAATTCACCAAAAAAGAGGAATACTCTAAAGTACAGTCTTGTTGCACTATGACAAAGCGCGTTCTCATGCAGAAGCAGCAGCAGCAATAGCGAAGGCAATGCAAAAGCTGCGGTTAAAACACTTTACCATTCACACCGCATACTTTTTAATATCACTTTTCTCATTCTCTTTACATCTCTAATCCGCTACACTATAATATTCACGGCTTTAATGCACTTAAAGTAGTTAACTTCAGTACTCTACATGTAACAAGCCATAGCTTTATTCTGTGTTCCGTTACTAATCTAATCAGCAAACAACATCCGTCAACTTTAAAAATAGCAAAGTAACATCCGTCAACTTTAAAAATAGCAAAGTAACATCCAAAATATTGCGTAACGTATTATCAAAAACGGTACATATAATTTAAATACATTTATAATTATTCTTGTTTTACATAGTCCCATGTTGTTTGCTAATGCAGTTGAAAAAGTGATGTAGGCTTGAATTCGGCATCTCCAAAAAAGCTTCTTACCAAGGAATGCCGAAGCTTCTGGAACGATGCAAGAAATACATCAGGCGGCAGGGCGTCGAGGCGGAAAAGTAATATAAATGAAGTGTTCATTTGACCAATTATGGTCGGATTTAGGTTTCATGGGACCTTAGACAAAATATTTTCCGGGCTCCCTGTAGTATAAATTAAGCCTGTGTGATTACATTAGCACCGTATATATCGTGGATCTTGGAACCAACGAAAATGCTCACTATGTTCGATCACTTATTAAATCCGTTCTGAAATTTAAATTTTAAACTTTGAAGATCAATTCCGTACAGGCAACGGATTTGCATGCAACGTGCATACAAAAAAATTTTAAAATTCGCGAAGACTGGCGACGCCATGAAATTACTGCCCTGATGATAAGGTTCGGTGGGCAACGATTTTAAAGTAGTGTTGAATCAAGATCGCGCATGCCCGTCAAACAGAGCGGATTCTAGACATATACTCTGTTTGTCTATGTGATAATCTGGCCCTGGTCCCAGTACTAAAGTATTCGTTACTTTTACTCTTTTTTGATTCTCCCACTATATACCGTCCATGCATAACAGTGCACAGGGTAAATAATAAGAATGCATTAGAAAAATAAAAATTACACCGTAATATTTTTCCCATAGAAATATTGGTATTAAAAGTTAACGGCACCAGCAAAGATACCACTAACACCAAGAATGGTACTACTGCAGAAACAAATTGAAAAGGGTTGTAAAGGACATCAAATAAGTGATATTTGGCGAAATCCCCATATCCACAAACGAGCCAGTTTGGCTGTGGAGCGAAACATACTACGGTACAAAATAATTTCCCGTGGCCAAATTAATGCAATTGGGGAATTCATTGCCTAAACGTAAAGCTCACTTTTGGGCCATTTCCTACAATAATAGTTGCTTCAAAAGTTACTCTAGAATCTTCTTGTCTGACTTTTGCACTACTCTATGATGCGCTATTATGCGCTACTATGTATGATTGTAGAACTTGTGATACTATTGCGCTACTATGTATGACTGTAGAATGTACCTAGGCGTTGCTAATTCAAGAGTATTTTTCTTTTAGTATTATATTTATTTCTTTTAATTAAGATTTAGCTTAAAATATAAAATACACGACTAAAACTGTGTACATATTTTATTTATTACACATTAAATCTAATCTCGCATCCAGTGACCGGCATTTGAAAAGCTGGGCGGACGGTTATAACCGAACAATCATCACATAGGGGCCGTTTTGTCTATTTAAAATTATTGTGCAGGATGTATATCAGAGTCATACGCGTTCGAATTTTCGTGACTACTGAGATTAAAAATACCACCGACTATTGGTTTACCTGGAAACGGAATTATAGGCTTGAAGAAATTGAAAATTAAACTGGGTTGGAAATAAACGATTTCAATTTGCTTGTCTTCTTTACGGAGCAAGGATATCAAAGGTTATCATGTGACAGGTCCTTCAGTTTTCCGAACACGTCCAAACTTATGCTGCAAAGTGAATTAATTCCCGTCAACAGTGGGCAAGGAAATGGCACGTCGAAATGGAGATGGCACGGAAATTTGCACATCGCCACTGGGGTTCGGAATCGGGATATCGGCGAGTAATTACCTATTCCTCTATCGTGGTATTTACTCGGGGCTATTCACCCACATTTTTCCGAGGAAACTGAACCTCCTAAAACCTAGGAAACCAACCTCCGGGCTACAGTGTGTAGTTAGCCGGAAAGTGTTATACCTTTTCAGCATCGCTGGTGCTTAACGCGAGCTTGTCATGTGACCACTACGTGGTCGCAGGACTTGGATATAAATGTATCAGAAATATAGAATTTCCTATTTTATAATTTGACAGAGGTGGAGTTGATGCCGAGCAGTTCCCTATTTCAGTCTAAAAGTCCTATATTTGTATGGCAAGATGCCCAAGTGTCTCGTATTTAGTTGAATTGCAATTATTTTATTTTCAAGATTGCATGGTAGGCAATTGGAGATTACCCCGATTTTCTGTATAATCTTGTTGATTTATTTCCGTTTTTATAATTATTATAATTTATATGGTTATTTTGCCTCGGGCGGTCGAGGCTCTGTCAGATCTTATAGTTTCTACCCATAGCTTCCCGGGAAGATCGATTATATGATGTTGTTTTATACTGTAATCTATATCTGTCCGAAAGAAATTTGAATTAAATTTGAATTGAATTGAATAGATTTAATTTACACAAAAATTCATAACAGTGGAAAACTTCAATCGGATATTAACCATATGGTTTCGATGGGGGAAGAGCAAGCGAGAGAGCGTCTCTCACTCTCTCTCTCTCTACAGTACTTAAATGTGAAAAAGTGAATTTGTTTTGTTGTTAAGCTTTTTTTGTCCTACAAGGCTACGGTGCTCAGAAGAAATGGCACATACTTTATATATATATATATATATATACTCGGTTTAACTGAACGATAAACAAATGAGTTGCATACATCCTAACGCAGAGACGTTTAGGGAAGAACATGAAAAATTGCAGCGGAGAACGATATATCTTTAGGATTAAATAAAGACTATATATTGGACAGAAGAACAGGCGAATAAATGTTCAAATAAAGTATTCAAATCATGGAAGCACTGGTAGGATAGAATTTTGCAAGTTTCATGGATAGCTACAGACGCAAACCCTTTTCCTTACTATTTTATGCCTAGTTTCATATGTGCTGACTACTTATCCAGTCTGAACGAATATTTTAGTAAATATATGCGCTTATACCAAGTGAACACTCGGTAACATAAACTCTGTCAGCGGAATACTCGGCAACTATAAACGAGGCATGACGGTAACTAATTTGCTTCTTAATTACTTGTAGCACGTGTTAGATACTTCCCGAACACGAGACTTAAAATAAATAAATAAATTCCATATTTAAGTTTTGAATAAGTATCCATCCCCAATTCTTCAAATACCTATACAATTGCCCTTATATAAATATCTGCTGCATTCTAAAAACTACTGCCTAAGCATAAAATTTCGATTTCCAAGACGAAGAGACAAGGCTATAAAAATTACCGTCCCGCCAGACTATTTATCGTCTTGCAAATGAGACGCCGCTACAGTTCATTTAGCCTTCATATTTCGCTGCACACCATTTCGTCCCTGTTGATGGCGACAAAAAAGTTACCCAGTTGGTGATTTCGGAATTCAGAACTCTCGCACTCCCCTTCTTCTCATTTCACGTTTGAAAGAGAATATCGAGTTTAAGATGGGAAGATAGCGAAATGGCTTTCCTCACGTCCCCCGATATCATTTTGGGAAATACAGGTGTTGCCAAAAGTATATTTTCAAAAGTTCCAAAGCACGCTTAAACTTTTATCATTAGGCAACGCGTTTTTGTGAGAAAACTGGATCTTTCGACATTGGGGTACTTTAAAAGAAAAAGTAGTTTAGAACTCTGATTTAAATCGGTATGGTGACGCAAAGGTGTGGGTTACTTCCAAGCAGATTTAAGTCCTTAAAATATCACGGTAAGGAACATGTGGTTAAAAAATACACTTAATTTTCGTTGATTCAGTCATACGTCATACACACCCCTCTTTCGTTATACTTTATGGGTATCAGAATGTGTCATTTTGATTTGTTTGCATTTTCCAAATTTTATACCGTAAGGAAATTTACATAAAGTTAATGTATTTTAGAACTTAAACCACACATCATCTAAACGCAAAAGCAATAAAACAACTTTACTCATTCCCTAAAATTCGCCAATTCACCCAAACTCCAGAACTTTGGAACTAGATTAAAAAATCCCCTTAAACACTATATTTAGGACTCGAAATGTTTTAAGAAAGTATTTTAAAAGCAATATAAAACTTCGCCAGGAGATTTTATGATTATTTTAAATTTGACACTAGTGTAAGGTTTTCAAACCCTATGTTTCACGTGCCATCTACTTCCTTTGTTAAGTTAAGGCAAAACTCTGCATTCTGCTTTTACTTGACGAAGGGGGCAATAGATATCAGAAAGGTTCTATTCTCAAACCTTCTTCTAACGTCAAAGTACCAGTCCTTATAATAAAATAAAAGAACAATTTTCATTTCATTTGTGAAGAAACGCTGTAGTTCAAATACCGAATGAAAATAGAAATACAGTTTTAACGTACTGCATAAGAAGAATGAAAACAATAAAGGATCATTAATATCGCACAAACAGAGAAATAAATATATTATATATATATTATACATATTCTGCACCTAATGATGGCTGTCTCATTGAACAGCTAAAATTCTGGCTCTTGTTTATAATAAAAGTAATTACCCACTTTACGTGGCTTTGCATATTTCATCGTATTATTATGCAAATATTCGAATAAAAAATCTTGAATGGGGAGCAAAATACAAAATTTTCCAAATTTGTAATATATGCATAATAAATGAAACAATTTAACATCAAAATTCAACCCAGATGTTTGACAAAGGCAATTTTTGATTATTTTGGCTCTTTTTAGATTTATTTTATTGAATGGTTTAAATATGATGTCAACTTAAATAATTTGCCATTATTTCGATTCGAAGCTTCACAAGTTATGAACTCAGTAAAGGAGAACAATTACATTGCTCACATGCTAATAGTACACATTTGCATTGTTTTATGTATTAGCCGATTGATTTCTAAGTTTACATATAAAGATTGTTCCGCTCCATTGAAATGGGATCAAAAGCTGTACTTAAACCCAAAGCGATGACTATTTTTCCCCTTATTTATTCCTCAATTATCTGTCCTTAGCTTGCGGGTACGCTTAGTTCTCAGCATCCAGCGAATTTATAGCAACAATTTCATAAAACATTTTTGTGCTATGCCTGTGTCTTAATGAATCTTTCGACATATTTAAATAATTTTAAAAATTAATTTTAAATTTACGTAAACTTGTAATAAAACCACTACCCGTAGAAAACGTTTTAATTAAGTGGAAAGTGGATTCATATTCTACGCTGGCATATTATTATATCGTATTAGCGTCTGCGCTATTCTCAGACGCAAACAAATTAAGGACATTTTCCACACTGCAGTTGATGGTATGAAAAGGCTGTGCAAAACTTTATTCCTGTCATGATTTTTGGGAGCTGCGAAACTAAACTACAACCTAAAAGTTTTCGAAAATACAGCCTCAGGCTCCACGCAATTTTAAGGATGAAATCTCTTTCGCAGACTTCAAATATCCAGACCCATCATACGGAGCGGAAGGGAAACTCTTCCTAAGTTGCGACGTCTCATTGAGAGTATGTCGCCCTCTAAACTATCATGCAAGCAAAATTTCAAAATGGCGACATTGAATCCCAGGGAAGCCATCATAGCAGGAGATTAGTTGAGTTGTGAATGGTGGCAAGTTCGATGAAGGCTTCGGCGTCAGCCATTAAATTCAGGTCGTGGGTCTAGCATCCAAGTAAGACATAAAAACTAGTAGGCCCAGACGGTTTTATTTCTACGGCATCGCTGATATCCCGTAACGGCCGACGTTAGGAGTAAAGATGACCGTTAAGGTTCTTGGAACGGCGTCGAGACATGGGCAATTTTGTTCGCGTAAAGCATGTTGCTTTAATTAAAAGTTACAATGTTAGACGCATTTTATTTTACACTGGAAAAGACCCGTTTAGCCATTCGAAGCGAAGGACTTACATACGTCATTCCTTTAACAATTAAATTATTGAAAACACAGACTGGAATAACATAGAAAATAAAACTAACGTTCGTAAAATCTTATGATGTCGGCTTTGTCTGAAACTGAAATTTAATTTTATCTTCTAAGCACGCAAGATCATAAAACTAAGGAGTATCATGATTTTATTACGGGTAATTCCACACAACAGAGAACCGCCAAGGGGTAAACAATACATATGAAGCAAATAATGTTCCTTTAAAATGGCTTGGAAAATTTTGGAGTGAAATTTTACAAATGCCTGTATGACAAAACCATGGAATAATAATGGCTAATACTTACCTCTGCAAGTTAACTTCTACAAGTTTTCGAAACGCAACACCCTTTCTAGAATACGAAATATCTGAGACAATCCTTGATTCAACGGACATACCATTTCCATGAACAAGAAGGAAGAGTTCAAACTGGGGGTTAAACCACCCGTTTGAACAATAGTATTACAAATTACTTACTGGAGGAAAAAATTATATCAAACCTCCACAATTTTCAGTAAAACCTTTCCCTTTTCGAAATTTCATAGAGGAGCCCCTGTATGTGCATTTTTGAATTAAATATTTTCTGTTTTCTCTATTGTGAGTTATTTGTGTAGATTAATTGGAAGCATTGGATCGTATGAAATTAGAAAACCATTTGCAAGACTTAGCAGGTATCTAAATGTAATAGAAAAGTTGATGTGTATATAACGAATGTAGTTAAGATTAGAATGGAGTGCTTTATCTGAAAACAAACTATCGTATCAATGTAAAATACAAGGCAGTTTGTCACAGCACCAGACAGACAGATAAGAGTAATAAGTAGAAATAAATATCACGAGCGTAAAGTAAAAGTGCAAAGTTCGTTTTGACATACTTTTCAGACGGATGTGGCCCTAATTTTTGTATTCCTGACGAAAGATGGCCAAATTGGTCCGAAATATACATAGATATTTATGTCAAAACAAAATTTTTAAATTTACTTCAGGATTATAATATTGATTTCTACTTTTATAAATGATATCGTATTAACGGTAAACAATGGGAAATGGTGTACAAGTTATGAATCAAAATAATGCTATTCGCTGTACTGGAAAGGTGAATCTGCAAAATCTATGATTAGCAATAAAAAACGCGACTCACAGAGTTAAATTTAGTGTAAACGGTTGACAATTGTTTCGGAGGCGATAGTCGTCTTTTCTCAAAACTAACAAAGGCCTAAGTGTTAGTTTTGGGAAAGGCCAAACATCGACTCCGAAAAACTTGTCAACCTTTTACATTACATTGAACAGGGTTAGTTGTATTTTACAGCCAATGAAAATGCTATACGCCTTTATAAATAGAGTGTATGAATAAATAAAATAGACTCAAAGTGGAACTAATCCAAAAGCAACAAAATTAATAAAAGTAATGTGCGGAATGCGTTTGCAAAATAGATTTCGAGAACGAATTAGGACATTTTTTGAAAGTAATGGTGCTTAAACCCTTCAACCAAAAATTATTTTTATCTACTAGTAAACCGAATAATGAAAAAAATTCAAGCAACATTTTGTAAAATAAGGAAATTGGAAGAAAATCCGATTACAAATGAAAAATTATTTTAAAATTTATACGAAAAGAGACCTATGCAGATCTGTTTAGTCGTTATAAAGAAAGCTGTAGTCTCATAAAAATTAATTTCCAACGTACACTCTAAATTTTTAGAAGGCTTTTAGACATGGGCACTCTTATTTTTTAAAAGTATGTTTCACTAACATGCACTGCCTAAATTTAAGGTATAAAATTCAAATAAGTTAAAATTAACTCACAACAACAAGCAATATGCTCAGATGCAAAGATTTAGAAACATTTATGCCGTATTTTCAGTCTATCAGACAAATATGGAAAAGAATGAAATATGTTTAGTTTATGGTTGTTTTAATTTATTAAAATCCGAGATTCTTCACTTTATTTCCTAAACCAACGTTCATTTATGAAATCAAAGTAACGTTACCATTCACAAATGCTCTCTAACTGAGACTTTGAAATTAAAAATGAAAATTGCTTATTCAGTAATTGTATATATCTCCAGTATTGTCAAATTTAAAATAACGTGTGTGTACATATAAGAAAGAATAAGCACAAATATAGTTATTTGCAAATAAGAAAAATCTTCCGCTTGAATGTTGAATGTGTATAATTGACAGATACCAAATGGATATTTAGTTTTGCATACTCCATACTCGTTCGGCTGCTTTATATATGCACTTGGACATATAGTCCTTTATTAAGTGCTCCTAAAAGTAATTGTTTTTAAGTTATTAGCAAAATATGTGAAATTGAAAACTCAATTATATAGGATTTCCATATATATATATATATAGAGAGAGAGAGAGAAACAATCTCTAAATTAAAAATTCGAAAGCTTCTTTCCGTCGATCCCAGAATTTAAAGGATTCTTTCCATCAATTCAAGAATACAAAAATTTCTCTCGATCAATTTAAATATTAAAATCCTTCTTCCCATCAATTCGAGAATTTAAAAGTTTGTTTTCATCATTTCGAGAATTCAAAATTGTTTTCCAAAGTATCATAACTATCCATAAACTAAAACGTGATTCAATTTACATTACCTCTCTTGCCTGAACTTACAGCAATGGAAATTGCTATTATGATTTACAATTCTTAAGTACGATTCTGGTACATTAGAGAAAAGTGAAAAGCTAAAGAAAGCTTTTTCGAATGAATTTATTACTTTTATTGCCATTGCCGTTGTAAAATAAATTATAAAATATTTTCATAATTTTTATGAACACTCTTGGGAGTGGGCATTCTTTCACATAGAATTAATTTACTAACCGAAAATTTCGCCAAATATTTTATACTAAATGAATAAAATGGCTAATCTTTTCCTCCGTTATCAACAATAATTAGGAAAGCAATGTTTCTTAAAAAAGTAGTATTTCTCGTTTAGATTAAATTTAATTTTTAATTCCTGAAACTACGCACATCGTATGTTTTCTCTTTGCTTAATTACAGCATGGAGAATTGTTTCTGGAACTTTGATTTTTCTATTTCTCCTAACACCAGAGTAACTTTAATAAGCTTATGAAACCCTAATTCCTTTCCTTGATTTTTGCTGTTTAATTTCTTCTTGTACTTTCAGGAGAGGATTAAAAAAAAAATATAATGCCTACGTTTTAATGCAAAATCTAGAAAACTCAGCTACTCTGGATAAAATTATATGAACACGAAACTTTTTCACATATCTAGTATAAATAAAATATTGAAATAGTTAGAAATAACACAAGATTATTTGTAGTTTTCTTTTCAAATACTTTCTTTTTTTTGATAAAATTATATAGCTTTCAAGCAAATGCCTAAATAGCGTGATTCTCTCTCTCTCTCTCTCTCTATATATATATATATATATATATATCGCACCTTTACGACGAAAGTGTTACAACTCAAAATTCGGTGAAAATTACTTAATGTTACATGTAGAAAACAGTGCTGCATTTTGCCATGCAAAATGTTAGGTCATAAGTTATTTGGGTTTCTGCTAGTTGGCACATGTCATTAGATGAACACAACATCCCTCAATTCAACCAGAAACAGTTTTTTGCATTTTCTGAAAATTGGGATTTTTTGAATTGTAACACTTTTGTCCCAAGGATGCGATGTATGCATGTGCGTATGTGTACATATTTTGTAATGCACAAACCATTTTTTTTATAATTTTTATTACTTTATTTTAAGTTTTTTAATACTCACAAGATATGCAAGAACCTATTCTGTTGCTAATGTTTGAGATAAAAATTATTTATTGTAGTGTAAAATTTTCCTAAAAATTTTATAAATCATTTTCATCATTCTTTTATTGAGATTTTGAAAAGTAACACGCAATGTGCCCACTACAACCTAGACAACTGAAACCTCCCTCCTCCAAAGTTTCTCCATATAGTATTTCCAAATCCTCGTATTTCGTGATCTTCTCCATCATTCTTTCATCTACCTGTCTCTCAGCAGGCATTGCAATATCATTCAACCAGACATGTGTTTTTTATAACCGCAATGTTCGGAGTTTTGGGTGAAAGTTGTGTACTTACTGCTATTTATTATATGGCACTTGGTTGGGAAACCCCACATAAGTTTGGAGGTTTCATTTTAATTTTTTCCGAGTTGTGATCCCGCAGTCCTCATTTGTGGGAAGTCCGCATTATGATATGGGGAGGTGCTCCATCTTGCATGAACGTAACTGTGTCCAGTAGCTGTTTTCCATGCAGGGATGGCACAAGGTAATCTGGCAGCATTTTTAAATAACGGTCTCCAGTTACGGTTCACGTCTTCCAGCCACCGGTTCTGCATGGTTCTTGGAAGAAATAAGGACAATGAATTACTGATGCACCGAACCCACACCACACAGTGAGTCTCGGTGCATGCATCGGCGTTTTTACCTATGCATGTGGATTATCGCAAGCCCAGATCTGGCAGTTATGCGTATTAACGGATCCATGTACAGAATGGTGGGCCTCATCTATCCAAAAGATATTCAGAAGTCATTGTGGAGCATCGTCGAGTTTTTGTAAAAACATACTCAGCGAATTCCTTTGGCTTTTCAATGTCATTCGGCTGCAGCTCCTGTAAAGTTTTAATTTGTACGGGTATAACTTTAAAACTTCATGCACAACTTGAAACTCGCTGGTTTGTGGTAAACCGGCGTTTCTTGGAACTTCCCGTATACTGTATATGGTGACTGTGCTGCAAGGGCATCCATTTCTGTTGCTACCCTGCTAAAACGCTCCTTTGACAACTTCGGACTACTACTGCCAAATCGATCTTCTAAGCGACCGGTTTCTTTGAATTGCTGCACTATCTTTCTGAGCCCAGTTTCTGTAACTGGACTTCGGTGTGCCTTAATTTCCTTTATCGTTCTAAATTTCCGTAATGCTTGCGTTTCGGATTCATTGTTGACATAAAAAAACCTTTACCAAAAGTGCCTTTTCTACCAATGTCAACAATTCAGTCATTCAATGAGTTGCAATAATTCAACAAAGCATCAATTCAATCCGCACACACACTATTACAAAGGCAGAAGTGGATTAGAAGTTAGTTGTCGGTTACAATCCTCTTTTAAACCGATAAAATTTGCATATTTTCAGGAAAATATACCTTTCAGCGCCACCTACCGGCGACAATTTTAACTATTTTTTCTTGTGTCAAAAAATCCGATACTTTGACAAGTACAAAGGTGCAAACCGCACTCCGATACACTAATTTCTTCAATTTTTTAATGCTTATTTTAAAATCATTGCTGATTTCAAAATTTAATCACCAGTTTACAATTTAAAGTCGAATTTAATCTTAAAGGGAAGTCCTGCGTGTGATATTTTGCCCACGGGTAGAAAATAAGCATCACGCAGAGAAATTAAAATGAAGTCTTTGGCAAATTTGAAAATTGTTGGGACAGTATGGCCTTTACGACTCAGAAAGTCACCGCAAAATTAAATGTGCTTACGCGATGCATTTTAATTATGTTTCGAGAGGAAAATAACTGCAAGGAAGTACACCATAAGGAACTCGATTAAGAAATTTTGCTCCTTTTGTTTTCGTTACCTGCTCCTCATCCTCTTCTGCGTGTTTTAATTTCAGGAGCACTCGTTCCAAACGACGAGCCATCGGTAGACTTAAATTAGTTCTGAAGTAGTCAGTTTGAGAAATTGCCTTGCCCTTTTCGCTGCCAACAACGGAGTAAATTTACACACGAATATTTGAACACTACATCAAAGCCTACTTATCTGCCACTTCCAGGGTTTCTAGTTTTCTAGCACACAAGGTTGCATCTGTGCAAACAAGGTTGGTTTAATAATTTGAAGCAAAATTTTTTAAGCATGGTGCAAAATTGGTGTTTGATTCTATGAACTGATTCTACGAACCGATAACCCCCGCAGTAGGGAAAGCCCGCAAGAAAAAGGCTCCAATTCATCATTGTTCATATTCTACAAAACTTATAGTAAGAAATTTGAAACACATGATATTATCTTACAGTTAATAAGGCAAAAAATTAATCGTATGAAATTTTCTTTAAAAATGAAATAAAAATCATCAGTTTCCAAATAGAAGGAAATAGCCTACTACAAAATCAGAAGCAGTATGATTGTTTGTTTGGCTTTTTTATGGCGCAAGAGCATCTGGGCTATACTGCGCCAAAGAAGCAGTATGAACCTACACCAAATGTTGTGGGGAGGGAGGGCATTAACAACTTGGTACCGCCAATGAATTTGGTAAACCAAATGACTTCCAACTTTTTTAAGGCTACTCGAAAATCCCTGTATCGCTAATGTTTAATTGACCAAATTTATGTACCTTTTACTCAGCAACTATGACATCTACAGCTGTAAACTGCGCTACACATGTAAAAATAAAATGCACGTTCTTACACATACTATATTTCATACATAATGATTAAGGTATAAAAAATATATTTTAAATTTTTAGCCCACTTTGAGCTGCTACTATATAGTAGATAAGATATATTGCAAAAATTAGCAAAAGCATATATAAAATAAAAAATGTGTTTGAGAGAGTTAAATAAAATAGGTTTGATAGAATTAAAGTAAGAGGAAAAATATAAAAAATAACAATTAAATCAAATTTTTTTATGTTCTGTTTTTTGGGCCTTGGGTATCTCGCTTTATACATGTAACAAATATGCTTTGCTTGCATTTTGCGACACACGCCGCAAGATATGATGGGTCGCCAACTGCTGCGCCGTGGTGTATGTGAACAGCTAACCATGTGCCGGGTGGCGTACGTCATGCGGCATAGTTTGACTGTACTTCCCAGAAGGTATTTTTACGTGGCGGTGTAAGTAATAACAAATTAATATAAAAAAATATAACAGAAAAACTATCTTATTACCATTGTATGTTATTCGTATCTTGTGAAGGTATATGGAAAACTGTTTTAAACCGAAAACGCATTTTCGTTATGTGCTGCGCACCTTTCACGTATTGAGCATTTCAGTTTGAGTAATGATAATTGTGTTATCGCTGATTTTGCTAGTCGGAACATAATTCCTGCGGGACACACTTCTACATTGACCTTTTGTTGTTTAAATCCGCAACGTACTGCGCCGAGACATTTTAAAGTTTCTCATCTCAATGTATGCGTAACTAGGAAAATCCACAGTGAGAGTTCAGCTGAAATTAACAGATTTATTTTCTATATGGATTATGAATAGTGCTTGTGTAGTAAAATTTATGCTCATTCGTATCTATATAATCCATATTTTAAAACTAAATTGGCCATTATATTTATAATCAATATATTTAAAATTATTTTAGCTATATACAATGAAGTCCGGTAAGTCGAATATTCGGGTGCGTTGAAGTTTTTACGCAGTTCCGGCCCCATCTATTAAAATTCAACGTAAATATTTTCCTTTAGTCGAAGTGGACATCCTTTAAGTCGAAGTTCTCTTCTGTTGTGTCGTCATCCATCGTAGGAGTTTTTAACCCATCAGAAACTTGCCAGTTTCCTGCTTGCATTCCCAAACCACTTTTCAGATAATGAAGTGTTAGTGTCGTGTGTTAGAGCGGTTAGTGGATGCTACGAGATGTTTAAGCATAGGGTTTTAAGATATGTAAACGAAAATATCCTTAATTTGAAACAAAAAGTGGATTTAACAAATAATACTGAGCATAATCCAAACTTAAGGGAAAAGGATCCAGCAGAGAAATATGGCATTCCACCCAACCTGCTGTTAAATATTTTGATGAGTAAAGAGAAAATCTTGAAAAGACGCGAGTGCAGCGTTGATCTGAAATGTGAGAGACTAAAACTGAGTGCTTTTCCTGATGTTGAATCCACTTTTTGAAGTGTTTTGAATCGTACAGGAGCCAGAACAGTAAAATTCCTCTTAGTGGTACGATGCTACATGAAAAATTATGATCTTTTCCAATCTGTTGAAAGCGGGGGCTTCAACGCAAGTCCTGGATGGCTTGAGAAATTCAAAATAAGACACACCATCGTGTTTAGGACTTCACACCTGTGAAGGAAAAGATGTGTTCAATAAAGACTGTGAAGAGTGAAAAGGTAAAATTTCGCGATGCGGTAGCTCGAAAGTAGAAATAACGTAGACGAAATTTCGTTTCCTGTTTTCACAAAAGAAAAATATTTTCATAAAAGGAGATTTCTTGCAGAAACAATCCAAAAGAATCCGATTTTTTGAGAAAATATAATTAATATAAGTACCGTTTCCTGTGTTCAAAATATGGCTAGGTAATGCAAAAGTTGCATTGAGCAATAAATAATACAGTACATAAAATGAATAACTTCTAATTATTAATGTAATACTCTGCGTTTTGGAAACGAACTTACTGTATAAAACACTAAGTAACTTACGTTTTATATAAGTTCAATCACAACGACAAAGAGTAAGTCAAATAATAAGTTATAATAAATTCCGATAACTCGACGTTTTTAGTCGGTCCCCAAGAATTTGACTTATCGAGAATTTACTGTAATTGTATAAAAATTTCATCGAAACGGCAATTTAAATTATTTTTCATTTCAAAATATTTTTCCAGAGCACTCGTGCGCATTCGTCAAATGTACTTTCGACTCTATGTTAAAAAAATTCCACATATATGAAAATAACTCAAATGACTTAAATTGGAAAAGAAGAACGACAGTCAAGCTTTAGAACAAAATCTGGTTAACGATATAACACTTGTAGTGAAATGTTGATATTTAAGTAATACAAAAACAGACGCCCACAATAGCTCAGAAATCGATACTATAATCAGTAATTGGTGATAAGCCCTATTCGATGTTCATTGTAATAAAATCATAAATGTTTAAAACTGAAACACAAAAAATAATTCAGTTTACTTTTCGCATGTTAATACCTCCAGTAAGACATGATGGATAAATTGATGATAAAAGGACATGACGAAGATAAAAGACAGAGAAAGCGGAAGAAGATTAATAACATCATCTGTGACGAAAGATCCCTGAATATAGAATGAAGAGTCTAAATAAAGCGGTATATTTCTGCAATATTACTGTATAAAACCATCTAAATGTCTACAATGCATCATTTTCGATTAAAACGTAACAGCGACGAGTTGAAGACGCCTAATTAGTAAAGAATTATAATATAACATATTAGAGAAAACAAAATTAATGTACATGTTTTAATTGGCAGAGAATAAGCAATTTCGAAAAGAAAATCTGTGAAGCTTTAGGAAGTGTGAAGCAACGAAATTAGAACAAAATCCAAGAAAATTTTTGGAAATGAACTGCATTTCAAAATACCTGAGTCAATTTTTTCTATCGAATTGACTTGTTTTTCTGTAAAAGTTGCGATAAAACTACGAGGAAGATAGCATGAAATTATTGAAATTAGTGGCGTTTGGAAATGTCCGTACTAATTTCCCATAATTCAAAGTGGTATAACATCAATGCAAAATGAAAGAAATCAGAAATTGAAAGGTGATTTCTATTATTAAGACTATCACAGAGAAATCAAATGCATAAAATGTTAAAATTATTGGTAAAACTAGCAGGTAAACGAAAGGGAAACCTAAATAAATTTGCATAGCATCAAAACCGGTCAATTACGCTGATTTTGAGTAAAATAAAGAATAACTTTTAAGGTATTGATGCTTAGCAGCCGAATAAATATTTATTTAAAAAATACTGAAATGATAACAACGCAATTATTAGAGAGTTTTATAAAAATTTACGAAAATAAAAGGGTAGTTTAAGAAGCAAATCACTCTCTTTGGACCGTCAACTCTTAAACTGCAGAAAGAGGAACTGCTTACGTATTTTCCTCAATATTAAAAGATCTGGAAAACGTGTTAATTAATAAATGACAGTGAACATACTATATTAACATGAATAAGATGTAAAACCACGTATATAAATCATAAATTACTAATGGATAAAATGGCGTAGAAAAAAAAGGAACCAGTCAGCAAAATAAATAAGAATATATTCGTGGCCCTTAGCAGTTTGAAAAAAAGTTAACAACCACATGCCCATAAAAGACGTACGAATTCTATCATTTAGTTCCGCGTAGTCATCCTACACTAGGGGTATAAACAGAATTAGTGAAACAAGATCAGAAGAGACAAGGGACATAAAGACCGCCAACCTTTTCCTTTATACCCATAATGACGTTGATAGTCTGTCTTTCTCGAAGTAAAGGAGGACGAAACAACGTATAGATAAAACAATAAAGGAAGAAGAAAGAAAGGAAAGAACAAAGAATTTGCAAGAAAGTTAAGAGCATACTAAAAATAAATAGGCAAGACTAAGTACTTGAAATCGATAGGACCAAGCGAATTTAAAGGAGAACTAAAAAATTACCCACAAAAATTAAACTTGTCGACGCACAAAATGGCTATATTTCTAACGAAGTATTTTAAAGTATTAGGAAAATGTCGGAATTTAGCATTTTAAATTTTACTTGATATTTTACAATAAATTCGACGTGTAATTTTAGTTTTAGTTTAGAAAACCCTTCACTAATTCCATTACTTTAGAACCATTCAATTTTCTTTTACAAATGCTTATATAACAGATATATAAAACTTTTCCATTTCCGAAGGATTTTTCTAAGTTTTGAGCATAAATTTGCAGTTGAAAACTTCACCATTCACGCGGAAAACTCTGCCCCTTTGAAGCGGATATAAAAAGTACAAAGTAAAGTCAGTTTAAAAATTGAAAACTGCATCAAGAAAAACGCTACTGGAACTCGAAACCTTCCATTAACGTCTCAAGGCGAGCTCGCACAGCTCTGAAAGACGTGTCAAAAATTTTTAAATTTGGAGTCTGGAAAAGGAAAAGCGAATAGAGGGGAAAAGTTACCCACATCCGCATTTTAAGCTCGGGGTTTCAATCACGGGAACTTTTGCGGAATTTCCAGTTTTTTCCGTCCCCTTTCTTTCCCGCTTCAACGGATTGGAGATTGGATACGAACAGAGCTACTGGGCGGAAATTCTTTCCCTGCAACAGTTAGACTCCTGGTAATGGTTATTCGTCCTGAAGGTCACGTATTTCTGGGAATATTTAACAGCGATTCCTAACTTACCTATTCCAGCTGCATCTTGACGTGGTCCCTAGGAATCAATCTATCTTGCCGTTCGGTGTAACACTAAAATAGGTATAATTTATTCATTAAATCGTATCTGGGTGCTCCAGTCCAATCTAACTTAACTTTCAAAGCTCCGTGCCTTTCGAAATGCATAGCAGTCGCGCCATTAGAGAAATATATGGGCAAGACTAGAAACTTACATGGAAGTTCTTAGACTATGAATTTTATATGTTATATATAGTTCAACTCGTTTATAACGACACGTAACGGACATCCGAGATCTTGACATTATATATAGTTCAACTAGTTTATAACGACACGTAAGGGACATCCGAGATCTTGACGCTGTAACTGATAAATAATTCTAAAATATTGGTGCATGGTATTCAATTTTGCGAATACCACTGCAAGCGCGCATACTGTACACTATAAGCGCACTATATGCACCTTCATTCTACCCATTTCTCTCTTTGTCTTTGCGACGGTGCAGTGATATTGCGTTCCCCAAACCGTTAATTTTGGTTGGACTATGAACTGTGCTAAAATGGAAAAAAAAGAGAGAGTGCTTGCTGAATTGCGTTTACTGTAATTCAGTGGTTGTTCCCTAGGCTTTAGAAGCTTAGATTCATTTGAAAACTGTAGGTTCCGGCTCATCATAACAAATGCTGTCTTTGCCGCACACAAGTAATAATGACATTCTCGTCTATTTCGTGAAAATTATGGATTAACACAGCTACAAAAAACAAACATGGCAGGGCGAAGCTTGAACTACAAAACAATAAATTTTATATAGACCACATTTTTAAAATAGCTAAATCGGTAATCCTTATTTATTTTCAGTTTTTCTATATCTTCACATAATATCCACGTTTTCGCTCCAACCGCGATTGATACGACAGAGTTGGTCCACGGAGTGCCAACGCGATGACCGAATCATTGAATGGCGACAGCAACCGAATCATTTAGCTGGTCTACCTATTTATGATAAATTGACAAATTCGTTCATTTATTCACTCAGTGAGCCATAGTGCCCCCCTACGGTATATACCATAAAGCTCTTTTCCATATATTTCTTGTGGTTTATCTATTCTTTTTACCTACATGTTCATCTATTGCATTTTTATTAATATTGTTTTGTTTTTTTCTTGAGTATACGTTTAACCAAATACATTTCTTTTGCTTAATTGTTAATTTCTTCTGATACATGATCATTACATGATCATAGATATGTCATTCTTCTGTATTAATTATCATCTTTTGATAACATACATTCTACATTGTATATACTGCGACAACATTTAGTATATTATTGGCAAGGTTTTTTTTCTTTATTGGTGTGCTAAAATAACTGTTTTTACCATACCTTTAAACCTATTTTCTTTTGCTTTTCTTATCAGTTCTTGCGGATTCCCAATATATGTATCTAAATAAATATGATTTTAATCTTCCGGATTTCCAAACTCAAATCCTCGTTTTGTTCTTCGACCACGGAACGCATTTTAAAATTTCTACTCTTAATCTTGATGTTCATTTTTTTCAGAACGAAATATACCACCACTACAAATGTGTAAATAATCCTTTATTTCATTTTTAGTTTCAATATTGCATTTATTATATAATCGATCTTCTGAGAGAGAGAGAATACAACTGAAACTGACGTTGAAACTTTCTTTAATGTTTATAAAAGATCATTTTCTTCTCCGATATTCGAATATTTTTTGGTTAACAATTTTTTGGTTAATTTTTGGGATGCCGTGAATTTCAAAATACATGCTTGAACATTTAAATATAAAAACTTGCTCTGCCGAACACAAGAAAACAGAATTCAACACAACAAATATTCAATCAACATTCTGTAAAGTTAAAAATTCGTTGTATTAAAATGTCTTTACATTTCTGTGAATTTAATTATAAATTCCAAGGTGATTTAAAATATATGCCACAGCAATAATTCCCTTAACCTTAAGGCGCAGAAAAATATATGCCAATGGTGTAAAAGTACGCAAAAGTGTTAGTTTATTGAAATAGAACAATTTTCATCTTACCCGATGATGTAGCAATATTAGATGGTGAAATACTCGAAAAGAAAATAAATGGTTCATCGACCCCGGGTGGGAGATGACCCCACAATCTGTTGGTTAGTGGTCAAGTGCTGTGACGTTAACCTACATGCGTAAAACATTCTTTCCTTGAAGGATTGTATTAGGCGTTGTTATGGACAAGTTCGCAATTACTAAGACAGTGCGTAGACCACTTTTTGGACTAAATCCATGTCAAAGAAACCAAATTCTTTATTAAATATCATTGCTGGTCTCGCATATTGGACGTTTGACTTTTCTGACGTCGCTTTTTTCTAAAAAACGGTCCATGCATCGCCCTATTAATTGTAAGCGTCTATAGTAACGCCTTATATACTTTTGAGAGAGAAGGAATATTTGATGTTTGTAGCTTAATGGTAAAGCACTTGACTGGAAACCAAGAGATCGTGGGTTCGTATCATGCCAGGTGACGATAAATCATTTATTTTTCTTTGCGATCAGTTCACCATCTAGTGTTGGATACGTTATTTACTTTGCAAGTGTTTTTATGTATGTAAAAATTCGAAATCTAATTTTTAATACGTGTCCTCCTTTAAAATGATCCCATTTAAAGAAATATTGGCTTATATCTGAAGAGTGAAAAATTCATATTTATAAGTGGAATATTCGCTGAGATATCGTAAGGTTAAAATTGACGAATGAGTTTTAGGGAAGCATTTCCTAAATGAAAAAAAAATGAGATATCACTTTGATTAACTCAAATATTTGAGACGGGTAGACCTAGGAAGGGCGACGCTGGTCGCGCCACCTAGGTCGTTTAGTATGACACTTGAATAAACGCTGCGTTCAAATATAGATTAAATTTTTAATATACACTGAAATCTGTCTATAGCGATTCTAAGAAGACTGGAAAAATGATAGACAAACTTGAACCAAATACAATTTATAATGTAAGTTATTTAATTTGGACAAAACGTCATTTTTCGCGATATCATGTGAAACAAATTCCTAAATAATATTACATATCAGAAATATCGTTAATCAACAGGAAACTGAAAATCGAGCCGTTATCGGTAAAATTCAAGGATGAAATTAAAGAATTTTTGAAAGTCATTTCCACAGTTAACGAAAGTTTATTTTTAAAAAAATCGAAGAACCGTCCTTGCTATTCTAGAACTGTCTACCTTTGTGTACTCTTTACTAATGCAATTAATGGATTATAATCATTAATTACTGTTAAGATATTAATTAATAGATTGTTAATATTATTGCATTAATGGGTTTTCAAAGACTTTATTATTTAAAAAATTCTTGGACCTATTACGTATAAAAATTAAGAGTAGTTGACAATTATCGTTTTATACAAGTTCACTCAAAATAAATTATCGTTTTATACAAGTTCACTCAAAATAAATTATCGTTATGTACAAGTTCACACAAAATAAATTATCGTTTTGTACAAGTTCACACAAAATAAATTATACGGTAAACATTATTACTATAGGAAAGCTGTTGGGACCCAATAAATATGTATAAGTACATATTTATTCATTATTATAGGTGCTATAGTCAGATTTCAGTACACGAAGAAAATGTCAGTTTTAAGTTGTGGCAAACGCTTTTATATTCATTGCAATAAATCAAAGTGCACAAGGATTAGTTTAAAAAAAGTAGCGTTGTATTATTTTATTTAACATTGTACAATTTTTATGTTACTTATTTTGTTTTCATTTCATGTGCAATGCACTTTGAGTTAAGTATTAACTTCAGGCATTTGTTTTGAGATATAGTGTGCACTTGATGAGAAGAAGTAGTTTCTAAAATAAGTATTGTATTTTTCTATTCACAAAGGAGGACACGCATATTGATGTCCACTATTTTCAAATTCGGCAGTTCTTTAAGAAGCAGGCTGCCGTTAAGGAACGCCAACTGCGCCATAAAAAACAGGAACACGAATACCCATTTGGCAAGTGTCCACGCCAGCTACAAAGATTCGCGCCAACGGGACGCTCCCTGCTAAGTGTCGTGTCATTAAAATGTCATTTGAGCCTGTAGTATGTAACCGGGCTTTAAGGATTCCAGTTTTTTCACTCTTTTGAGAAGGAATCCGATTTTTCTTCTGATTTTCAGGCTAATTGCAGCATTAATTAATCTCCTTTTTCTCATGTCTTTAGAGTACCTTGAAACAACAAAAAAATGGTATCTTCCTCTTGGAGCAGTCTAAATTGGATAATAAAATATATCTCACATAATTTAAATAGTTTCCTGGCATTTTTTTTATGGCCATAAATTGAATTTTTTTAAATAATAAATTATCCTCTTGTTTAGTAGAACGTACACTAGGGGATAGAAATTAAGCCCAGTGAAGGTTTTACCTTACGCGAAATATTTTCAGGCGAGCTTTTTTGGGCGTAATTGGTTCGACGCTGTACAGTTTAAGACCAGGTTTAAAGGTTTAAAATAAACCACTAGTTTAATGATTCCTCATAACTGAAATTACTTCGGATTTTTTTTAAATAATTCAACTATAAAATTGCCCGGATGGACGGCTCTAACTGTGGGCTTCCATAAAATTCTACGAATGAATCAATGTAAAAATCCATTGAGCCATGGGCGAATATTATTACTGGAGTAATACTGATTTATTATTATAAATCTTTCGGTGCATATATGATCATCATAGATAAGGTCATCAATGTTCAATGAATATTATTTGCACGCTATTTCCAAATTTAAAGGGTTAATAACGGTGCGTAATTTATATCGCAACTAGAATATTAATTAGGCATATATCCCAGCCTTTCACAGGCTCGTCTGACCTGAACGATGGCTACCCCTCCACGCTACTTCTACATCATTCATTTCCTGCGTTTTTATTCTCATTGGCCAACCAGAAAGCGTTATACTTTTGGCGGGCTTAATAACCCCAGTGAGATTTATTCTTCATTATTTCGCCCTTCACTTATCGCTCGTGTTGCCCTTCCTCTCCGTCTAAAGTCAATGCACAATTGCGGCATTTTCCACTTCTTTCTTTTAATAATAAAGATGGCGGGCTTATTTTCAAAAACGGTCGTACATCACTCCCCACTTCTAAGACGCTGATCACCAAATTTTGTGTTGATCAGTTTTCCTGTGAAAAGCCCGGCTATTTGAAAATTTCAACAGTTAAACGAACACAAATACAACACTTATACCACACAATATAAATTTCAATTACTGAAGAAAGGCTGTTAATAATCTGGTTCATACTTATGTCATTTTCTTAACATGATTATGAAATATAATTATTAATACATACAAGATATATATGTTTATAGTCTAATTACTTCATAAGCGTGATGGACTGCCGACATTAATCATATCCTTTCCTTTCTTATGTTGAATCACTATGTCAAATCTCGACAATGCCAATTCCCAGCGCTGTAGTTTTGTTGAGTTTGGCCATACCTGCATGGTTAAATATTTCAAAGGACTGTGATCTGACCTCATAACTATAGTAGAGTTAAAAATATAATGTTTAAATTTAAGCAACCAAAATAAAACTGCAAACGATTCTCTTTCGATGGTTGACCATCGTTTCTGACAATCATTAAATTCAACACTTGCGAAGGAAATTGGATATTCTTGTTCACCTTCCACCTGGAACAGACAAGCTCTTGCTCCCGTGAAACTGGCATCACAATCTATGTAAAAAGGTTGTTCGAAGATTAGTGGACGTAGTGCCGGCACTTCAGCCAACTTGGTTTTCAAATTTTCAAAGGCGTTCTCTGCAAGTGACGTCCGATTGATCTTTGTGGGTTTCTGACGTTTCAGTAGTTCGCATAAAGGACAAGTTATGATGGAGAAATTCTCTACAAAGTTACGGTAATATCTAAAAATACCTAATATGCCTTTGAGCTTCTTCTTGGTATCTGGCTTCGCGATTTCTTTAATGGTGTCTATCTTCTGTGGATCTGGTAACACTTCTCCATTTCCAACTAAATGTCCTAAATATAAAATTTTCGGCTTTGCGAATTGCTACTTATGTATATTCCCAATATTCCCAGTAAACCCTAATTTAATCAAAGTACGTAAAACCTTTCTAACATGCTTCAGGTGTTTTTTTCATGACTTGGAGAAAATAACAATATCATCTACGTATGCTACAGCATATTCCATATGAGGTTCTAAGGCTTTATTTATTGTTTTAGCCATAGTTCTTCCTGAATTCTTCAACGAAAAAGGTACGACATTCCAGACATAAGTTCCGTCATGTGTTACAAATGCCGTCAACTCCTTTGATTTTCGTCCATTCGTAGTGAATAATATCCCTTTAAAAGATCTACCGAATTTATATATTTATCACCCGCAATTTTCTGAATCAGTTCAGTAGCGTCCCTTACTGGGGAAACTATCTCTGAATATCCCTTTATTTAATTGACGATAGTCAACGCACATACACATTGATTTATCCTTCTTTGCTACGCAGACAATCGGATAAACAATATCAGCGTCTGATTCTTCGATCAATCCATTTTGTAATAACTCTTTGATTTGATCGTCGATTTGTGATCTTAAAGTTTCTGGAATCCTACATAATTGCACCTGCTTCCTCTGGCATCCTGGTTTCAATTTTATCTCATGCTTAATAAACTTTGTGAGTCCTTTGTTTCTCAATTACTTTGCACTAAATTAATTTACTTAATTTACCACTAATTATTTTCTCTATTTAAACATCAATTTGCTCTCTAGATAAATCTTCGAAATTCAAGTCTCTGGTGATGTTTTTCTGCTCTCGTTTGTAATCCTTGCTGACTGAAATCGTGTTAATTCTTTCAAATTGCTGGTCATCCTCGAAAAATACCAGAATTTTATTCACACGATGAGTAAACAATCGCAAATTATTTACATGTACCTGTCGTTTTCGACCATTTTCCAATTCCACCGGATATCCGTGATTTCCTCGTTTCTCCACAATATTTCCTGGTCCTGTCCATTTTGCTAATAACTTATTAGCACTATCAGGAAATAACATGATGATTGACTGCCCGATTTTATATGCCTTTGCCTTCGCTCGTAGATCGTTTGCATAAGCTGATTGCTGTAATTCTGCCTGAATTCCAGCCTCTCATGCAGCTAATTCCAGTTACTCCTTTAATTCCTTTAAATAGTTCTGTATTGGCTTAGCTAAACTCAATGGATCCTCCTGTTCTTCTGTTTAATGATCTTTGAGAATAGATAATGGTCCAGTCGGATCTCTACCATATACTAATGCAAGTGGACTAACTGCCGTGGTTGAATTAGCAACTTCTCCCACAGCTCATAAAAGACATGGAAGAAATCTCTCCCACTGTTCCGGCGTTTTTCCTATAACACTGTTTAACACCTTTTTACGCACTCCCACAAATCTCTCTGCAAGCCCGTTTCCTTCTGGATGTGATGGTGATACGAATTTTGGAGATGATCCCATTTATCGAAGAAATTCCTTGGCCAGCTGAGATGTCAAGTTCTTGGCTTGATCCGAAATTATGTATTTAGGTACTCCAACTCTTGTGAATATAGTTAACATCGCTTCATATGTAGCTTTTGTAGTCAAACTGGTCAATGGAGTTGCCTCTGGCTAACGACTATGTTAGTCGACCAGACACAAAATTCAACAATGATTTCTTGCTGAAGGTGGTTCAATTTTTCCAAGGACATCTATATTCATAACTCTGAATGGATACTCTGGACGTCTTCTCGGTGAAATTACTGTCCGGTCCCTGCATGTTTTTATTCTTCGTAACTGGCAAGTTGGAAAACTCTTGCAATAAACCTCTACATCCTTTCTAATGTTGGGTCAAAAAAAAAAGATATCCTTATTCATTCTAATGTTTTCTTAAATCCTAGGTGGCCCCCAAATACAGATGAATGTGCAATGTCCAGTACCTTCCTTCTTTCACTTTTTGGCAACAACAGTTGTTTAATAACGTGTCCACTCAGTTTGTGAAATAGCAAGTCTTCTATAATTAATCCTTTCTTATTTATTTTTGCATCTGCGAAACAAGTGTTTATTGTTTCATATTTTTTCTGGGAAACCTTGAAGGATGAATGATCTAAGTTTTTATCAGTCTGTGATGTAACACCTTATCTATCTTCCAGTGTGACGTCTTTTCCCAGGACACCTGATGACGTAACGTTCCCTATGTGTCGGCTTTCCTTACCCGAGGGTATACGTGAGTCGTAGCTGCTGACGTCAGAACATCTGCCATGTGACGTTGTGCTGGGTATTGCCTCTACCTGAAGGTAGAATTTCTTCTACCTATGCCTGAAGGTAGAATTGCTTCTACCTTCACCCACAAATATTTCTTGACCTTCAACAATTTAGTTTTGTTCTCGTAACTTCTGCAAAATGTTATCATTTATAATTAATTTGTATTCTAACTGATCCGTGACCGCCGCCATGACTTCCACTTTCGGTGACAAATCAGGACCCTTCCCTTTCTTTTAGATTTAAACAAAGTTTACACAATTTTGCTATAATTCTTTGACCAAATGCATCTTTTAATTGAATATGTATATATATATATATATATTGCATTACAATGTCTTTTGGCAATATAGATTCCTTATACACAAAATCTACTTCACACGCAGAATCATTAATGGCTCTTACTAACTTCTTCCCTCCGATTACAATCTGAGCCTTTTCTAATGGGATTTGGTTTATTTTATCATGAATGTTTGGGGATATTTTTACAACTAGCACCTGATCCTTCGCCTCTCCTACCTGAACATGATTTGTTGAGTCATTTTATGGAACGGAGATACGGTTAACACTTGTCTGGTTGAATCTTTTCCTAAACCAACAGTCTTTAGTATTATTGGTACAGTTTTTACAGCCTCCACACTGTCTATTCTGTCTCTTATTCCCACTATCCACAAATTTAGATGTTGATGGACGTGCCTGAATTTTCCCATTCATTTCATCTTTTGACGGAATCACTGGTCCATGTGGTGTTCCGGATTTAATCATTTTCTCTGCAATAAACTTAGGCTTTGTGCATCTAACATTTTCTTTTGTTACTGGAGTTTTAACAGGTATCTCACTAGCATCATAAGCATGGGCCAAATCTGCAATCTCCTCGGATTTTAAAAATTGTTCACTTTCTTTAAGATTTATATATTACAAGCATTGGATACTCAAACTCATTTTAAATTGACCTCTTATCATTAAGTCTGTTAGGTCCTCCCATGATTCGATATTCCTAGCCTGCTGATAATATTTAAATAATGAAGCTAACTTACTCAAAAACTCACTGTAATTCAATTTTGGACTTTTACTAAAAGTTTTAAATTTATGTAGATACTCATTAGCCGTTAAGCTTGCACATTGTAATAATCGGAATGTTATTTTCTCATAGTCCTGTAGTACCCCTGTAGTAGTCTCATAGTACATGTATCATATACATGTACTTCATGTCTGAGATCTTGGTACTTGGTGATTTTCGTTGTGTAGGTTGTCTGTATGTTATTGGTGTTGGGTACTGCTATGTCGATTAAGTACGTGGTCTTATTCGATTTATCGACGAGGGTTATGTCAGGACGGTTATGTGGGACTGTCTTGTCTGTTATGATTGCTCTATCCCAGTAAAGCTTGTGTGTTTCGTTCTCATGCACGGTCTCTGGCTCATATTTGTAGTACGGGCATTTTTCTGTCAGAAAGCCAGCATTCGCTGCCAATTTCTGGTGGACTATTTTCGCTACTTGATCGTGTCTATGTTTGTAGTCTGACTGCGCAAGGATCTTGCATCCTGCCATCACGTGTTGGATTGTCTCCGATGCCGCATGACAGTGTCTGCATTTGTCGCTTTCTATGTCTTTTCTCTGGATGAATTTCTGATTGTTCCTTGTTGCGATCACTTGGTCTTGGATGGCTAGCATGAATCCTTCTGTCTCTGGCTGGAGAGTGCCTTTGGCCAGCCAAGAATTTGATGCCTTTTTGTCAACGTGTGGTTGTTGCAGGTCATTGTAGTGCCTGCCATGTAATGGTTTTCCGGCCCAAGTTCTCAGTTTCTGTTCGTTGGCTGTTTCGAGGACACGCTCTTCGGTACTACACAGGTTTAGTGGCGTGTAATTTGCATCTGCTTGTATTATGGCTTGGATGAGTGGCGATCGGGGACTCTTCAACTGGAAGTATTGCCTCATGCTCTGGATCTGCTTGTCATGTAAGTCTTTGAGGTCCGCTTGTCCGCGTCCTCCTTCTTCCCGGGGTAGTGTTTGCCGTTCAATTGCCGTTGCAGGGTGTAGTTGTCCGGCTCTTCTCTGGATGGTTCTCATTTTCCGCTGGAGTTGTTCTAGTTCAGTGTTGGACCATTTGATGATCCCGAAGGAGTAGGTGAGCACTGGTACCGCATATGCGTTAATTGCTTGCGTGGTGTTCTTCCCGCTCAGTTTCGTCTTCACAATGCTTCTAAGTCTTTCTTGGAATGCTTGCGTGAGCTGGACTTTGACTTTCTTGTGCTCCTGCTGCCGTTTTTGCATTATCCCTAGGTATTTGTAGGTTTCGCCCTCGTCCAAGGTCTTCAGTAGTCTCCCGTCTTCGAGTTCGATGCCTGGTAAATCTTCTTTGCTATTCTTCTGTATTTTGCACTTATCGAGGCCGAATTCCATTCCTATGTCCTTGGAGAATGTCTCTGTTATACTGATATATATATATTTCATCCACATTATATAATGTATGTGTTTTTCTTAATTATAAATTGTTTTCGTGAAATTATCATCATCTTTTTCAACATCGTTCATCATAACGTACCTTTATGCAGTTGTTCTCTCTTTTCTTCAACTATTTTTCCTTAAAATTATTTAACCTTTTTATTGCATTTTTTTAAACTATATTCCACCGAGAACTGAAATGTTAAATTTAAAGCACAGTCTTCTTTTTTTTCTTTTACCCTTTTTGAAGAACGAAATTCTTTAATGGTATCCTAGTTAACACTGTTGACCTTCATTATTTCCTTCTTTTAAACACAAAAACGGTTTTCAAACACTTTCTTCTTGCGTGATAACGTTTTTGCCGCGTTTAACTGCAAAATACGCGGGCGCACATATTTGTTTCTTTCTCGAGCAGTGACGACTTCAGTCTTCCTTTTCTTGAAAACGTTGTCTCGATGCCTGGCATCCGTAATGGTGGGCCTCTCCTTGTAGACTCCGAAATGCTCCGAAACCACCCTTATGCGAGATCCATCCGCTTCGAATTGAAGTTTTTCCTTGCATCCACTTCCGTAATGTTTGTGGTGTTCATCGTAATTTCTGTTACACCAATGTTGTCCGGATGGCCGATTCTAGCTGTGGGCTTCCATAAAATTCTACGAAGGAATCGATGTGAAAATCCATTAAGCTGTGGACGACTATTATTACTGGAGTAATACTGATTTATTACTATAAATAATTCGGTACATAGATGATAATCATAGATAAGAACACTAATGTTCAGTGAATATTATTGCCACGCTATCACCAAATTTATAGGGTTAATAACGGTGCGTAATTTATATCGCAACTAGAATATTAATTAGGCATATAGCCCAGCCTCTCACAGGCTCATCCGACCTGAACGCTGGCTACCCCTTTACGCTACTTCTACATCATTCATTTCCCGCGTCCTTATTCTCATTGGCCAATCAGAAAGCGTTATACTTTTGGCGGGCTTAATAAATCCAATGGGATCTATTCTTTATTATTTCAACTTTTACTTATCTCTTGTGTTACCCTTCCTCCCCGTCTAAGGTCAATGCACAATCATGGTATCTTCCACTTCTTTCTTTCTTTTAATAATAAAGGTGGCGGGCTTATTTTCAAAAGCGGCCGTACAAAAATAGCTTTCAAATATTTTTGTACGTGAGTTACCATCCATCCAATTTCATGTGTTTTCAATTAGGGGCCGTTTAATTATTATATAAGCACATTTCTGGCCAGTTCACACTCCCCTCTCTTTTATGAGAGGAATTAAGCAAATTCCTGTCCACCTTTTGTACTTATGTAAGATATCCATTCTCAAACTTTTTGGTAAAGAACTTTTAAATGAGAATGAAATGTGTGATGCAAATTATAATATATATTTACTTTTTGGTGTAATATTTAACACATGTTTGCAATTTTGTTATAATATTAAACGCTTATTTATAAATAGAGAGTAATCACAATAAATTATCACATAAAAAAAGTTTCAATGCCGTGTTAATGACTATTTTGATAATTTTATGAAATAGCTTAA
>QLNU02015270.1:23971434-23983098 GCA_006491805.2 Dysdera silvatica
TGATTTTAGGAGGAGGGAATAGCCTTGGAGTGGGTAATGGTTCTTTTTAGCTCCCTGCTAAATGTGCTTGTACGGGTGTCACAGACAGGGTCCTAACTTAAATTTGACATATTTTATTTCAGTATTTTTTAATGGTACAATCTTTCCAGCTATTTCAGGTAGCTAATACAGTAGCCATCCAAAGGAAAAAATTACATGTTTGCCATTTTTCCTTTGAACTTACAAAAATATTCATTTATTTGCGGTGCTGTAAAAATACGTCGTTATTTATTTGCGATGCTATAATAATATGCTATAATTTATTTGCGCTGCACATAAAACAAATCAGCCTATATTTCCTAACTGGTTGAATTCGGGAGGATACTTCCATTTGATTTTTTGTTCTTCATCATAAGAGCTTTCCATCGACAACACTCTCTACCAAATCAAGTACTTGCACTCCGGGTGGCTTCTTGGTAAGTGTAAGACTTTTATTGAAGATTGGCAAATTACAGCTCGACCAATAAGTGCTTTCGTTCACAAAACCTCCTCAATATCTGTGGTTGGGGAAACTTTTGAAATGCGGAGCACCATTTGTATTTAACTCAACGATTTACGATCTAAGATCGATTTATGATCTAAGAAAACTCCCGTTAATAACACAAATGACAAAAAGGAAATACACAATAATGAGAAACTCATTAACAATTTAATCCATAAGAAAAATAAAAAGGGAAAAAGAAATATAATTAGAAAAAAAACTAATTCACGAAAAACATAAACTATCATCTAATGATAATAAAACAAATCCTATCTCAGTAATATATATGAACGCAAATAGCCTAAAACAACAAAATGGAACAAGTTGAAGAAATAATACAACATTGCAATACTCCAGAAATAGTTTCTATAGTCGAAATTTGAAAATTAATGAAACATCGATAAATTGTAATAATTATAAAGAATACTTTATTTACAGATATTCTAATGAAGGAGATGGTATATCGGTCTATGTGAAAGGTGAATTAGATGTAGATATGATAAGTAACGAAACAGAACTAACCGAAGACGTTGAAATACTGACAATTATCATAAATGGACTAAAAATCCTAACATTATATAGGCCACCAAATTCAAATAAAATTTTTTTTTTCCGAAAAACTAGAAAAACTACTAGAGAATGATACTCAAGGAAAACAAATTTTTATAATTAGAGATTTCAACATAGACATTACAAAAAAATTAATGATTCATCAAAAGAATTAAATTTAATGGAATCACACGGAATAATAAATAAAATAAGAGAACATACTATAATAACATTAGAAAGTTCAAGTATAATATATCTAGTATTTAGTAACACAGATAACTGTTATACACATATTTTAGATGAAGTAGTAAGTGATCATAGAATGATTTTAATGAACATGAAAACTATAATTCAGCGCTCAAAAACATTAAAAATGTTAGAAGTTGTAACCAAAAAATATTAAAAATTCCAGGAAGCATTATTACAAACAGACTGGTAAAATTATCTTGTACCGTCTAATAATTCTCAAACATCCATTTACGAAATTGCGTTAATTATTAAATTGCGTTAATAAAATTTGCATTAAGAATAAAGGACTTATACAACAAAAGCTTACTTGTAAAAACTAAAGTACTAAATAATAAAAATAATCCTGAATGGTTTAATTCAATTTTAAAGAAAAAAATAATAACGAAAAAAAATTCATACAAAAAATTTATGAATAAAAGGAAAAAAAGATGGGATGATTTTACTAAACACAGAAACAAACTAAACAAGGAAATAAAATATAAAAAATAACTACTATCTTGAACAATTATCAACAAAAAATACCACGCAAAAATGGAAAATGAATAAAAAATTACTAGGTGAAACTAATAACAAAACTGAAAATAAAATAAAACTATTAATAAGCAATGCTAAAACAAATAATACGAATTTAATAGCAGGCGAATTTAATAATTATTACACAAACAATGACATGGAATTAAATATAAATCAATCAGTAACTGATAGCTATTAAAAATGTTTAAGCACAAATATGTCCTAAACATTTTACTTAGAAAACACAACTGAACACGAAATAGAGAAAGAACTAAATAAAATAAATAAAAAAAAAGCACCAGGATTTGACGGTTTATCTCCAAAAGTAATTTAACTATGTAAAAATGAATTGAAAAAAACATTATCGATAATAATAATAAATTACATATTTTACACGGGAATCTTTCCTGACGAATTGAAAACAGCAGTAATTAGACCAATTTTTAAAAAGGGTAATAACTACTTAAAAGAAAACTACAGACCAATAGCAATCATGTCAGTATTTTCTAAATTAACTGAAAAGGTAATATATAATAGACTAATAGATTTTTTTAATAAATATAAACTATCCATAAAAAAACGGTTTCCAAAAAAAATGAACTGAAGAAATCCTATTAAGAGCAATTAATAATATTCAAAAAAATATGGAAGAAAAAATTACTTATGGATTTTTTTCAATTTGTCAAAGCGTATGATTTAATTGACAGAAATATCTTAAAAACAAGATTACTTAATTATGGTATAAGAGGCCGAATGTATAAACTGATTGATAGCTATTTAACAAATAGACAGCAAATAGTTAAAATTGAGAATATTCAATCGAAATCATTGATAAACAAATTAGATGTTCCTCAGGGAACAATCCTCGGATCATTATTTTTTTTAATCGCAATAAATTACTTAATAAATCTTGATGGGGGACTCCTGTTATTTGCTGACGATATCATCTAGTTAACAAATGGAAATAACATAGATCAAAGAATTAATAACACAAATACAAAGTTAACATCCTGTGAACAATGGTTTAATGACAACAACTTAATAATAAATACAAATAAAACAAAATATATAATCTTCCATACTAAAAATAAAAAATTTACTAATCAACCTAACAAAATAAAATTCAACAATAATATCCTAGAGAGAGTGAAATCAATTAAATTTCTTGGATTAACAATCGAAGATCAACTACATGGAACTTGCAAATATTTGACATCGAGAAAAAGTTTAGAAGATCTAATGGCAATCAACAAAACCTTATTCGCTTTACTACCATTAACACTAGAACTACCGACACTTAAGACGAAGCTATTTCTACCAAAACCAGCCAAAATGACTGGTCTTTAAAAAATACGTAATAATAAAATTTTTTTTTTTATTTATTGAAAAATTAGTTTCTTACAAAAGGAATTTCATGCTGTGTAGTACATTTTATGTAGTACGTGGGACCATGATCCCTAAATGAGGATTCTTACATTTTATCACTTACTTATCACCAAGTAATCAATAAACCTATCCCATACTGCTGATACTAAAGCAAATTTATCGCTTTGTAGACGTTGACTTCTCTCACTTTTTTATCAAAGCGAATAAATCTCAAAATTTCGGTAAAATCATTTCTACTCATGGTGTTTGCAAAGAAGTTTGGTCCCCATTTTTTGTTCCATAAATATGAAACTTTCAAATTTTTTGTTTCGTATGCTCCCCGTCCATATAAAACTCCAATGAAAGCTTTCAATTTTTTTTTGTTAGTTTCCATTTTTTACCCAAAACTCGAAAGGCTTCTAATTCCGTGCAAGATCTTATATGTTCAAGCATATGGTCGTCGATTACTAAAGAAAATACGCTACTTACTTCACCTTTCATAATATTTTTTTCGCATATCCTGTTGGACCGGATACGTCTTTGAAGATATTATGAAGTGGTAATCTTCCAGGACTAGACCCTTCTTGTATTTTTTCCCAACAAGTTCCGTTTGCAGCAATTTCATTTTGATTATCTTGTCGTATACTTTCATTTTCATCTTCAGAACTTGAAAGCACTCAAGTACATCTTCTTTTACGAGAATTCAAAATATTTTCAAATTCACTATCACTTTCTGAGGACTTCTGAACATTTTCTTCGTCTAAAACCTCATTATCACTATTTTCACTATCAAAAATTTCATCTTGGGTACCGCATGCTTCATTTTCAATTTCTTCTGATTCACCTTCACTGTCATAGAGTTCATCATCCTCAATATCAGAGCATTCCATTCCTATATCGTTCAGGTTTTCCAAAATTTCAGAGATTTTCAATCGTTTTGCCATTTTCAGGGCTTATAAAAATAAAATCAGAAATAGTGATTACATAAAGATTATATTTGTAATCATTTTTCTCACCTTATACTAATTGAAATAATATGTCGTTTATTATAATTTATATAACTATTTTATTATTATTTATTATATTATTATAAAATATAAGTGCAATATTCATAACACATTCTACGTCTCCAGATCTAAATGAACGACTAAATATATTTTCGAATGAATGTGGGCATGAATGCATTAGATTTTGCATTAGCATTATGATCGATATTGATTTTTCTTGATAATTATCACCATCATACTGAATGATACGCAATAAAAGTTCTAAGAAACTCTAAAAATTCTAAAAAGTTCTAAGAAACACTTTGTAGTTATACAAAACAAGTAAACTTGTTAATTCGTGATCGGTAAGCAAATTGCAGGATACTTTTACACTTTAACTGGTAGCAGTCATTTTGACTGGTGCTGGTATAAGTAGTCATGATACAAAATTATTTTGTATTCGTTGAATAAAAAAAAAAAATTATATTCATTATACTATTTCTTGAGTTATCGCTGCAAAAGTCATGACATTGTTGCGAGAAAAAAATGTAACATGAAGTAGGAATTTTAAAATAAAATTGCAAAACCAGTCATTTTGACTGATGTGGCAGTTCTAGTGTTAAATACAAAAATAAATTTATACTACGCATTAATATTTAGTCATATAAATTACGGAAATATAGTATGGGGAAATTTATCCCAAACAAATTTAACTAAACTCAATAAACTACTTGATAAAACGTATCAAAAATTATGTTTCAAAACAGGTAAGCATAAAGATAAATTGATTTACGAAAACAAAATATTAAACATAACTAATATATATATATATATATGGAATATTATATTGAAAATAAGCATCTTAAATTTAACTATAATGAGTGAAAATAAACATAATCATAATACAAGAAACAAAAAAGAATTAAATAAAACAAAAATAAGAATCAACATATGTAAAAACAATATTAATTATTATAAAATAGACATATGGAACAATATCCCGCCAACAATCAAAGAAATTAAACTAAAAAGTAAATTTAAAACCAAATTAAAAGACTATATTTTGGAGCGTCAATTAAACAAAGTGCCATGGTTGCAAGTGTTTTAAATAGTCTTATTTTTATCCATTGTATTTCATGCTTTATATAGACGTTATACATAAATAAAATCTCTGATTAATTGAACGTACTTATATATATCAATGAAGTACCTAATAATTGCACTACCCAATAACTATATATACTCCCAGAATATTTTTCGAAGAAATAAAAGAATTCGTTAAGAAAGTAATTTTGCGGGTTTGAATTTGGGACCTATTGATTACAAGAGGCTGCGCGATACCAATGAGCTGCGGGGATTCGTAGAACGGAAATGTTTTTAAAGCACAAGAACAACAAAGTTCATTGCAACATGTTTACAAACAGTGTATTTATGTTAAAAATTGTAATAGTAATTTACCATTACTTGTCAGATAAGAATCCAGCTGAGCCTTGCAAGACTCTCCCGTCAAGTAATGATAAGGAAACTATTTGATTTTGAATATTTAGTGTTCAATGTGACGTCATCCCAGTGAATATAGGGTTGGCTAACGAGCAGTAACGGCGGGAAACAGCGACAGTGGTTGTAATGTAGCGAACTGAGTTCAATTATGGGTCGCCATGTAAGCGCTTCGCTTTGCTTCGACTGGCTGGTTCCAGTGGTGAGCTAGGAGAGCTCTTGTTACGTGGAATGTATCGGAACTCTGTAAGCACTATCTCTTTAGTTGCAAGTTATCGTTGCTGGTCCTATTGAATGCCTAGAAGAATTTGGCCTGGTTTCTTCCGAAGTATGTACAATTTACCTCGTGGCTGTTTGTGAAATGCCGACTGTGAAGGTTCTGTTGAACTTCGTTCTGTTGGGGAAGCAAGTCGTCGATAGCCTAGTCGACGTTTCTTTATTTGCCTCTCATAGTGAAGAACTGGTGGCTGCTTGCGCCCTAAAGAAGTATCTGTATTTCGTGCCTGCTGGACTATCCAACGAAGTGGGTCGATACTGAAGTCAGGACTGACTGAGCTACGTGTGCAACGAAAAGTACTTTGTTAGGTGGGGTTTCGGGTGAACTGTGTAGGGCTTTCCTAGTTCTTAGTTATTGTATAATATGTTTGAGTTGGAATCTTAATATAAACGAAAAAATTGTACTGAATTTGTGTATTTTGATTAACTTTAGATTAAGTAGCCTTGTACTAATTTAGCGTAAAGGGTTTGTAGATAAGTATAACTAATTTTTAACGTAGAAAGATACATATCATACTTTTAAGTATCTGTTGTGAGCAATCTTGCCTAAGTTAGTGGTCGGACACACTTATTGCTGAGTCCTTAGCTCGTGTTCGATAGGCTTGGAGACCCTGGGAGTCCACGCTACGATAACCCGATATTGTTTTAAAGATATTCTTGTTAGAAGTCACATAACCATTGTTGAGAATTACCTCGTTGTATTTAGGGGATTTGTTTTAATAAAAGTCGATGAGTATGCCAATTGATTGATACTTTGTGTTTGATCAGCAACTCGGTGATTTCTGTTTAATCGGAAATGGCGCGTAAACGATAACATGTATGCGATGTTTTATGACTGATAGAATGCCATAGTCGAGGTAAAAAAGCATCATAAAATACGTTAATTAATAAACATACCTGCTACATTAATATTGTCAGCAGCAATAAATGCTAAAAGGGTTCCATGTCAATTTTTGTGGGATCATTTCGGCATCGACCTTTAAATTCACCGTTGAAGTTTTAGAGTAAAAAAGTTCTCTACATTTAACTGAGCATTTATGCCTAGTCTCCATCCAAGACTAGTGGTTCTATCTTATCTCGAGATAAGATAGAACCAAAGATCGATTCCCCAGAACTGTTAGCATAGCGATTTAAAACTTCTGGGAGGTTAAGTGGCTACCGGGAGTGCTCAAGTGGCTTTAAAAAAGATTATATGATGTTGTCTTAAAAAAATAATATGTTTTGTTGTCCAATGGGGTTGGGTTTGTGCCACTGAGCCCTTCTATTTCCTACACTACTGGTCAGAATCTATATAATTCACCATATAAATAATTCTCAAAAGAAAGTATTATATAAAAACATGATTGTCATAAATAACTGAACGTACATAAAATTATCATAACTAAATTATCACAAACTATTACGTTTCTAAGTTTTATTTTAAACGCTTGTTAAAAATTTCTGACTGTGCAGATTAGTTGAATGATGCAAAAATTCATGCGGTTTTTAACGCAGATTTAATCATAGCCTTTCGTGCATATTAATATGGTTCATTAAACGTTATTTTTATTTCGCAATAGTAAAACACGTTTGGATTATAAATTCTGTTAATCTTCAGATAAATGAACCGCGAAGCAGGCCAGCTTTCCAATCAATTCAGTTTAACGCATCTTAATTTTTCAGCCATTTTTCATGGAAAATAGATAAACTGGTAAGATGGGCCGGAATAAAAATATTTTAAGGAGAAGTTAACGTTAAAAATCAATTGTTTTATTTAAAAAATGAATCGAGATTTCCGTTTTCTGATTATTTCTATCAATTAAATTACTATAATTAAGTTTCAATTCTCTGCTAGTGTATTAGGTAACTGTATAAATTATGAGGTTTAACAATTCTTCACGCATCTTTTACGCACTTTTTGACTTCGGAAAAAATGTACATGTTAAAAAAATTAGAGCAATATTAAGTTGCAAAATATTGTAGTTGCAATACAATGCAATATAATACGTTTCACAGGCACACCTTAGGTTATATATTTTTACGCAAATATATGAATACAAAAAAAATGGCAAAATAAACAACAAAATGGCAAAATAAATAAAAAAAGATGCCTGACCGATGACAAGAAAAAAGTTGACAGAAAGTCAACTTGGCGAGTTTCGGCCACCCTACAGCTACTAAAACAATTGAAGCTAACACTACAAAAGAAATCAAACATTATCAAACGTCCTATAAATTTAGTGTCCACGTCGAAAGTGATTTTTTATGACTCACATTATATATTCGGTTATTTAAGACGAGACTGACATATTAACGTTACCCCTGACCTACAATTTAGAGACTACTTAGCGTTTGAACCCAATATGTTACCCGGGGAATGTTAAGCAGCATTTGGCAGGAAATCTATTACCAATTACACATCCTTCGTGCAACTAAAGAAGCCCTTCTCGAAGCTTATTTAACGGGCATATGGACAAAAACTTTTTGAGTTTATCTATCTTTTACCGCCAACCGCGTTTCAGCAAACCCCTGATTTTTCGATTATGACTTTTTGTAATAATGGACATATTTTTCGGACACCCTGTATATTCAATACTGGTTTTGTATTATTACCTTAATCAGATTCAAACCTTTATTAAAATTAATGAATGTGTGGCATTTGCATGGATTCCTTCTTGAAGGTGCATAACGTTGTTTCTCCATACTGCATTTTTAATTACGGTTGATGATTATATTATTAATTCAACAATTTTTTCATATTAGCCGACGATGTGGTAACACTAGATAATAACGCCTGCTGATCACATTGTTTAATTTAACTGTTTACACATACTGATGGTTTGTACGTAATTAAATTAAAAATAGCAAAATGCTAATGAATCCACAACGCTTGTAATTTTGAGAAAGAGGTATATAAATCAAATGTACTGTACAACAGCGAATAATAGTAAAATATTACGTTCATATTTTGTTTCTACTTAAAATTTTTAAAAGCAGAATACGCATTTCTGTTTGAATTATTGGCAAACATTAAGTATTTTAAGCGTACCTTCTTCACAGGATAGTAATCTACAGCAATGAGTAACTTTAAGCGGAGGGCCCATTTAGATAGATGGCTTTTCAGGCTGGGTGAGCCCTATCTCGTGGGTAAAATTAAGTTGGTTGAGCTAGTTAGTAAGCACTGAACCGAAGGCCCTAATATTTTAACAGTTAAAAGTGAAAAACGTTGCCAATTTATTCAGCATTGCTGAATGGTCCACATGGATCATACTATTCAAGTCGAGTTCAACATGCTCCATCGTTACTCATTCGGACAGAGCAGCTGGGCCTTAACAACGGGATATTAATGGCGAGTCTAATACGAGGAGACGGAAAGTCACGTTTTAAATTTACATTAGAGACTTTCCAGTCCATCGATCTCTCCGAAACTAATGTGTATAAGTCTCTCCCTCTCTCTCTCTCTCTCTCTCTCTCTCTCTCCCGCTTATAATTGGGGCCTCATTGAGGACATTTGCTATACAATTCATAGGTCTCACAGATTTCGCATGTTTCTTGGAAATTGGGTCACATGGTGGAGTTGTAGCAAACATGTTAGTTTGTTAAGTGATGAATTAGGGTTCCAATCTCATTGAGATCGAGAACGTGCGGCTTACCTGCCAGTCTGTACTCAGGGGTTTGATTCCACGCGAGACAGAGGTTCGGCTCTCAGAAAATTGTGGATAATGGGGCCTTATCATCGCACTTGTATTTCTGCCATAAGGTAAAAACAGAATCTAAACATATCTTTCAGAAATTGAAAATCCTGAAATTATAATTACATTAACGTATTAAAATGCTTAAGAATTCCCGGCTAAAAATACGTCAAGGGATATAAACCATATGAAATATAGGGAACAATCAAAGGCTATTAAAGAAATATGTATCTTCATATTAAATTTGAATCTTCCGGTGCAAATACATATTGAGGAGCTTAGAAACATTATACTGAATATAAATTAGCATTCGAAATTTACTTTGAAATTGGCAAGAGTTGGAGTAACATCAAAACCTGATATGACTAAAAATAATAAGAACGTGCGTTACAGAAAAACGTGGTATTTGTTTCTACGCTCCTGCTCTTTGTGAACATTTTAACGATATGTGGTATTATTACCTTTCACAGGAATATTGCGCAGGGACCAGCAGAACGGGGAAAGCGTCTCTTTTTCTCCAAAAAGAAAAAAGCTCTAGTTTGAGCTATAATATATACGTGGATGTCAAACAAAATTATTGTATAAGATTTTAACGTTAAAACTTTATATTTGATTCCATTTTCTAGAAATTGTTTTATGTTTCAAATCGACTCTACATATGGATTCCATAAGCAAAATGTTCGCATAAACCACTGTTCATTAAATTCTTTTTTTTTAGCACATATTTGTGATTGACGTTAGCTTCTCCGTTATCCATGACATTGGCGGGCAACATGCGGCATGTGTACAACTTTGTGGCACGCAAATATGTGTTTTGGCGGCATGTGGATGCCTGATTTTTGTTTCAGAAAGAATATGTGTTATGTGATATTTAATTAGTTAGGTGAGAGGATATCTCGAGAGGGACGCCGACTGGTAAAAAGCCCAAAGTGGTACGTGCCAAGAAAATATTGAGTACCGTTGATCTATACGAATTTTGACATAGAGAATTCGATACAATATTTGATACTGATGCCAACGTTAAAATGTACTTCTACTTACATTATCGATGGATGATTCATCGCTTAGAATTTGTGAAATATATCTAAAATAATGAATAATAAGATAAAAAAAATCAGGTATTAATACAAATATAAAATTATATAATAGAAATGTCTAATTTAATCACATCTTTTCAGAATTTAAGGTTATTTTTAATTTAAAACTGAAGTTTATACAACAACAGTTAAACTATTCTTCATAAGACCAACTGGCTAAGAAAATAAATTTTTTCAAACAATTTTGAGGAAAAGTTATTTGGTTTTTAAGTAACAAATACTTTGATCTTTAACCCCCTGATGCACAACACAAAACATACACACAAATGCACGACCGCAGTCGATTTGACCCCAATTGAAAATAAATGAGAAAATGGAATTTCTACTATATATATATTAATAAAGAAGTGATGAAATATGGAAATGTATTAAATAATCATCATTAATGTAAAGGAAATAAAGTTTTTCATTTTTTTAATAGAATCATAATTTTGATTTTATAATGAGTACCAAACGCATAAGAATCTTTTTTAAAGTTTTAAGTCTACAAACAATTTTCACATACAATTGATGAATGTTCTTTGCAAATAAATTTTCGGAATTTCCGACATATTGCAGAAGTCTTTTTATCCATTCTTCTAGGGTAAATGTCATATCTTTTTCTTTTACCAGGAACGTTTTACGCTCAATTTCGATGTTTTGAAAACTATAGTACATATCATCATAGCTTGTCCGATTGACACTTGTAAAGCATAATAGCTGCTTCTTGTCAATATGTGAGACCGCATCACTTGTTGAACTGGCTCTTTTAAAAATAACTTTCTTATGTGTCTTACGTCATTATGACGTTGGATTCTGCATTAGAAATAAAACCTGTGAGTTGATTACTACAATATCTAGTAAGTTGAAAAAAGAATCATTGGTCATTGCCTAGTTTGTCTTTTGCAGCAGTGATTAAGAGTTAACTGATCGTATGCGTCTACGCCTTATTTGGTTGCATT
>QLNU02015270.1:23998814-24018317 GCA_006491805.2 Dysdera silvatica
TGAAAAGCCTGCCCTCTTCTACATGTAAGATAATTTATTACTATTTTAGGTGTTATCAATTAAAAGTTAATAATTTTATTAAAAATGATAACCCATCTGAAAAGTGTCCATAGTTTTACAAAACCAGTTAGCCACACTCTTTCATCTTTATATTAGTTATTCTGGTATATTTTTCTAAACACACATTTTGTTTCTAGCTTATTTAGTATGAAAAGAAGGCTGGTGACGTGAATGTATATTTGAGAATTCCTATGGCCAGAATCACTAATCTGAAGGAAGGTGTTCGGCTACTTTTTCAAGTATCATGCTAAATTTCCGCCAACATTGATGCATAATTCAAGAAAGCGAATGGCAGAGGAAGAAAATGCGCTTCCAGCTGGGATTTCCAGTACACGAAACGAAGAATGGAGGGAAGAAACATTCTTTTTCGTATCATTCCTCGCTTCCACTACAGTCGAAGGTAACGCAAATAGAATATTTCTACTGGCAGTGGCTTATTGCCAGCTCCCATCGAAGAATACGATGGCCATCATCAACAACAGGGAGAACTTCCGAAAGCAAGATTTCGTAGGAGTAATGTTGAATCTCGTTTAATCATCCGTCCGTTCAGACCAGTGGTTCCCAACTCAATTTAAGCCGCGGACCACTTTTCCACTTCAATTGCGCCCGCGGACCGCTTTTCTACTTCAATTGTGCCTGAGGACCACTTTTCCACTTCACTTGTGCCCGCGGATCACTTTGAAAAATTCTTACGAGTTGGCTTCAAGACCTTAATAAAAAAGGGAACTGGGTCTTTTTTGGGGAAAATGTGTTTGTACAATCGTTCTTTGGTAAAAAAAAAAAAAGAAATAAACAGAAAAAGAAATAATAAAATCTAATAATACAGTCAAACCTCGTTAAGACGAACACGCTTAAAACGAATTATTTTTAATATGAACCGTTTTATGAAATTCCGTCAGATTGTAAAATACTACAAATATGCAATCAATTTCATTTTTATAATTAATTTTAATATTTAGTAATTTTTATAATTTTTAATTATTTTTTAAATATTGACCCATCTCGCCGACCACTTGAGACTCTTTCGTGGACCACTGGTGGTCCACGGACCACCAATTGAGCATCACTGGTTCAGACCAAGGGTGGGATTACTGTTAACACATATTTTCTTTCCTAAACCTGTCTGATGTAAATCTTCACGTGATTTGAAATTCAATGCGGATGTGGAAGGCAAATTTATTTTCATAGCAAGTTATTTTCATATACATGAACGCATAAATGTAGAGAATGTTTAAAATTAGAACAGAAGAAACGTACCAAAAATTGACTAACGATAAAATTTACCATAATTAAAACGATACATTCATTGAGTATTGCAAAGAATCCCTTCACAAGTAAAAAAATGGCCAAATCGTCTCAAAAATAATGTATTGTTTTATTTCATTTTGCAGAGTAATTTAAATCGGGTGAAGAAGAAACAACAATGCGTAAAAATTCAAAAACTGTACCATACATGTTCAATCTTGTGACTACGAAGGCAGAAATCCAAGAGAAAACGTTTTTTGTACTAGGAATATAATGACCATGGACAAAAATTGTATTAAATATTTCAACACGTCATGTTATCGATTAAGTATTAAACTTGCAAAAGATATTTATATGAATAGTGAACGTTTCACAAATTCACTGCCTGTCCTTCATTTAAACCCTATATACATAACCCGGGTCAAATTGACTAGGTGTGTTTCATTTTGTCCCATATTTCCAATTATTTTTCAAATTCACATTTGATTCTCCCTAAAATCTCAGATTATATATTTTTTAATCCATCTGTCTAATTTTTGTTTTGTCATTGTTTTTATGTTTTAGCAAACTCCATACCACTACCCTATTAATGCATAACCTAGGTCAAATTGATCCTATGAATTATTTTGCGTATGACATCGCAATTTTAGATTTAAAAATCAGGCTTTTTTATCACATTTTGGCTATGGAAAATAAAACTACTTAGCAAACATATACAAAAACATTTTTACCAGCTTCAGCAAGTCAAGCTTGGTGAACATAAACATCGTGATTCTCTACTGCATTTGGAATTGAGAGATTTTATATTTCAAAATTTTTATATTCTGCCGGATTTATCCCTTTCGCCAACATTTTTTTATGCTTGAATGTATGTATTTCATTCATTTATTATTATAATTAAAAAACAATTTATATTAAAATTAATGGTTGTATAGAATTTTTAGCTTTTCAAAATTTTCCAAATTTAATGGCAACTAATTTAGATATAGAAATTTTGAAAGTGCAATTAATAGATTTGATATCATACTGATTGAAATTATGTTCTTTTAAATGTTCAAAACTATGAAGAAGATGTTCACAGAAGAAGAGCAGGCCTATCTTCTGAATGAAACTGGCTTTTTGCTCACTTCGTATGAAGATGAAGTAGATGCGAGCCAGATGGTCAAATAAAAGGAAATCAGCCAACCGAAACTAATTATAAAAACGAAACCAGTGAGGATAAATTTTCTACTCCTGCTGCTATTCCTCAACAGCAATATATATCAAAATCGGGATGGAAATTGTCAGAAATTTGTCCAACTCGTGCAGTGCAAACCTTGAGTATATAATATTATATTTTTTCACTATGGCCCAGCGAGGTGGCGTAATAGGCTGAAATTATTTAGAGGGGAAAATATTTTCGTGAATAGGGGCGCAGATCTGGACTGCCAGGAGCTCTATATAATCTATCTACAGTCCTACTTGAAATATATATCGTTACATTTTAAATTTGAACAGTTCTTCCGCTTTAAATGCCCACTGTTGGAACATGGTTATTTTTAACTTTCTTTAAATTCTTTATTTGTGAGGTTATAAAATGACTATTTTTATTAGAATAGTGCATTGTTTGAACAAGAGATGGAAAAAGAGAGCGTAAATACATATAAAATAAATATTTTATAGGAGTATACTAATATTTAACATTCAACGTATGAATTTTGAAAGAGTTGAGCATTAGCATCATTTTTATAAAATTATGGAAACAGATTGTAACAGACATGGTTACCCGAAATAAATAAATTTCATTTCGAATAACCGAAACAAATAAACGAAACTGAAGGTAATGTGACTATCAGAAATGTCACTAACTGCCGGTTCTATCCCTCGGACAGCACGTGTTAAGGCCTATCTTGGAAACCTCGAGTTGGATGAGATAGTTAATTCTAGTATAATGCGTATCTTATATCATCGTATCCAACGGAGCGAGTATCTATTCCAGGTGCTGATCAATGTTTTCCCAGTTGGCGAACCCCAAATAGCAGCAAGTCCATCTAAGCTGAAAAGCACATAAAACAGAGAGCTACACGGATTTCTGAACATCCAAACTACGTTTAGGTCGTTTTTCAGGCTTATACCATCACTTTCGAGACTCTGTCTTGTCTAGTAAAACAGTTCATTTTTCGCGTGTTAGAGAATAGCTTGTGTCGATTTCTTTCTTCCTGTGTAAAGCCGTAATTTGATCGGAAAACATAAAGTACATCAATCACTTTTTTGTACACACTAGAATTAAAGTACTGTAATTTTTACTGTCTTTTCTTTCGTGAGCTAAATGCCGAGCAAAGAAACAGCACTATTCATGCAAAAACACAGAAGATATTTAATGAAATCAATACACAAAAATAATGTCTCATATGTGGCACCTTACATTTCAGATTAAATTGAGAATGTATGAAATATCTGTGTAAAATAAAATGCTATAGTACATGGTTTAGAAATCGTTATAAGAAGAATATTACTCACTAAGAAGGACGTATGATTTGGCTGAAATTTGTGAATGAAAATGATTGAGTAATGTACAAAACATAGTAATATTTTCTGGCTGGGAAAACAGATTTGTTGCTCGAAAAACTGCTCGCACGGCTCTATACTACTACTACGGAGTAACTCTTTCTCTATTAGAGATGTATTTCCGTCGGTGTGTTGAATCGAAGAAATCGTACATTGTCGTACAAATCGTGTATTGGATCTTACAAATCATACATAGAATCTTACAAATTGTGATTAGAATCTTACAAATTGTACATAGAATCTTATAAATCGTACATAGAATCGTAAAAATCTTACATTGACAAGGGGAAACCACAGTGAGTGCCCCGCCGATTTTGATGAAATGTTTTGATGAAAGTACAGCCAAAATAAGGAAATACGTGTCTCGGCATTCGTGCCAATGCGGCTTATTTTCGGAGACATGGATTTTTAAAGATTTTGCATTCTATATGTGAGCTTAAAATACGACATCCTCCGCAAGACAATCGGTAGCTTAGTTGGTAAGTTACCGGCCTAGCGCTTCGTGTTTTTGCGTTCGATGCCCGTGGAAATCGGTTGTTAATATATATCCTTTTTACATGTTCATTTATGTATTTTTATTAGTAAAAATACTTTGCTTACAATCGGATTTTGTTCATAAACTTACTTTAATAAAATTCATATTTATGTAATTAAGTTAATTGTATGCTTATTGGCAGTGATAATTTCTACTCGAATTTTAATTGTTGATTATTAAAAAGTTGAAAAGTAGAAAAAGTTTTGGTGTAGCCATCCAGCCTGTTATGTAGTTAAGTAGATCCAGCACACTTTAATAATGTTTTTACAAATGACGACGGCACCTCTTCTTCTACTGTTGAAGTAATTCCACCTCATTGTACCCCATACTGTTTAGCCTCGTGATGTGTACTTCTTCCGTCAAGTAAAAAATTTCATTAAAAGGTTACAAAATTGTGTTGAAATCTTATAAGAAAATAGTCATTTAAACACGCGAGCAGATAGATGCTCTGAAGATCCATTCACTTATTTATAATCAACTTTCGGCGCCGAATTTTAAGAATACGTTACAGTACTCTTGGTTTGTTGCAAAGTTAACAAACGAAAGAAGCGTTTTTGAAAATGTAGATGGTATTTGTTTTCCAGATGATATTAGACAAAGAAAATCAGTTGTTCGAACAATTCATTTATAAAATGCTCACGTTGTAGAATTTTTTTATGTTTTGTGTACCAGTAGACAATTCCGACACCTCCGATAGTGATACACAAAAAATATGTTCACGTCAGTCAGTTTTAAAATAAAATTGATTGCATTTTATAAAATAAAATTGATTGCATTTTATAAAATAAAATTGATTGCATTTTATAAAATAAAATATTTTATATGTTATAAAATAATGTTTATATGTTATAAAATAAAATGTTTATATGTTATAAAATAATGTTTATATGTTATAAAATAAAATGTTTATATGTTATAAAATAAAATTATGTTTATATGTTATAAAATAAAATTATGTTTATATGTTATAAAATAAAATGATTTTTACGTGTTATAAAATGAAATTGTAGATGTAAAAAGATACATATTAAAAAAAAAATGATCGATTTCCGCGGGCATCGAACTCAAAAACACGAAGCGATAGGCCGGTAACTTACCAACTAAGCTACCGATTGGCCTGCAAAGGATGTTATGTTTTAAGCTCATATATATAGGAATCAAAATCTTCAAAAATTCATATCTCTGAAAATAAGACGCATTGGCACGAATGTTGAGACACGTATTTCTTTATTTTGGCTCTCATTTCACCAAAATCGGCAGGACACTCACTGTGGGTTCCTCTTGTGAGTTGTATAAATCGTTCATTTAATCATACAAACTGTACAATCCGTATTGAACTGTGAAAATGTTATAAAGTGTATAGAGGTACTGATTGTTGTTTAACCTGTTGAAAAAGGTTTGCTGTTACCTGCGATGGTAATATCTGAGCCTATAAATGATGGCCTACTATGCCCTAGACGTTTTCTATTGGAAATAAATGTGGAAATCTGGTAGGCCATGGTAAGATGTTCGTGCTACGTGATATCCTCTGAGGTGTTTGCCGTCTGCGGATGGTAGTTATCATGCAGGAATAATGTATTTTCTACACCAATTAGAAAGGGAAAATATCATCAAAATACGGGTGATCTATACTACTACCTTTAATGAATACTAGACTAGACAGGCTCTTATAGTGTAATGGCCTGAAGATACTAGTTCATTTGTAAAGTCAGAATCATATCCAACTGAGCTACTTTGGTTACTGGATATTGTAAGAGGGCGCTGGAGGATGAGTGACGTCAGTCTCCAGTTAGTACTGTAGTATGATTGAATAATGAAAGCGAGAGCTATTTAACCACGATTACTGAGAGGTTAACTCTCTTTTTTAGTTAAAACGTTTTAAGGTGTTAACGGGCGTTCAAGGACGCAATGTATGCGTTGTAATTCTGGCTTTTCGCTTGGTAAGCGTAGGCTTTTCCTCTTTTAATTGAGTTGTTCGTTTGCTTGCGGAATCCTGGCTACGATGAGGAGAACGGTCGAGTGCTTGAGAAGCAAGGACTGTTACTGGAGTCTTAAGTTATTCGCTAAATTCTGGTGGCAGAGTCACTGCTGAAGTAGTAAATGCATAGTGGAAGCAGCGTGATTAACCTTACCAGTCTGCGGATTAAAGGAACGTGTTCGACAACTGTAAACCTTGCGTCATAAGGGATGTAGAGGTGTTTATATCGGAATGAAGAGACTGACACAACGTATTGCCAAAAGGGTGATATTGCTTTTGTTATATTTTTAGTTAAGAATAACTGTTGGGGAACTGTGTTTAATAACTTATCTAACTCAGGCATTATTTAGCCAGTTATGGCATTTCTGGACTTAATTAATAAGGAACAAGTGCAACTTGGAAATGAAGCCGTCAGTTATAAAGAAGTAGTTTATTGGTTTAATAGGACTTGTTGGTTAAACCCGCTATTGAGTCCAAGTGCTTAGAAGGACCTGTGTAGAAGAGCCCGAGACGTCAGCTGCTGGATACCAAGTGCAGGTTATTGTTATGGTCTAATATTGCTGTAATTAACCTAAATTGCTAGTTAGATAGTACATTATTTGTTTGATTAATTCATTTAATACATTTGTAGTAATACTGCACAGGTTTGGTCTTCACAAGTGCATGGGTTCTTAAGCAGTTACAGAGTTTGCAGTGTGATGTGATTTTGACGTATTGATTACAGTTCCCGTGCATACATTCGCTCGAACTGATGGATAAAGTCTGCTAGAATGTTATTACTACTATTGTATCTTTTAGAGTACAATAAACACCTGCTCACGATCTCGTATATTATTTGCCAATGTTGACCAACACTTAGCTGCTTGATTTCCCGATAGATAAATTAAATTTGCAACAGCAAGTACACTTTTATATGCTAAGTTAAAAGTAAATCACCGTTAGGAGCAATTGACTCTAACGCTAATTGTTATAATAGCTAATCGATTGTCAGTCCTGTTATTGATCTGCTGTTCGCAATCTTGTCTCCATATGCGTATTCATTCAAAGTTGGCGTAAAAACAAAAATAGAATTGGTCACTGAAAATGAATTGACACCATTTTTCACATCCCATGCTACTCAAGAATGGGGTCAATTTAAACGCAGTCGACGATAAATTTCGATTTGTGGAAAGCATGGGATGGACGACGCCAATGCCGGATTAGAATGTCTATGGGCCTTAGGCCGAACGGATAGCATGGGCCCCATAAGGAAGTCTGCCCGTCTATTGTGCGTTCGCGCAGACCTGACGCCTGATACCGTTAGCAGACGGGTTAGTCCATTGCAGTTTAGGGAAGGGCGTCTTGCCGAAACTGGTTTTTCGCGAGGGAAAAACCAGTTCCTCCAAGACGGCCTTCCCTAAACTGCAATGGACTAACCCGTCTGCTAACGGTATCACGCGCCAACTGAGCGCGAATGCACAATACTGACGGGACTACAGGTGAAAATTTAAAAAGAAATTTAGAATTATTTTTTGTTTTAGTGAAGTTCGAAGCTGCTTGCAGTGAAGCAACCGAAGTTAGTGAGTTGCGATAAGCTTGCAAGGAAAACAAGCGAAAAATGGAAAATTGTATTCCATGTAGACACATTGATTAATACATACGAAGCTAGGGCTGAAACGCTCAAATCGTGTCTTTATATGCAGCATGTGACCTTTAGATTTCATAATAAACAATAATCTAACTATGAGTAGGCAAATATAAAAAAATATGAAAATTTCGAGCCCAAAAGAAATATAAAAATAACGTTTAAATTTTTAAAAAATTTAAAAACTTAAAACACCAAGAACCTTCTGGGCCCCAAAATTTGTCCTTTATGTAAATTCTTCACTGGTCGATGTACATAGAACCCTATTTTAGTAAGCTGATCCGAAATTACTTTCTGGATGATGCATTGACTGACAGAAAATATCAATGCTCGTCTGACGGCCGATATAATGGCTGTGAGAATAGCTAAGACTTGTCGGTAAATGAGACGATCATCAGGCCGATTAGTTACCCTTCGTGCTGTCCGGACCTCATGGTGTGGGTGCCGCCTCATTACAATATCAGGACACATTTCTAGACCATAATATTACTCCTGCCATGACATGTCCCCATGCATCGACTCGATCACCCAGCTGCGTGAATTACACTTATTTGTCCCTTCTTGAGATCCGTTAGTTAATAATATCCTTTGCATCACTAATTCTAGACATCATAAGCAAATTTAACCTTCCTCCAAGGACAATTTCTTTTCATTTGTTTTGTTGAACAGTGCCAAACACGGCATAAATGTGTAAAATATCTGCATCACCATCTATTTATTTTCATCTTATATGTGCTGCAGCGTCTGTGGTAATGTCACGAAGCATAAATCAGCTGCATGTATTTAGTACGTTAAAAATTCCAAAATTAATTATATTTTCTTCTATCAATTGTATTTCTACTTACACATCTGCTGTGATTGCTATACAGCCCCTTATGTCTCTTCGATTTAACTAAAAATTATATCCTGAAACTTTACCTACTGTTCCACGTTTTTGTATCGGGAGTTCTCATGTATCGATTTCTTTAATAATTCTAGAACAAAAGAAGGAAGACCAAGAGATCATTCATCTCCTACTGAAAACTTCGGTTAGCAATATGCCATTAATCCTCGTAAGGAAGAAGGTGACACCTTCTGCAAATTTATTTAGGCTATTAAAGAATCCTTGCGTGATCTCTTTGAGAAAAAAAGAAGGTAAAGAGAAGAACATATTTCTCGGCCAATCATTCACCCATTGAGATAATCTATTGCTACTAACAACCCGACATTGAAGAAAAACAACTCTCTCTCTCTTATAAGGTTGACAAAAGTCGCGCCATGGGCTGGAGAAGGCGTCATTTATCTTCGGAAAGTTGATATAGAACCTCTACGATATCTCCAGTAAATCGAAAAATCACTATATTATTTTAAAAAGAAATCGATTCCATTATTGTATTGATCTTCTATAAATGTCGAAAATGCAAAATCGATAATTGTTTCCAGAAAGGACGCTTTTCCCGAGGAGCTGTCTGCTCTCGTGCACAAACTGAAGCGCTTAGGAATAACCCGGTAACAAATGGCATCCATCTTGTGTTCGATCGATCACCGTTCGCGACTTCCATTTTGGGCCATAATTAAGTTTAATTCAATCTGGAGTGGTTTTGTGGCTAGTCTGCGCAAAAGCAGTAAAGCAGGTATCGTTCTTCGAAAAGGTACTTATATGGGGAGTGTTATGTGGTAGGCATTAAGAGCACAATTATCGAATGTGTAGTTCCTAAAATTCATACAGTTTCTTCTGTCTAATTAATTTGTTCTTAAAATTACGTGTTATTTTACTATTTGAATAATTTGTTTCATTCATATTGGAAAAAATCAAAGTGATTTATTAGGGTTATTTCATTTATTGTACATTTTAAATTCTTGTATATGAGTATGATATTTAAATTGCAATATTTCGTTTAAATATTTGCTGTTGTTTTTTCCTTCAATTCTGTATTTCTAAATCCAGTTAGAAAAATTAAATTTATTGCACATTCATTTAATTTGACATTGATTAATTACTCCAATTTTATAAAATATTGATTTAAAAAATGAGTTAAAATATGATTTTTATGCCGTTCAATTAAGAATATTGGAAATCCTTTATGCTCAGCTAAACCTTGAATAATCAAAATAAAGATAAATGCAGTGCATTTCAATTCGAATATTACAAAATGTTTATTTTTAGTGTGTATGACGGTGCGAAGAGAAACGATAATAATTATCCAGAAACACATTTAATTACATATTACCAAACTACTAATTTGATAGCGAAAAACGTCACGCGGAATGTGTATTTGATCATTAAGATAGTAAGAGCTTTATAAAAATAGTCTAACACACACAGTAGAACCTGCCTGAAGTGACCACCTTTGGGACTGGATTACGATGGTTGATATAGGCAGGTGGTCACCATATACGACATACTTTGATATAGGCATGAGAAATCCCTACGAGTTCTCTCTTATAAAATGTGGTCACTTAGTTCAGGTGGTCACTTCACCAGGTTCCACTCTATTCCAATATATTTATGTATATCCGATATATACAAAATGGGGTAGAACCTACCTAAAATCACCACCGTTGGAACTCGACTGCAGTGGTCAATATACACGACATTGGTATAGGCATGGCTAAATCCCTACCAGTTCTGTCTTATAAAATGTGGTCACTTAGTTCAGGTGATCACTTTACCAGGTTCCACTGTATTCCAATATATTTATGTATATCCGATATATACAAAATAGGGTAGAACCTACTTAAAATCACCACCGTTGGAACTTGACTGCAGTGGTCACCATATACGACATTGGTATAGGCATGACTAAAAATACCTACCTAGTTATCTCTTATAAAAAGTAGTTTATTCAGGTAAAAAAAAGTATAAAAAGTAGTTTATTCAGGTCAATTTACAAAGGTGATCATTTCACCAGATTCCGCTGTATACAGATATTATTATATTTATTTAATGTCCACTATTTGTCTGTTTCTCCCTTTAAGTTGGATTGCACTAGAAACCAAATGTGGTTTTAGCATAAAATATTGAACTAACATCTACTGAAAAAAATAGCAAAAAAATATGTGCGGTAGGCCATTTCTGCTAACTGTAATTCGGATTAAAAGATGTTCGGATGATCCGTGTTCTACTAAAACCTTAAAGCATTATTACATTAATTTTGTTGCATACACTTATTTGCTAGTTTTACGGAGCAAAGACACAAAATTTCTTGCTGCACCGTGAGCTTCGGTTTTCCGAGGAACCTAAACCTTTCGAGGTCTGGAGAACCAAACCCCGGATTAAATGCACTTGACTCCTTTGTAATGTCAAAATATGCAAATAAAATCATAATTAATAATAATGCATAAGTCAAAATATTTAAATTATAAATTATTGGAATATATCTCTTCGCAAAGTCTATATTATCAATTACTGGAATATATTCCTCCATCAAGTTTAAATTATCAATTATTGGAACATATCCCTTCACGAAGTTTAAACTATCAATTACCGGGTTATATCCACTCACGCAGTTTAAATTATCAATTACCAAAATATATCCCACCATGAAGTTTTACCGTGAAGTTTTAATAATTATCGGAAACTATCCCTCTACGAAGTTTAAATTATCAATTATCGGAATATATCCCTTCACGAAGTTTAATTATCTATTACCGGAATATATCCCTTCGCGCAGTTTAAATTATCAATTACCGAAATATATCCCTTCATGAAGTTTTAATTATCAATTATCCGAAACTATCCCTCCACGAAGTTTAAATTATCAATTATCGGAATATGTCCATTCACGAAATGTGAATTATCAATTATCGAAAGAAACTTAATGTGTGAGTGTTTAATTCCATTATCACAATTTCAAGACTGCATTTTCCATGATGCACCAAATCTTATTCTATGATAAATGAAACACAAAAAAATCCTATTTATTTGTGTTTTAACCCTCCATGGGACCATGTGTGTTTCAGCATACATAATTTCCAAAATATTTTATCCACAACACAGACAAATGTCACTCCATTTTCGAGCGTTGTGTGCTTCAGTACGCATTTAAGTTTCATAATTTCAGCAATAGACATTACATGCTGGACTTTTATTTGTAGCGCCATTTGCTCCTAGACCAATAAAAAATTTGCCTAATCAAAAAATTGAAATATCAATGCTTGATTTAATCAATTCTCCCTTGATTTATATATGTCAACTCTAAAAAATAAATTTTCATTCTTTTCATAGAGGTTCTGTCTTAGAGAGTTTAAGGCAGAGTAATAGATTATTTGAGTCATAATATGAACATATGTAAGTGTGGTTGGAAAATATATGCTACATAACATACGTGTATTGTAATATTCGTTTTTGTTCTCCTGTCAGGTGTTTTCACTTTTACTGCCCTTTAATTTTAACTCAATTAAAAAAATCTGATTCAACGAATCAGACCCTTTCATTCTCGTTATAAACGGCTTCGGTTGTATTATTTTATTGACTCTCTGGAAATACTTTTATAGTACATCCTTTTAGCATATTTTGCTTTAGAACTAATCACTGGTCACGGAAAATCTGCATAAAACTGATGACTGGAATCATTAGCGTACGTAGAGGCAGTTAATGGTGTTCAAGACCTCCAACTGCGATGTAATTTTGTATTTATACTTACGGTGTGTCAATCGTTCGAATAAACGAATCACTAAATGACTCTACTCGTTTAGAATAGATGGGCAAAACCGTTCATTTGATTCATTCTGTAAACGAGTTGGTTCACCTGTTATATATACCTGGTGTGCCAAAAGTCCGTGAAAATTTTGAAAAATCATAAAAAAAGAACAAATAATGATAAAGAAGTGCGATTTATACAAAAGGATTTCTAGGAAAATGGAGTTTATTTTTTTTGGTTTTTGCAAAAACAGTTTAATTCAAAAAGTACAGCGTAGACGGCTCCAACACACGAGATATTCAGTATAAGGATAAAACTCAGGCTTGCAATAGAAGGCCTAGATGCACGTAGAATCGCAATTTATTCGAATCCAGCAGTACTGTATAATTGGAAAATGTTACCAGATCACGTTTTGCTGGCGAAGCTCTTCTGCCTGAACGCTGAATTAGAAACCACTGCGTTACAAAAATTTCCAACTGCGAAACACCCGAAGACGAGAAATTGCCCCATGCTCCATGCTGTTCGCCTTAGTTTTGTTATGCAATATTCCGGTGGCCGTGTTGAACAATTATTACAACCATAAATCGAATGAACAGTTACCCTGTCCATTGTTTTGCGGAGTTGTCAGAGCAGTCTTCTTGTGGTTTTTGAGATAAACACTTTAGTTACTAAAAAAAACTTGATTTCCCTGAAAACACGTTCTTGCAAATCGCACTTCTTTATCATCATTCGTTCCTTTTTTTTTTGGACGTTTAAAGTTTTTGCAAATTTTGGCGACCCCGATATATATGAATATATGGAGTTTTAGCTTTCTGATTCTCCTTCATGTAAGCCTGTAACCCACCCTTATTAACTTCCTGTTTATCCTAATGGGGTTGGAGTTTATTAGATTCCATGTGACATTCCCTAGGTTCGATTCCGGTTCTACTCCAGGATAGGGACGGAGTCTCTTTGTCTCATAAACAAACATAAGCTCTAGCTTGAGTTTCTACGTGGGTGTTGAAATTATTAAGGACACTCTCTAGATGAAGAAGAAAATATTAAAGTAAATTTCGGTTTTTATTTCATTTATTTCGATACTTCGATTTTAATTCTTGCTTTCCCTAGCTTATCACACGTCCTTTAAAAACCTTATATAATTAATCCGTGTAGTGTATTTAATAATAAAACTTTTCGCAAGCCACCGAATTCGAAATGTTGTTTATGAAACGCCACACAATCTTTAGCTTCGTGACAAGTCAAGGTTAAAATCACCAATTCATAACCTTAGCACTCATTTTTAATAAACTTTCGGATATCAACGATATTTCTTCCTTGTTCAAATCTTATCAACGTGATTTTCAGTTTTTATTATAATAGAATCATAATCATTGCATGTAATTATGAAAAATTGTGCAACATACATACGAAGTCAAGTCTCCATTAGCTGAGAGAATACTTGAGTATCAACCAAGAGGTTGCAGGTTCGAACTCAGTCAGAAATAAATTATTTTTCTCTTCCCTACGACCTTAGCTAAGCCTCAAAAACTCGCGTGCTGAACCATTTGTGATCATTTGCGGGTTGCCTTCGTGGCAATTTTGCAGAGCTTGGGAAAAATTATTAATATTTAACTTTGTCAATGGGGCAACGATTTCTAATTTGCGACGGAAACTTTAAATTTAAATTTCCTTACAAAATCTAATATACTTTGTATTGAAAGAAATATACCTACTTTAAAAGTAAAACATTAAATGGACATTTGATTTCCTTACCAAATATAATATACCCTATAATAAAAGAAATAGGCGTACTCTAAGAGTAAAATCTTAAATGGAATTTAAATTTACTTACGAAATATAATATTTTCTGTAATATAAAAGAAATAGGCCTATTTTAAAAGGAAAATGTTAAATAGAACAATTTCCTTACGAAATATAATATACTCTGTAACAAAGGAAATTGAATTACTTCAAAGAGAAAATATTAAATTGTTAATTAAATTAAAAATAATTTAACTTCTTAAACTTTATTTTATATATTTGTCTAATCTGGTGATCAGAATTGATGGTTTAGCTATATGTCATAAGATAATCAGAGAAAAATGTTACAAAAGTCGCGATGTATTTTCTAGTTACAAGTTCAGTAAAAATGTTTTCAACATTAATAAGGTAAATAAAATTGAATATTAATTTAAGAGAATATTGAATTCTTTTACCGTGTATAGTGTTTGCTATTCAGGTTAATGTGTTCATAAAATTAATGATCTTATGCAAACTGGATTGAATATTATATTCTAGTTGATTTCATATCACTGTAGCACAGTAGCGTAATAATTTAGAACTTATGGGGGGAGGGTTAAATTGACTTTAAAGAAAATTGTCTGACCCGGCCTTAAAGAAAATAATGGGTCTTGATACCCAGTGGGGTGTCTGAGCCCCTGAGCACCTTCCTTTCCTTACGCCACTGCTATGGAACACTCGGAAATACATATGTTGACACATGGGTAAAGGAGTGAAGCAATATGCTTCAGAATGGGAAACCAATAACTGCTTCTCAACAAGCCAAAGCGATATTGAATAGGAAATTTGAATAAACAACAACATATTAACATCGGAAAAAGCTGTCATAAAATCTTAGGAATAATGACTAAAAAATCGTGTTTAACAAGAGATTCCAAGAATAGGATTCATTTCAAATTTTAGAATGATAACTAGTTATGACCATTTACAAACATGTCTCAACAAAACTGGCATTAGGAACAGTCCAACCTACCAACTCATTGATTCTAATGCTTATGTTAATAGTTAATATTGATAGTTATGGAAACAAACTATCCGTGGAAGAGTATAAAGAATTATCCGAACAAATTCTGTCTACACTTCCCTTCCTGTGGACTACACGCTTTTGATTCTACTTGGCACCAAGTTGAGGGATGCATAATTTTCTGTCTTCTATCATAGGATATTTATAAAAAAAGTTCATAACATTGAGACACGCATTTGTCTATGCCCGTCTTTTAAAATTAATTTCTGTGGTTACGAAATATGGTCTGCAGACGAAAGGTTATTTTATATCATAATATAACAAACATGAATATTTGATATGCAATTTTAAATATGCAATATACAATTTTCAATTATAACGAAGATCTTTTTTGCATCATACTGTGTCCTATTAAACGTGTGCATATTAGATACTATTTCAATAAAATTAAACAGTGTGGGAAACTTAAGTTTAGCGCTAGAGAAACTGTCACAATTTCTTGCATTGCCCATTGTTCACAAAGGAATGAAACTCACGCCAAAATGTAGTGTCGCATCGAAAAAATGACAAGACAATGATTTGTTGCAAAGCTTTCTTTTGAAGAATGGCTAAAGCAAGATTAATGAGGTTGTCAACGGCATTATAAAAAGTGTCATTTGCTTCAGCAAAGAAAGGACATGTGTAATGACTGTGTACAAACGTGGAAGAAAAACTCCTGGTGCAAACGCAGAAAGAATACTTTTCGCAGTCTTACTGGGAAAATACCGTTTGTCATTCTTCCGAAAGTAAGCTGCAGGCGAAGTGCCATTCCATCCTTAGTCTATAGTTCCCTTTCATTCGTTACATTTATTTCTTCGACTATCTTTGACAAGGATTTTTCGGGATCTTTTTCCTTTTTGCATCTACTGCAACGTTTGCTAAATCATCACAAAAGAGACAATCGTGCTGTCCTTCCGCACATTCTTTAATTTAATTTATTTATAATAATACTTCTGAGTTATTACTCAATTACAGCTAATATATTTATTTCAGTGGAACAAGGGTTTTGTTTCTTTTCTATAATAAATACTTTTAGTTCTCTGTATTTAAATTACACTTTTTCAACTCAATTTTTTTACTATTAGGTCCCTTAAAAAATCACAATACGACATTATGACAGGAAATTCATAAATTTCTTATGCAAATCAAAAGTACCTTAAAACTGTAATATTCAAAATTCAGGAGAGTAGTTCTTTATGCACAAATTTTCAAATTATCAAAGCTATTTATTTTTATATGCATAATATGCGGAGGATATAATAATGTATGTATATATATATATATCATCATCATCATCATCATATTCAACCATTATCTATCCACTGCTGGATGAAGGTCTCTCCAAATGCTTTCCACACAAGTCTATCCTGAGCAATTCGCTTCCACGTCACCCCAACCTGTTTTCTTATTTCATCCACCCATCTAGTTTGAGGACGTTTTCTAGGTCTTCGGTGGTCTCTTGGAATCCAGTTCAGAATTTCTGTTGTCCATCGTTGATCAGTTCTTCTTGCAATATGCCCAGCCCATCGCCATTTCAGCCCTTTTACTTTAACAATGATGTCCTCTACTCTAGTTTGCTCTCTCACCCAAGTGTTCCTTTTTCGATCTCTCCTAGTTATTCCAAGCATGCACCTCTCCATGCTCCTTTGCGTTGTCTGTAACTTTCGTATTGCTCCAACTGTTAGACTCCATGTCTCTGATCCATAAGAGAGGACTGGCAATACACACTGGTTGAAGACCTTTCTTTTTAGACACAAAGGCAATTTCCCCTTCAGGATAAAACTGTTTCTTCCAAATGCACTCCAGCCAAGTTTAATACGTCTGTTGAGTTCTTTCATAATGTTGCCATCCATTGAAATCAGCTGGCCAAGGTAAATATATGAATCAGCAATTTCTAGCTCAGTGTTGTCAACTTGTATTTTTGTTTCCTCTACAAAATTATTGAACATGATCTTAGTTTTTTGTAGGTTCATCTTGAGTCCAACTTCTTCACTTCTAGTTGAGAGCTCTTGTACCATGTCTTGGAGTTCTAATGGGTTCGTTGAAAAAATAACAATGTCATCAGCAAACCGCAAATGATTTAAATATTCACCATTTATTTTTATTCCCTTGTTATTCCAATTTATCTGCTGAAAAATCATCTGTAAAGCTGAAGTAAAAAGTTTTGGAGAAATGGTATCTCCCTGCCTCACACCTTTACCAATTTTGATAGCTTCGGTATCTTTATGTAACCGAAATTTTGCACTTGCATTTTTATACACACGTTTCACCATGTCAATGTACACATCCTCAATGTCTGTTGATCTTAAAGAGTTGATGACTGCTGATGTTTTAATAGAGTCAAAGGCCTTCTCATAGTCAATAAATGCCACACACAATGGAAGTTCATATTCATGTGTTCTTTCAATTAATTCTCTTAATACTTGAATATGGTCCACTGTACTGAATCCACTTCGAAATCCAGCTTGTTCTCTTGGTTGAGCTGCATCTAATTTTTTCTGCAGGCGATGTGTTAGCACTTTTGTGAAGATTTTATAAATAGCAGGTAACAAGCTAATTGGTCGGTAATTTTTCAAATCCTCTTTATCACCTTTTTTATGCAAAAGAATTACTGTTGCAGAATCCCATTGGTTTGGTATGTTACCGCTGTTAAGACATTTGGTAAAGAATTTTGCAAGTATGTCTTCTACATATTCTCCAGCTTCTTTTAGGATATCTAATGTAATACCATCATCACCAGGGGCTCTTCCTTTCTTCATACTTTTTATTGCAAATGAAACTTCTTCTTTTAAGATTTTAGGAGCTGTTCCTTCGACTATCTCAGAGTCTTCGTTTAATCCACTGTTTCCCTCATACAGCTTTCTGTAGAATTCTTCAACTCTTCTAAGTATTTCTTCCCTATTTCTTGTTACAGTGCCATCCTCTCCTTTTAATGCAATGATGTGTTTCTTCCCAATAGACAAACTCCCTTTAACAACCCTAAGGCTCTTGTTGCTTTCAATGGCCTTCCTTACTAACTCACAATTGAATTTTCTTATATCTTCTTTCATGTTTTTGCGCAAAGTTTTGCAAAGTTCTACATACTCGATCTTGCAACTGGTATTTTGATTGTCCACCTTCATAAGTCTTCGCCTTTTCATGAGTTGTTTCGTCTTCTCAGATAATTTGCTATTCTGCTTTTTACATATTACACCACCAATTTCCCCAGCAGTTTCAATTATTGTCTTAACAATGTTTTCATTTGCTTCTGAGATGTCAACTTCTTCAATAAGTCCTTCCAGTGCAGAAAAGCGATTTTTTAATTCCAACTTGAATGCCTCGGTATTTTCTTTTAATTTCTTTAAATCCACCCTCTTACATACTTGTTTCCTAATGAGCTTCTGCCTTTCTAGTTTAGTATTTAAGTGCATTTTACATCTCACCATTCGATGATCACTTCCAGTATTAAATCTGTTCAGTACGCTGCAATCTTCAATAATTGATTTCTTGTTTGCCAGTATATAGTCAATTTCGCTGGTTCCTCCATTGGGGTGTTTCCATGTCCATTTTCTTTGTAGTTTCTTCTTAAAAAATGAATTCATGATGCTAAGATTTTCAGCTTCGGCAAATTCTATGAGTTGATCGCCACGTTCATTCCTTTCCCCGTATCCGTATTTACCAACCGATGTCTCTCCTTGTTCCTGTTGTCCAATTCTTGCATTAAAATCTCCCATGATGAGCTTGATGTGTTGTTTCCCCTTGGTATGTAGCTGTTTGATTTCTTCATAGAATTCCTCAACCTCCTCGTCGGTATGGCTTGATGTTGGTGCATATGCCTGTACTATCTGAAGTTGGTATCGCTGGGTTAGTTGAACAACGAGCCTCGCTGCTCGATCTGACGTGCTTTCGACTTCAAGAAGGTAGTCTTTAATTCTTTTGTTGATTAAGAAGCCAACACCACTTGTTCTTCCAGTTTCCGTTCCTCTATAATAAAACAAATGTCCACTTTTAAGTTCCACCAACTCTTCACCTTTTCTTCTAACTTCACTGAGTCCTACAATGTCCCATTTGATCTTGTCAAGTTCTTCTTCCAATTCTTGAAGTTTTGCTTCAGAAGCAAGGGATCGTCCA
>QLNU02015270.1:24018417-24044775 GCA_006491805.2 Dysdera silvatica
GAAAGAGAGAAGAAATAGAAAGAAATAGAAAGTCGTCGATACATCTCACATCAAACTCAATCACTTACAAAACTAAATCACTGTTGAATAACTTACAAGTAGTAATTCAACAAACTCAGTTCAAGTAATACCACAAATGTAAAAAAAATATAGATGAATTTATTCAGTGTCAGAAACTTTTGATTTTTAGCCGAGTTTTGCAACATATTTTATTAATAATAAAATAGGAAGTAGTTTAAGTACCTTGTAATAGCAGTGATGTAGAAATTAAATTCAAACTCGTAACTAAAAAGATAGCACATGATCAGTCAAAGGCAGTTTTGAAAGTGTTTCCACATCTTATAAATTAAGCAATACCAGATATCCAAAAGAAATAAACAGGTGCTTCCGTCTATATTTGAGAACTGCGATTAGATGTATTTAATTGCAGTAATTATTCTTTATAAGAAACATTTAAGATTTCTTTCTAGGGATGAAATTTGCAAATGTTCTATTTATATAGTTCATTGGAAAACCATTTAAAACCAAACATTTGTTAAAAGATCTTAACCCTTCAGAAATGGCTTCAACTCTATTAAAGCGCACTTTCTGTCTGGAGAGTTCACATAAAATCAACACTTTCAATCAAATTATTACTATTGCATAATTTGTTCTGAGTTCATATTGTAAAATAATTTTAATCGTTTTCAAACCTACATATACGCGCGCACACACACACACACACACACACACACACACACACACACACACACACACACACACATATATATATATATATATCATCATATTCAACCATTATCTATCCACTGCTGGATGAAGGTCTCTCCAAATGCTTTCCACACAAGTCTATCCTGAGCAATTCGCTTCCACGTCACCCCAACCTGTTTTCTTATTTCATCCACCCATCTAGTTTGAGGACGTTTTCTAGGTCTTCGGTGGTCTCTTGGAATCCAGTTCAGAATTTCTGTTGTCCATCGTTGATCAGTTCTTCTTGCAATATGCCCAGCCCATCGCCATTTCAGTCCTTTTACTTTAACAATGATGTCCTCTACTCTAGTTTACTCTCTCACCCAAGTGTTTCTTTTTCGATCTTTCCTAGTCATTCCAAGCATGCACCTCTCCATGTTCCTTTGCATTGTCTGTAACTTCCGTATTGTTCCAACTGTCAGATTCCATGTCTCTGACCCATAAGAGAGGACTGGCAATATACACTGGTTGAAGACCTTTCTTTTTAGACACAAAGGCAATTTCCCCTTCAGGATAAAACTGTTTCTTCCAAATGCACTCCAGCCAAGTTTAATACGTCTGTTGAGTTCTTTCATAATGTTGCCATCCATTGAAATCAGCTGGCCAAGGTAAATATATGAATCAGCAATTTCTAGCTCAATGTTGTCAACTTGTATTTTTGTTTCCTCTACGAAATTATTGAACATGATCTTAGTTTTTTGTAGGTTCATCTTGAGTCCAACTTCTTTACTTCTAGTTGAGAGCTCCTGTACCATGTCTTGGAGTTCTGATGGGTTCGTTGAAAAAATAACAATGTCATCAGCAAACCGCAAATGATTTAAATATTCACCATTTATTTTTATTCCCTTGTCATTCCAATTTATCTGCTGAAAAATCATCTGTAAAGCTGAAGTAAAAAGTTTTGGAGAAATGGTATCTCCCTGCCTCACACCTTTACCAATTTTAATAGTTTTGGTATCTTTATGTAACCGAAATTTTGCACTTGCATTTTTATACACACGTTTCACCATGTCAATGTACACATCCTCGATGTCTGCTGATCTTAAAGAGTTGATGACTGCTGATGTTTTAATAGAGTCAAAGGCCTTCTCATAGTCAATAAATGCCACACACAATGGAAGTTCATATTCATGTGTTCTTTCAATTAATTCTCTTAATACTTGAATATGGTCCACTGTACTGAATCCACTTCGAAATCCAGCTTGTTCTCTTGGTTGAGCTGCATCTAATTTTTTCTGCAGGCGATGTGTTAGTACTTTTGTGAAGATGGTAGGCAATAAGCTAATTTGTCGTTAATTTTCAATTCCGCCACCTAATATATATTTATGTATATTAAAACCTCCATTTAACGACATGGACGTTTCCATGAAAAAAATTGGTTATACAGAAAATTCGCCAGGTGCAAACAGCGTATTCGTGAACCAGGGTAGTGCAATGTGATGGCATAATTAAAGTCTTGTTTTTCCGTAAACGACTGTTTACCAATACAAATCAAATACTACGGAGATTAAACTAAAAAACTGTTTTTAACGACGTCTTTTAAGCGTAGTAATGGTGGCGAAGAAGTTATCGCATGCTTAATGGTGAAACTTTCGTGAAGAAACTAAATATTTTTTGCACATGGTGCGGTACAATTCCATGGAATCTCATAATTTTATAAAAAAAAATTATTTTTTCAAAAGTGGAGTAACATCTTGAGTTATATAAGAAATGCTGGACAATAGTTTTATTTAGTTTCTTCACATATTTTGATTTAAAACAAACAAACAAGTTAAAAAAGAAGTGTTTTGATTATATGTTATGCTTATAATTATGATGTTTATAATTTATGATCAAGAAAAAAATAGAAAGCATATCTTCAAACGTATTTTTTTTTTAAAAGAGGTATCCTACAAACTTAACCACTTACCTAAACCTCGTAAAAAGTATGCTTATCAGGAGCAGTGAGTAAATTATATCTAAAGACTTGCCGACCCGAAACTTCAATTCAAATAAAATAAAAAAATAATAGTAAAAAAAAAATATATATATATATATATGTGTGTGTATTTAAATGCATAAGAAATGTCAAATATATTTTTAATAAATTCATTGCGAAGAAGCTTATATCAAGAAGGTCAAATAATATGGTATGGGAAATGGTTTTTTGATTATTGATTAAAATTCAAAATCCAAATAAGCGCCACGTAGCTCATAAAATATAAAAAATAGGAAAAGCGTATAGAAATTGTGTCCTTGAAATCCAAAAAGGAACACCGGATATAAAAAACTGGTTGCAGTTTATTGAATGGTTAAATTTCCGAATGATTATTGTTGTGCTTTTAAATGAACTCAATTTTAATGGATGCGATTAAAAATTATATTTTGATTCCAAACGAAAACAGTGGTAGCACATCTTAATTAATTCAATACAATTTATGAATTATTCGCAATGCGTCAATCATGCATAATATTTAACCACGCTACACATATATAACAGGTTACATAAGTTATTGCTATTTTATTATTAATCAAAATGAAGAGGCATGCTTGGGAACTAACGTATATAACAGGTGATATAGGATATATTTAACGTACTGATATATTAAAACGAATCTCGAGTTAAGTTTTGTTTCATAACTATGCAAATAATGTTAAAAAAATGAGTCCCATAACTGATGTTGGCCCTGCGGTGGCGCAGTGTGGTAACGCGTTCTCCTATTGCGCGGCTAATCCGGGTTCGACTCCCAGCAGTGCAAAGAACGCTTACTCAGAGATCTCATAAAGATCGCACTGCTCACTGTAGTCCGGGGTTTGGTTCCCTAGGCCTTAAGAGGTTCGGATTCCTCGGAAAACAGTAGGTCCAGAGGTTCGGATTCCTCAGAAAATTGTTACGTCCAGAGTTTAGGATTCCTAGGAAAGGGATAGGCCCCGGTGCAGTATAATGATTGTAGCCGTGAAACTACAAACAAAACATAACTAACGTTAAATTTATAAACGACAGTTAGGGGATTCATTTATTTGATAATAAAATGTAGCAATTCATTCTTGCAAATGTTTATCTGCAGTGCTCATTTTTTTACGCAAAGAAAAGTTCGGTAAGATGAAAAAAAGCATTTTTCAACCAATTTTATTATCAATGCGGAACACCATCACATTACTTTTGATAAAAATTAAATAAAAAATGAATTCTTAAAGAGTATTTGCCCCAATGCGGAACGGTTCTTTTCAATAGCAGAGACGAACATTCGATAAAGATCTTGGCGCTATCCTGAAAATGAAGCCTGGGACCACTCGGGGTAATTGGAACGCCACCTCCTTTGAAAGCAACCAGATGAGAATAGAGAAAGCATCTGCACAATTTCAGGGAAGAGAAGAAGTTCAAAATTTAATCGCTTTATTTCGGTATTTTAGAACATGGGTTTTTAAGTGAAACGCAAAAATTTGTTGCTCCCTACCTAATATCTTAAATCGAACGATTTGCTATAACCTTGTATTTACTTCACTGCTTCTGTTCAGTGTCAAGATGTGTGACCAAGCGATTTAAAACGAAAAGCATTACACCGTTTCGAATATGTTTGCAAAAATTGCTTTATTCAAATAAAGCGTTCAATTGATAGTATTTTTATCATATTTTGAGAAGCGTGAATAAAAACAATTTTGCGATGGAAGAAAACAAACATTTTATTATACGAGTAATATCCAGCTAAGAACAATTGTATTTTATTACAGAATATAAATTCTATTACTAAAAATATTTAGCTGTATACCGATTAAATTTATAAGGAAATATTTGAATTTTTTACAGAAAATTACCGTCTTTCGTATTTAAAAAATATCATACACAAGATAAAATTGAAATATAAAGAAATATAGTTAACTGAATGCACTCAGATGCAAGCAGCTTATTTTTTTAACAAACTGTAGTTTCATCTTTTTTATAAATACGTTAAAGGTTCGAAGTTGAGAAGAAACATAAAAAAAAAATAATTTTTAAATTTGATGTGTATTCAGTAGAGGTGCACTCTGTCCTAAAATGATAGATAATGAAAACGGAATAAAAAATTACACTGCGCAAATATTTTTAAAATTCCGGATACTGATACTATGGATTTAATATTGGTATATGAACGAACATTGACGCGACGTGTTTTTGAAAATAAAACAAATTTGAAAAAGATAATAAAAATGTTTAGAATTTGCAATAACGTACTCTCTCAAAAAGATAAAGAATTTTTGAATAAGATTATTAAATTATAAAAGTAACATTACAAATACCTAATTTATTCATTCGCATATTTACAGTAGTATAACATGTACAGCAGGTTGGAATTTCAATATAAATATAAGTTGTTCTTTGCGACGGCCCACGCAAAACAAATAAACAAAATAGAAGCCTTTATCATGTTGTTTTTGAAAGCAATGAGCTTATTAGTGATATAAATAAAAAGAGGACGAATAGGTCTATCACTGTAATGTACAATGTGTTAAGGAAAGGTTCAAAATTGGAACCAGAAAAAAAAACCAGAGCATATTGTCCCAAATGTGTTTTGAATAGAGCCGATCGAACTATAGTGACATTGGCTACTGACTAACCAATGTCAGTCCAGCAAATCGCTTTCAATTCCAGCATCTCAACTTTCAAGTCGACTGTTCGCAAACAACTTCGAAGAACAAGAGTTTTTTAAATGATCCAAAATGGCGAAAAAATTCCATTTAACGCCAATGCTTAAAGGAGCTCGATTGAGTTTGGCAAAAGGGTATATGCCATGGTACGATGTTGGATTTCGCTGCTTTTTTCTGATGAAAAATATTTAATTTAGATAGAACCGACGGCCTAATGTATTATTGGCACGATTTGTGAAAGAAACCCAGACAATTCTTCCGTCGGCAACAAGCAGGCAGATGTGTGGTAGGCTTGAGTTTTGGCTTCAAGAGAAGGTCAGAAATACTTCTTTTTCTTTTCGAGACTAAACACCACTCAGGACTATCGGCGTTTCCTGTAGCAGTATTTACTTTCATGTTTACTAATATTTGGTGGATCAGACTGAATATTTCAGCAAAACAACACCACTATCCACATTGTACGTCCTACGAAACGGTGATTTTCTTTCAATAATATTAAAGTTATGGAATCGCCGTCTAGGGGCCCGAATAGTGTACAGAAGGAAAGCAATTTATAAGCATTGTAGAACTGCAACCAAATGTTAATATTTAAAATTGCGTTTGTTTTTTAATGATTATATATCATTTTAGGACAGGTGCAGAGTAGCTTCATTTTATTTTTCCTGATTGTATATCAACTTTACAGCGAAGTGAAGCGCTTTTCCTTCAGTGTTTAAAGGCATATATAAGCATTATAAACATAACGAAAACCGTTTTTTTTTTACGTTTTTCGAATTTTATTTATCATTTTGGGACGCAATGTATTAACAATAGTCTATTATATATTGCCTATTTAAACGCATAATATAATGTTTGCACTAACAGTACAATCATATTCCTAATAAAAGCAGAGTTAAATGGGCTTCTTTATACACGCTATAACAATGGATGCGCTGTACAATGTGTAACTTAAATGCGCTTATATAACTAGTATTTACCTATTACATTTTCACATAATATATTGTTTCTTTAGAAATTTATATTGTAAAATTGGCTGTTGAGTGGAGAAGTGATTTAGAAATTTGGGGTGGGAAACAAGAGCTAAATTTGCTTAAATTCATAAGCTGAATATAAGATTACAAAGGAAAAACATCTATAATTTTCATGACAGTAATAGTTCCTTTCTCGCTGCAAGTGTGATTTACTTCCCTTGGATATTTTGAAAATTAATCCAAAAAGACCTACTATCGTAACTTGATTTCTCAAAACGTAAAAGTGTGAAAAACCGTAAGTATCCGAATTTAGATACAAAATCAGTGAGTACAACTTCATGAATGTATTCAATAAACAACCAAGATCGTTGACTGACGTAAATACATCTTTCAAAGAAAATTGTGCCTGATCTATGAGCTTAAAATTAAATATATGAATACATTTTTTAAATTTTTTTATCTATTGAATGGCTGCTGTGTTTGCACGTTAATTGTGAATAAATCCATATTACCATACTGTCTAATTTCAACTAAACCCATTTTCTTCTTCCGCGTATTCTTTTCTTATTTTTTTTTAAAATCGGAATCCTTACTTTATAAAGTTTTGCATTTTATTTATTTCATTAAACTCTCTTCATATATGAACTTAAAGAGCTTGCTTAAACTTCATCTATCTGCATTATATATATATATATATATCATCATCATCATCATATTCAACCATTATCTATCCACTGCTGGATGAAGGTCTCTCCAAATGCTTTCCACACAAGTCTATCCTGAGCAATTTGAATTTTTTCAACGTCTTTGCAGCCAAAACTATGGTTATTACGCGAAGATGTTTTCCGATAATATTTTAGAAAACTTAATGGATTTCTATGGCCAGATTTTTTATTATATTCGCTTAAAAATGAACTGAAAATATAATTTATTTCTGATGAAATTGTTGGGACGCCCGCTTATGACTTATTAAAATATATGAAACCAAATATTGATGTTGCAATTATAAGTTATCAGAACTTTTGATGTCGATTCCAAGCTCTAGTGCAAGAGTCGAGCGGTATTTTTCGACCCTGAAGAGAATTCATGTATGTTATTGGTGAACGCAAGCACAAGAAAGCCTATGCCGTTTAAGTTTGCTAGTAATTGAAAAGACATTATTTCTGGAACTGAAAAAAAACCTCTGCTTTATGGTGATGTTTTAACATATTTTCTAAAACAAAATATATATAGGAGAATGGAACTTGTGTATAAATAAACAACAAAATGAGGTAATTCAACCTTTCTTTAATAACCTAATCACACCACAAAATGCAAATTTCTCGTGTTTTTCAAATAAATATATAAAATATGTACAATTTATCTATTGGTTCATTTGAAATTATATTGAATATGTTTGAAATTGAACAATTTAATAAATTCAGGTATTCAAATGTATCCTACAATTAATTATATGGAACCAAGTAAGGTGAGTCCTGATGTGGTGTGCATATTTAAACCTTTCGAACAGTGGCGGTTCTGGGAAAAAAATTTGGAATATACAAATTCCTGCCTATGTGCAGTAAGGCCGTTGAAATTTGTTTTTAGAATTAAAAAAATAAAATCAGGTTATATTTGGGAGCCATGGCCCCCCGGCCCTAGCCCAGAACCGCCACTTCTTTCAAACATCGATAACAATGTAATCAACTGTTTACATTAACGTTAATTTTGTAACATGTATAGCATACCCAAACGAAATAGTCACGCAACGCCACTGATATATATATATATATAATTTGTATGTACGCTGTAATTTGGGCGTGTTCTATTACATATTAAAATATATCTGTATAAATATTTTTTCTTATACGAAATATTTTAAGAAATGAAAAACCAAAATTCATTTATTTTAATTGCCAAAAACCGAAAGTTATTAAAAGTATTCTTTTAATTTTTGTATCTGGACTAAATAGGCGAAGAATGAGACAAATGGTTAAAAATTATATTTTTTAAAACTAAATATGTGATTCATAAACTTGATTTAAATGTCGGAAAATCTCGGAAGAGCTTGCTTTAGTACTAAAAATTAAATTCCTCATCCACATTTGTGTGCACCACCTAATTAGCTGGACACCAATTTTTACTTGAGGGCTACTACAAGAGAAAAAATTAAAAGCCAAACTAGACAAAAAAAGTTAACTGGTTAAACAGTAGCCAAGGTTTTGCAATGTGTTTTGAGAGGCAAAGCTTTTCTCTCGAAAAGGTTTAATCCCTTTGGAGGTAGAAATTTAATACAGCTCTACCCTGAGGCCATTAGGCGACTAATGAAATGATTGAGTTTGAATTCCTTCCGATGCACCAGAAGCACAAAGGATTCGGAATACGGCAGATTTCAGGATGGCTAATCCTTTATAGAAGTAAGCTTTCCACTGCACGCAACGCTCATTGTTCTATTCCTCAATCGATTTCAGATGAGCCGGCCAAATCTCAGCCATTCCTTGGATCCAACGTAAAGAGAATGAAACGTTATGGCAGTAGGTAAGAGTCTCCCTAAAGGCCTCATCCAATCCACATTATGTTCTTCACCTTGCGTCCCATCCTAATGCAGTTGGTAGTTCTGGTATCTATACAATCTTTCTGTGATTGGCGGAACAGAATCAGGAAATTGCATCAAGAGGAGTCGTTAAAAGATTGGATTGTTAGCTGCGAAATTGCCTTCATTCGGATACTTTGCTGCGATTGCTGCTTTGGAAAGACAACTTTTACAAAAATAACGAAGCCATATTGTTTCCTTACTTCTTGGTGACAATTTATCTTTATAAACTAGTGGCTTTATTCTAACAGTAAGTGCTGCAAAATCGAAATAATAAATGGATCTATACATTTTTACACCAAGCCATGTCATTCTACTTTCTTGAAATTATAAGTAATTTAGGCTAGATTAGAAAATTACACCTTTTATTTTACTACGAATAATACTTATTATAATAGGGAAAACTAGCTTTAATACACTAAGTTATGCTAATTAAATGAAGGGTGTTTGTTTTAATATTGCAAAAGAGAGAGAGAGAGAGGTGGGGGGAAGAGAAAAATATTATTGTTTACCTTTTTGGATAAACTGTTAACTAATTAGATTTTGGAATTGGAAATCGACTCATTATGCCATACATATGATGTAAAAATTTTAACGCAATTTTATGTACAGTTGTAACAAATTGATTTAATTTAACAGCTCTAAAACGTTTTCTCATGGTTTTACGTCCTCTTCAAGGAATCTTTCGTAACAATGACGAAGTAACAATGACATTGCTAAGAAAGCTTCTTCAAAGATGGCTTATAATTATCGAAAAAGTTTCAAAGCGGAATTAAATTAATTGATTAAGATTGTGCCTATTGTTTTAATGTATTTTTATCATTATTAAATTTTGGAAAGAAATAGCAGTGGCTATAGATTAAATTCAGATAAACTGCATGGCTATGGATTAAATTCAACCACAGTTATTAGTAAAATGACCAGGCGTGAAATTAATTTTTGTTTTACCCCGCGATAAAAACTTGTCTGGTATACATTCAAATGGTAATTTTTTAAAACTTTGCCGCAAGAATGTTGTTGAGCTAATGGTTAACAAAAAAATTTTAACTTCTTTTGACAAAATTTTATTTTCTTACAGAGATGCAAATTCATGAAACATATTGCTGTCTCTAGGATAAGTTATCTGATGTAGAAAACAAGTTACAGTTGACTAACCTTTTACAATAGAGATATTATCTCATGTGGATGAAAACACAACAGAATACAAAAAAAATATTCAAATCCTTCTTTTATCATTTGTTCAACGGAAGAGAAAACAAGCCCAAAACTTCATTTGGAGAAAAGTTTTCAAACTTTGTAGAGTAGCTTATTTCAAGGGTGTCTTCCTTCCCGTAATCTATGATGTTTCCCTCTTTAGAAATGATACTACACTGATTGTCTTTTCTTTGATGAATGCAGTACTTTACAATATCATTGAAACACTTTATTATAATAAGTTGTCATCCAAATTATTGTCTTTAATGATTACCTTTTTTTTTACAAAATAACGAAAGTTCCTGCAGGCGGTTATTTTTCTGACATCTTGCGATTAAATTATCAACCGTTTCATAAAGGTGCTGGTAAGGTATTCTATTATTTTAGCATTGGGTTATGAAATGACATTAGCTGTAATTAGATTTTAAATACAAATATTTTCTTTGTCAAAAGTGTCAGGTAACGGTAGCTAATTTGATCGATGGTGGCTTCTCACGCATATCCGAGCTTTTTATTCCAAAGAGAATAAATTTCATGGTGTCATAAATAATGTGGTTCTCATTTCAACTATGGGATGTATCGCTCGTTTTGTACTGATTCCTCAGCCTTTGAGAAATGAATACAAATTTTAGTTTTAAACTGCATACCTTCTCATATTGGTAAAATATCTTGCCTGGAATTTAACAGAAATTACACAAAATTAAAAATTTTTTTTTTCAATAATGGTAATGTTATTAATTTAAATCATTCGATATTAATATGTGTATACATATGACGCCTTAGAATTGAAAACTGCGGGTAAATATGCAAAATTATTAAGTTTTTAATTATAATCTGAATATTTAAATAAATTGTTAAGGCTTCAATAATAATGCTCCATTTGGGATTTTAATGTTCCCTGATTAATTGTGATACTGGAAATGTGCATTTTTATTGTGGCAATGAAAACAAAGCAAATGATTACTCATGTCAAATATAAATACACATATAATCCCCGTTAGCAGAAGAAGATATTCTTTTAAAACTTGGAAATATGCCATATAACGCATAGTGAAAATAGATTGTAATCCTATGAGATTTGTCACTTTTATGTTAAAAATAAAGCCGATCTATTGTTTCTGGAAGAATGGTAATTTAGAAAGTCGCAAGAAGCTTCACAAAACATTACAATCGCTTCCAAAAGTGAAGTACATCAAAGCTTAGAATGAACTCAAAAGTAATTTAAGTAAATAATTGGAAGATTAGTATCAATGAGCCACGTAATACTAGTTTGGATTTTTCAGTTTCATTCCATAATTAGTTTTAGCCATTGGCTGAACTAGCATGGGGACGAAGATGATTTACAGATGATGTTAAAAGCTTATCAGAATACTCTAAATTGCAAAAGGGGGTTATATTTTAAAATAAAATAGGTTTAATTAAAATGTTTATACTCTTTATCCAAATGTTGCATAATAACAAGTTCACTAGCATTTAAGTTCAGGCTGATCTTTTCGATAAAGCAGTCTATAGCAAAAGATCAGTTTTCCTGCTATTTCCTAATTCAAAAAATTTCTTAATTTTTCATGAATAGACGAAAAACTTAAGAGCTTAATTCTTCCAAGCTCACCTGTACTGCAGGCAAAGTCATCACTACAGAGACAACAGTTAGAAATCTTCATTTGTAGTTTTCTCTTTAAACTGGACCACCCCATAGAACCCGAGATATTTGCAAAGATTTTATTGGAGTAGTATGTTTTAGGAAAAGATGATTTTGCTCAAAAAGCTATAACGTAAAGCATAAAATTTGGGTTAATGACATTAAGGAATTTCCTAGTATTGTCTTCCTGCTCCTGTGACAATTTAGATCACATGTACTTTGGATGAAGTATATAAACTGGCATATATATGATGTTGAGTTATTACCTGATTATATTTACTTTTTACCCTTTTTTGATTTATTTTTATGAGATTATCATCATCCATTAGTGTCAACAAAATTTGACAAGAATCTGCAATAGAAAGTCACCTTTTCCGATCATATACAGGGCAACAGCAATAAGTTTTAAGAGCTGCAGGAAGTCTTTTTACATCTTTATTAATCATCTGATTGTTTATGACCTGGAAAGTTCCTTTATCATCCATATCATTTTCATGATCTTCGAGTAACATGGATGATTCTTTATGAATGATTCCAAGAAATCTACCTGACTTTTCACCACCTTATATTGCTGGGTGTTTGTGGCTTCACAGTGTTTATGTATTCCTTTAGCCAAGCACTGTGTCTGTAATGATTTCAGTAATATTTCTCAACCACATCCTTTCCAACAGACTTAAAAACAAAAAGTGTGGTTCATTGGCTGTAATACAACTTATTCGATTAGTCATAAACCACTAAGGCTTTTTCTTACTGCCAGTCTGTCAATGTTGTTGCTTTTTATTTTATAGCCAAAGGTCTAATGAGGTAGGGAAGATAAATAAGGCGAAATAGGTGTAATAATTTAAATAATATGGCCTGCGAAAGATGGTTTTTGTAACAAATCTTTGATGTACTCTAGTATTTTTTAATTATTTTAAAATATTTTAATTATTAAAATTATTAATATAAAGCTTTATAATATACTATTGTTATAAAAATATGTAACTCTATAATCTGTACTTTACTAAATAATACAATACTGTTTTCAGTACTTTTATTAGTTTCTGCCAGTTTCTCCCACTTTCTGCCGGTTAAAATCGGTTATAACCAGTTTCTGCCACTGGCATGGCAAAAACTAGTTTCTGCCGGCAGAAAATCAACCCTGCTTCAGGTTATTACAAGAATGATGACTATAGCCTCGTAGTATATGGACTATATCCTCATTGAATAAGGATATATCTTCTATATCCTCATTGAATAAGGATATATCCTCATTGAATAAGGATATATCCTCATTGAATAAGAACTATATCTTCACAAGGGCGGATCCAGGATATCGTTACGGGGGGGGGATTTCGAGAGCTTTCACCAGGAAAATTTTTAGTTTTGGACTGTTAAATAGTTTAGGTAAATGTTGTTATATTACTAGCCTTCCTTTATACTCACCAAAATATTTAATTTATGACAATGAAGTAGAGTTGGGCTTTCCTTTAATTAAACTATATGGTTTAGGGTAGATTATTGTTGAGTATGACAGAAGGATAAGCTAGTAAAGGAGATATATACAATAACAAAAATGATAATTTACAATGTAATTAATAGAACAAGTTTAAATTTAAACTATAAAAACATTGTAATTATTTTACTTTTTTATAACAACTTTTAAAAAATGTTGTTTAGTAAGTTAAGTAAAGTAGTTTAGTAATTTATGTTACTTATTTTTATTATATTTATACGTGAGTGTTGAAAATTATTGTGTAGTTCAATAAGTTGAGTAGTAAGTTAAGTGCAAATTTATGGGTTTATCATCTCAATCAAATATCAATTTATCATATCAAATATCTTGGTTTCTTTGAAAATTTGTCAATCACTTTATTTACATCAATATGAATGTCTCTATGGGTGTGTATTAAAAGTTTCTTCTGTCATCCGCGTTCGAAGCCAAGTTTGAAGGCGCTTCAACTAACGCAACACTTGCTGAAAACATAGCTTTAAAGGGTGAGAAGCTCGTAAAGTCTTGTAAAAAGTCTTGCTCTCATTTCTTGAAGACTTAGAGAATTTGGACACCAGTGTAAGACTTTTGTTCATTACATTTGTAACAAACAACACATAAAATATTCTTCATCGTCTTTATTTTTTCCTATTCAGCACTAACGCGGGGGAGGCGATTGCCCCTTCCGCCCCTCGCTGCCTCCGTCAATGTATCCTCATTGAATAAGAACTATATCCTCGTATAATAAAACTTATATCCTCATTGAATAAAGACTATATCCTCGTACAGTAAAACTTATATCCTCGAATAATAAGGAATATGTCCTCGTGAAATAGGGACTGTATCCTCATAGAATAAGGACTGTATCCTGGTGGAAAAAAGGACTATAGCCTCCTTACTCTCGAAATGTAACTACGCTGATGATTTTATTCAGTTATTCACAGTCTCTGAATCATCTCTCGTGTCTTCAGTTCCCATAATATAAATAAAACTAAACAGTTAGCATAAACATAAACGAATTTACCTGAAAACCCATCACCATACTGACTACATTGTTCAAATGATGTCTATATTAAAGGTATTGAATTATATTATATGACTAAAAATGCCTAGCTTATGTTGTAGAGGTTAATTAGAGTTGCTTTTTCCATGAGGAGAGATAGGTTTTTCAGTGTTACTCTCTAGTTTCAAGGATTTTGTCATTAATAAGGGCCATCCCCAATGCAGGACAATTATTCTTGGTAAGTGACGGATTTGTTGCAGCACCCGAAGGCTTGAATGAAATTTTTGCCATATCATCCATGGTTGATCGTCGTTTATACGTAACTTAATAGAAGCAAATCTTATTTTGAGTGAATTTATTCTTATTCAACGAACCCTGGTAAGTCGAATATTCTGAAGTATTAGGATTAAATATAGTTTGCAATGAAATTATATGTTCATAAACACTTATAGTTAGCTTGAAACTTGTGATCGAAATAGGAGGTTACAATAGTATATGCGTATGTTTAGGGAAACTTTAAGTTTTTCTGAAGACTACCTTAAACAATCATACTATGCAAGAATGTGTATCAAGGGATAACGTCACTTAATTAAATTAATAATTTATCTAATTTCTTTTATGAAAAAGAAAACTTACTAAACTGGAAAAAAGCATTGTGTGGAAATATAATATCAATGTTTCTCCTCATATTGTAGAAAATTAATGTACGCCACTGACACGGGGGTTACTGAAAATCAAAAATATTGGAATTAAGGTATGGCTAAACTACATATTCCAAAAGCCTATATTTTAAAATAGTTGCTTAATATAATATGTCTTATTTTTTTATGTATTTTCTATACTAAGGAAAACGTGCGCGAAACGTAAAGGAGGCAATTTAGGTGCTAGCTCGGTCGCATTTCTGTTATTTTTTATATATAATACTATGAGGTGCAATAATTCCGTATAAATTGGAATTTATCAAAATGTATTACAGTTCACTAGAACATATTCGTTTTTCAACAAACTTACACAAATTCAAACTTAAAAAAAAAAAAAAATTATTTGTCTGTAATCCTTTTAAAAATGGGATAATGTACTTTTACTTCACAATTATAATTAAATGATTTATATTTATTTATTACTATTTATATTATCATTTGAGTTATAGCTCTTACGTATTTATTACGTATTATTTGGGTCATATTAATAATATTTTGCAGCGTTTATATTTTTCCCTCTTATAACTAAATTTCAGCAGTAGGTTTAGATAACCAATATGTTTTTTTTCATCTTCCAAATTTTTCCCAAAATAATTATAATTTAATAAAAGGATATGTCAATATTCATGTTTATTTTCTTTGTTTTCTGTGCAGTGAATTAAATGTTAAAGATAAGTACTTATACATAGATAGCAAGCATTCCAAAAAATATATTACTAACTTCACATTGAAGGAAAAATTTCTGACAGAAAAATGATAAATTACTAGGCATAAGCAAACACCTAAACTTCATTAGCACTTTAATCTATAAATATGCAATATCGTTCGCTTACATCACACAATTCCCTCGTGGTTCCTGATAGAGCTGTAACGATATTTTCAGCTAAAAGTTTTCTTCAAACAAAAATGCTTTTATATGCCAAAGCGTAGATTACCAATAATATGATAATTGAAGTTTCCCAGTAAATTTGGTAAATATGAGTTAATTGATATATAAAGATATAAACGTTATACTCTCCAAAACGCATTTTTAATCAACGTAAATTAATTACATTTAATGAATTTATATCGTTGTTAAAAAGTGGTGCGACTATTTATTCGTTAACGAAAACAAAGGAGGTATTTTGATTATTCTGTAATTTTCTTACGGTCTTTCTTTTGTGCCAATATCTTTGTTCAATCTGCTTTCTTACCGACGCTTTCTAATGATTTAAACCTCATCACGATCTAGATATACCGCCTGCTATTTCGCTTTGTTTTATGTTTCAGATATGCACTTCAACTAACAATAATGTTACGTATTTCCATTTAAATGAGTTAAATTAGCATAAAGTTGTTTCACAGTTCAGTTCACACTCAGTTGTACACAATATTAATTTTTTGATTTGCAAATCTCTTATTTTTGCGCTGAAATCTGATATCTTTGTGTGAGATGCGTGTCGCATGCCCACGTTGCCTTGTTTTTCTTTAACGCGAGAAAAGGTTAATAGCGATATCTGTTTTCATTAACAATAACAGAAATGCTATTTAGAAATATTTTTCTCATGATATTAAGCTCTCACATTCGTAAAATATGATAAATTTGTTTAATGATGTATATCTGTGCTTCAAGATTTTTAAAGTTCACTCTCCCAACGGTTAGCCTAGTTTTCCCCCTAAGCTTGAAATTCTTTACATGTAGGCTTAATAAAGTTATACATAAATATATAAAGGAGATACTATTCGTTTTCATTGTATGGCGCAAGTATAGTGCTAAATAATATTGCCCTAGAACCTTTGTCGTCTGAATAACTGAGCATCGGAAGATGTCGGATTTACTATTTGTTGGTACTTGAGAACGCAAGGATTGCACAAATATCACGTTGCATCAAGAATCATAGTTTTTTCGAGGTCTGGGAACCTCTGTTGCCTAAAGAATTAGGCGCCGGAAGATGTCAGAGGTACTGTTTGTTGGCACTTTAGGGTGCAAGGATAGCGTTAATATCATGTTGCCCCAGGACCCACAGTTTACCGAGGTCTGCGAACCTTCGTTGCCTAAATAATTAAGCACCAGAAGATGCCAGAGATACTCTTCATTGGTACTTCAGGGCGCAAAGAGAGCCTTAGTTTCATGTTGCACCAGGACCCGCAGTTTTCCACGGTCTAGGAACCTCCGTTGCCTAAATAACTAATCACCAGATGATGTCGGAGATATTCTTCATTGGTACTTCAGGGCTAAAGGAGAGCGTTAGTTTCATGTTGCACTAGGACCCACGATATTCGGAATTAAGAAACCTCTGTCGCCTAAAGAATTAAGCTCTGGAAGATGTCAAAGGTACTGTTCGTTAGTGCTTTATAGCGCAAAGACAGCATTAATATTATGTTATGCCAGGACCAACAGTTTTCCGAGGTATAAAAACCTCTGTCGCCTAAAGAAATAAGCACTGAAAGATGTCAGAGGTACTGTTCGTTGGTGCTTTAAGGCGCAAGGATAGGGTTAATCCGATGTTGCACCAAGATCTACAGTTTCCTGAGGTATGGAGACCTATGTCGCCTTAGAATTTAAGCATCGGAATGTGGATTCATAGCAAAATGGTATGTATTCTATACCAAACGTATTTAAACTTGTGTTTCCTGCGCGACAGGTAAACGCATTATCTCTAATCAGCCCCATGTCTATCAATGGTATTAAACGGACAGATAAAGATATTTGTAACATTTTAGAGCTAGAAAATGTGACGTTTCAGAATATGTAGAAGTCATCGAAATAAGTTCGAACTTTAATCTGGGAATTTCGGAAGTAAAGTTTGCAGCATTTACAATCCACTGAATATCATGTATGTCATCACATAAATGCAAATAGAGGACATTGGATGTTTGCTTTAACAAACTGTTCAAGATTATTTTGTAGCATATTACGTAACAGATTTAAGAAACTACTTATGTAAATAGTTTGCTCCTGTATGCTCACTTTCATGCGCATATATTTTGGGCTAAGCAATAAAAATGTAAATAGTGGTTTAAAAATAAAATCGAGATGGGATCAGGTAGGTATATAATCCTTTATTTCGTTCGGGATACAAGTTTATCAAATAAATAAATTAATAAAAGTTTAGCGAATATCCACCTAAACACATAAATATGATTTAAGTTTTTAAGTTAAGCCTGTATAATATATTTTATAGTTTTAAAGAAGCCCTATTTTTTATTGTTCCGCCAACAAACCCAAACAAATCTAGTCCAAATCGAGATATCATTAATACAACGAAAAAAGGAAGTTAATATACCATGGATAGTATCCATACCACCTACTGTGTATCCATTGGATACCAAGCATTCCAACTGTGTATCCATCGGATACACAATTTGAGGTAAATTATGCAAACTGCCCCAATGAGCATTAGAATGGAGACTTAAGTGAAGAAGACTAAGGGAGAGAAAAAAAAAGGAGGAAGGAAGGAAGGAAGGTCGGCCGGTCTAAGGACTTCGACTTAATTAATCAGAGAAGAAACTATCTAAATGAGAAGAGATAGAAAAATGTATTCCAACTGTTACGCCAACCCCTACACCAAAACAGTAAATTGAATAAGAAGCCATTGTTAATCATTTCGGCATTATTGACAATTAATTAAGAAATATGTAGTACATCCTTACTATTACGAAGTTCAGGAGTTTATATCATCTAAAAAAGTTGAATTGTATTGAAATCTATTTTAGGTTTAATGGTAACCTGTATTACAGATGTAACAAATGGTTTGTTGGAGGAACCAATAAATGATTTTCTCACCTTTCATAAATAGCCAGACCCGTTGGTAGGTTCCGCCATTGAACGATTTGGCAAACCTGTAACTTGTATGACATAGCACCATTTCCTATGCACCTTAAAAAATTTTGGGGCTTCTACCGAAGGATTTTAATATCAAAATATCTTTTTGTCTTGATACGACATTGTGCCAAACAAGACAGCAAATCAAATATTAAAGAAGCTATGGCGGATAAATGTTTCCAGATAGAAATTTTATTCAACATAATCGGACCTTCTTAAACAAGTATTGAAGGCTGCAGCAAATATTATTTGATTCTGTGGGGAAACGAATGCATAAATACATTTGTACCAGCGGCGTAGCTTGGGTTGTAGGCCCCTTGGGGAAAATTAAGTATTGCGCCCACCAAAATCAGTTAGTATTCCTCTCCAGCAGTTGACTGCGCACATAATTAACATTAACCACTATTGAAATGAATAATACCATACCCATAAGTACATTACATGCCTATGCATTTTTAATGGAAGAAAATTTGTAGATTAGCAGGGGCTTGCTGTATAATTTACTCCGAAACAATTCTGTCAAGGTTTTGTTTTCCACATCCTAATACGTAAATTGTGAAAATTCTTCAACACGTTGTGATAAGAATCCGTATTAACCGGGGTGGGTAGGTGAAGATTATTCCCTAAACAGGAAAAATTGAACACTGAGCCTCTGGGAATAAATTTGGTTCTAATAAATTTTATTCTTATGAGCGGAATATCCACATATTCGTGACCTGATTAAGTGGAACCGACAGTATTTTTAAATATTTTAAGCAAATCCATAATATTCATAAATTTTAAATTTCAGGCGCGAACGAAAATTGAACTTCACTTTCGCTTTGAAGGAAATTTTTACTTTATTCAATCGAAGGGCGCTAAGAAGCAGGAACAAAAACTGGAGATAGGAGAGTCTTGTAATTGATGGCGTGTCCAAACCGTTTATTAAGTGAAAGTGGAAGTAATTAAAAATCGATATCCTGCGAATAAAGTGCTGCTTCTCTTGTCACCGTTTCCTTTGTTTTTACACAATAGTGTAATTCATTAATTAGTTACAATTTATGGAACCTATTTGAACATTGCTGCTGGAGAATAAATTGCAACTAAGGCATAGGCGTAGGCAGGGGAGGGTTATAGGCTTAATGGGAGGGGTTACAGAGCTACAACTCATATATTCCTATGTTAAATATACAAAATTTCATTGCGATGGGGGTTACAACCAGGGCTATTCCCAAAGGGTGCGCACTTTGTGCGCCGCGTACTCTCCAGAAATTTTGAAAAATACCGAATATGTGCCCCATACTCTCAAGGTCTCAAGAAACTTTTTGTATTTTATGGTTTTCGGGCAACTTTTAACAAAGTTCAGCCTTCTTTTTCTTTTCTAGTCATTTACAAACTTGAATGTAAACAAATGAGGAAAACTCCTGTGAATCCCCCAGGTCTCAAAATAATATCCTGCGTATGACCAGAAGAGGAAGGAAAAACTGATGAAAGTGGCAAGTGACACCTTGAGTGTGGATAGATAATAGACGACCAGTCAAATGCCAGTCAGAGTGACGCGATGGCGTCTCCAAGTCCAGTAACCCCGCAATTTCAATACTCTTTAATTAAGACAACACCGCATACTCTCAACAATTTTCTTCAGGACAGCCCTTGTTATAACTCCCAAAACTCCTCCTGGTTACGTCTGTGAACTAAGGATATTTTGAGGGATATTTTGGCAAAACTGGATTTCGTTAAAAGCCCAGAAACTTCAAATAAAGCAGTGAATCATTTATTTACACTCTTTTTCAATAAAAAAAAGAAACACCCCTAAAAATCATTCGATCATCTCAAAATTCCATCTAGAAATTTCTTTAGACCAAGTATGCAAATAATCAAATTTTCAAAGATAACGAGCGTTAACTTCAATCATAGCGCGCATTTCTACAGCGAAACTGACATCGTGTGAAAAAGGTAAAAATTGCCGACGGTTAATTTTTTCTCATTATCCGCGTTGTAACGGCGCAGCATATGAATTCGCTACACCTATGCCATTCAATGTCCACATTCGGGAAACATGGCATCACTATCTCAAGCGAAAAGTATGTTCTCACATTATTGTTAATTATGTAAGTTTTAATATTTTAGTATAAACGAAGACTTTGGAAAATGAGATACAATGTCTCCATCCTTCAATAATTAGAAGAATTGGAATGAAAGCGGCTTTTACCAATATAATCGATTTTACATCAAGCGCCGATCTTCTTCATCTGAAATTATTCTTAAACCAAATACATTCTCGAAAAGTGTGACAGATATGGCACTTGTAATAAGAAAAATCGGAATAAATTTAAATTCCTACGCTTGTCAGGTTCAAAAGAAAATACGTAAAAGTGTTATCCAGGCTTAACATTTCAAGATATGAAGCTTTTATCTTTAACTTGCAGCCTAACACCGAATGTGAATCCCCATTTGCAGGACGGATCGAAAGAATGCTGTCACGCCTAATGTCATGGGAGTGAAGAAGCAACTAAAATCAAAGAAATCTGGGAAACGGAATGGGGAGTTCCAAGAAGTTTCCTCTTTTATCAAGGAAATACATTTCCTCGCCAGGAAATTCCAGTTTTCTCCATCTCTGTGTTGCAGATGGAGGTCACGCCGTATTTTCCTCTTTTCTTATTTCCCGAACGTAACTTAATCTACTTTGGGAAATCCGCCTCGCTCAGTCTGATGACTTTCTAACTATGCATACAATATCGAGTTTCATCTTCGTCCATCGATTATCCGTATAACAGTTCCAATTTGTCATCTTACGCAACAGGGTGAAGAAATAAGGGTGTATCACTTGAGGAGTTACATAAAGAAAAGTATCTACCAAAGCAGAGCGCCACTAAAACTCAATTATCGAAATACGAAAAAGTGTGGATCAAAATACGCGACAATTTTAAGTTGGCGAACAATTTAGCCTACACGAAAAGCAGTTTATAAATAATCCTTTGTTTTCACATGCCCTCCAAGGGCTGTTTTGTGCCCATCCAAAATGATAATAGGCTTAACATATAGAACCCAGCTTGTGTAACAGAAGCGACTTTTTCTCTATGCTCACAGGGATTAAATTTACAGAATACAGCAGACAAAGCATATATCCAGAGTATTAGTCTATTGGAGGCTGCCACGTAAAGGACTTAACTCCACAGCATTCTAGTTTCCAATCTATAACGGAAAATAATCCGATTAGATTGTTATGCGTCGCTAAAATGATCGCGATGAAATTGTTGAAAATGCCCGTAACTCAAAAGTTGAAATTAAAAATGTTCTCTTCTTTCGAATGTGAAGAAATTAGTTGGAAAACGAAAACAGGAATAAGTAAATAGAATAATTATCTAGCTGTAGTTAAAGCTTTAGACTAAATCGATTATTCATAATCAATTAACAGAAGCATTTGCGAAATAACACAGTTTGCAAAATTCATCGATGAACATAAACATATTACACAGTTTCAAAATTTGGAATAAAAACTGGTCGAACGAAGACAAATATACGAAATGTGATTACAAATGTTGAATCAAGAAAATATGTATTCGTTAGTTAAGATACGCACAAATATACATATATGCAGGATATGGTTATAGCTAGAATGGGCAGATGTTTCAGATATATAGTTTTTAAGTGAAATATACATATATTTGCATAAATGAACTTGAGAAAATATTTTGAAACTTCATCATTTTAGTTTTCAAAATATATAAATCAGAAATGTTAATAAAAAAAGAAGTTGAACGTAAAATATAGCTCAATTGGTAAAGGATTTAATGTTTAATCGGAAGATTCCTCTTGTGTTTCCACCCAGGTAGTCATGTAGTTTTCCTAACGTTTATATAGGTTCCGAATTCCATATATTTATCGCTTTTAATATGTATGCAAATATCCTCAATACCTCGGATCTTTTCTAAAATATAATAAAAAAATCCTACCGAATTTATTGTCAAAGATGTTTGCCATTTATATGTCATGTTTTTCTTCACATTAGGTCAGAAAATTTGGTGTTTCAAAGAATGGCAAAAACGCCGTCACAAAAATTAATTTTACAATAAAATACATATTTATATATAATTATAGTAGAATGATTTTACCAATAATTCAACCATTGCGAGTATTTTATAACAATGGACATTCCAAATTTTCTAGATGACACTATATTTTAAGAAAACCTCTTCAGACGACATATGTACATGAAGCCAGAAAATGGTTCTGGATGTAATGAAGAAGATCATCTTATTTCATGTGTGTACATGCGAAACTCTTGACAATATTTATCCAGCATTAATGAATTAATTAATGCATACGTAATTAATGAATACGTATAATACTGATTGATGACGAATAAGCGCAAAAAAAATTAGAAGTATGTTGATTTAATCAATTTTTTCTTACAGAGGTTATAAAATATAGTGATGAAATGGTGAAAGTTTTGCAGAGAAGAAAATGATATCCATAAGAGTATAATTTAACACTAAAAGTGCGCTTGTTCACATAGTTTATTCATACATTTTGTATTTTATGACTAACATTTGTTGAAATGTTTTAAAATGAAATAAACATATGAAATGGTACCTTAAGTTCGGAAACGAATATTGTAAATAGCTATAGAAATGTCTTCCACTCTCACTGAAACCCTCTGTGTTTTCATTCAGTGTAAAATGTCATATAATAATTAGTTTCGCTTTTGTGTTATCTCTATTATTATTTTATAATTATCCTCATTTTGCCAGATACGCAATCTATGATTCGTAATTTTTGTTTAAGTTTATTTAATGTATTATTTATTTTTAACTACCTCATTTCTTACAATTATCATTTCTTTTGTAATGCGGCGTATTCAAGAGATTTATTTATGTAATAGGTCAAGAATATAAATATGAAATGAGTTTGAATTTGCTTTTTTTAAAAATAATATATATATTCGGTCCAATTGCAAATTTTAATTGAATATATCTAACTTTGAGCTATAAAACTTTTATCGAAGCTACAAAATGAATATCCTTTGGCGCTGAAAAATTACACCATTGGTCTTATTTAACAAAAAGATTAAAATAATATATTAAATATTGAGTCAGAATTTTTAGCACATGAGGTATAAAGTTAGATGAGTGAGTGTTTTTTTTATATTTGTTGTGAGTATTTTCAAATGTATATTTCAAACTATTCTGTACTTTTGATTCGCACAGCAAAACTTTAAAGTTTTAATAAATTCGGTAAGTTCTGTATACAGAATTTAACCGCCAAATTTGTTAGGATATAATATGTGCATTTTTAAAACGATCTACTACAATTTGAAAACAAAGACTAATGGATCACTATTATCCTCTTAATTTTAAATATGCATTGAAAAGATTTATTGGACAAGATGCATTTATTTCTAAAACGATATTTTCCGCCACAATTTCAACTAAAGTAAAAAAAGCATTCACCTTTTTTAACCGTTCATGAAGCTCTTTGAGCTAAAATGAGAAAGCTTTCTGACCGCTAACCAGATGCGCGTATTTATCGAAAAGCAGAAATGCTTTTATTCTTCTCAAAAGAAAAAAACTACCTCCAAAAAATAATTTTGCAACGTTCTGAAAATCCCATTCAGATCTTTAAGAGTTCGTCATAAAAAAGCGATGCCTCCGTGGACGAAATCGCTTTGCGGTTCGAACGAAAAAAAGAGAAACTTTTGAAATAAGTCTCGACTAAGAAGTAATGCTCTCAGACAAATCTAATGTTGCGTGGTTAGAAAAGTTAGCTTTGCTCAAAAGTTTTATGTAATACATTTCTCGTGGGTCCTATTCTTTGTTATTTTTCTTCGTTTTGACTAACGGAATATTTTCTTGCAATGCAGAGTTGCTTACTCAAAGAAAACGTTGCTGGAGCCTGATTCACTCCTTCTATGTCAACTACAAGACGTTAAACATATCATAACCAACAGAGGAAACTTTATTCCTGTCATCTGGCAAGAAGAAAAAGAAAAAGAAGTAAAAGATACCGAAAGTCGCTCTAGAGTTATCAGTTGGAGGATCAGAGACGGTACACAAGATAGTGATCGGTCTTCAGAGAATTCAACGTTATCCACCAAACACAAACTTTCGAGTTTTGACGCATTTTTTTTGCATATAAAGAACTAAGGAAAATAATATCTTATTTTGATTGAAAACGCTTGGGAAATATGCATTTCTGTATCTGAATTCCTAAAACTTAAAATCTTTTAGTGGGAATTATATATATTTTTCTGGCATTCGTTTTATTCATTGATCTTAAATAAACTTTTCTAAAGCAAAACCTTAAAAATTTTAATTACTCAAAAAATCTATTTCTTTTTGTTTAAAATACGAAACGAACGCAATATTAATAACAGTGAACTTCGACAAGATATTAAATTTATATATTTGAAATAAAGTCACATTGAAATCAAAATAGAAATCAAGTCCAACGTTATATGAGAGGTGCTACATACTGTTCGATACTACAGACTAATATTAGAAAATAAACAACTTCAGTAATTTTGTTTCTTATAGAATTATTAAACAGATACATGTAATAGTAGATCGACTCACTGTGCTAAACACTCGATGATTAATATATTACACAATAGGCACAGTTTTTGGAACGAAAATTTATTCGGCTTTAAACGTTTTTCGAAAGCCTTGAGCTTTCATCAAAGAAGTAAAAAATCTAAGCGTACATCGCTCGTAAGGGCGAGTGTACGATTGTTTATTGTATAAAGGGTAAGGTTGTGGGTGATGTTGGTGGATTGGCGCCTTCTATCGGTCGAGCCAGATGAATGTGGACTATAAGGGGAAAGTTGGATTGTGTTAAATTTTTTTTTTTAATTAAAGTATATGACAAAAAATTATTGGTGAAATTTTAAGAGGAGAAAACGTGACCACGCCGGATGGATATTGGCCGTAATAGATAAATCGTTCACCAGGTGCTCGATGTTTTGATGGATTAAAAAAGTTTAAAAAAAAAATTAAGATCAGCTGGAGATGGAGGTTTGTAGATTAACTTCGCTTCATCGAAGTTAAATTTGTGGTCCAAAGACCAGCAATGAACGGCTATGGGTGATTTAGTCAATTCTTGTTTTTGTACGTATGCCCGGTGTTCTTTAATCCTGAAACGGAGTGCACGACGAGTTTGGCCGATGCACGATTTTGAGCACGAGCATGGGATTTCATAAATACCCCATGAGTTGTGATCCGAAACCGAGTCTTTTAGTTTTGAAATACAAAGTTTATTGATGGGCGTGATAGAAAGATATAGAGTATAACAGAGTAATAGTACTGTACATTATAAATATTGAAATAAATAATGTATATGATTTATATAAAATTAGAAACAAGAATATATAATTTAATAATAAAATTCGATAAAAATTTAATGAGCAAATTATTTGAGCCCAATAGTTCATATAATACTGCTTATATATAAAACTCGCTTATATGCATAGGATTTCGTTGCCTCGTCGATTTGCATATATATATGCGGTTTGGACTGTATATTAAAAAAGTGTTCACACACTTACCATGTCCGTGAAAGGTGCCATCGGGAGCATTTTCACTGAATTGAAAACCACGTTTTAGAAGGCTTACGAACAACTATCTAATCCAGATTTGTCCTAAAAAAATTCGATATATAGAATTTTTTTTATGT
>QLNU02015270.1:24050257-24063883 GCA_006491805.2 Dysdera silvatica
TGTTGTTGGTTGGGGTGATACAACTCGACTAATGAAACATACTCCGTCACCAATTAATAAATGATAACTATTAACCAATTATTTTTAAACCAATTAATATTATTATAACCAATTAATAATGGTAACTATTTGCCATGTGAAAGTGACGACTGAACATAGAATGTCCAAAAAGGTGGACCTGCGAAAAGTACTTATTAATGGCAATGCAGTGAATTTTTTTTAAATTATGATCAATCAAATTAGGTCCATGGATGTAAAATAAATTGTCAAAATCTTTACTACTAAGATTTGTAACAGTGTTTTTCCAGTAAAAACTGGATTGGAGGCCAACTGGGCCAGAATTGATCTTCCTGTCATTCCATAATTTGGCAGGAGAGTCATCGTGGAGATAAAGTGGCATCATCATGTAATTAGAATGACTTGACTGTATTGGAGATAATGTTGCTTTATAAGAGGTTTTGAACTGGACCCGGGCAAGGCATAATAGTCGGTAACTGTGTGTTATATAGAGGGCAAGTTAATATTGCCATACGTGCGCTATATTTTCCAACGCTATTTGTTGTAAAGATGTCGACATTGGAGTAATTCCGGATGCGTGCTGTGCAGTAGCAATATCCTTGCGGTTTGGTAACCTGGCAGAAAAGAGGCAGCGCGGTCTGAGAGATGAAACGTATTTCTTAGACGGAATTAACCTGGAGAAACGAGTTGACTTCAACGTGACTTCCTTGCTTAAATTGTCCTACGCCTCAAATGCAAGTGTTTTGGCTGATACCCGCGGGTCTTGAAGAATTGAGTTGTTTCGCTGCATGTTCCCTGTTGTCAAGTCGAACTGGCTGTTGAGAGTAAAATTAAGATTGCTTCATACAGTTATTGCGGCAAGAACTGGGTGATGGAGCCTTATATTGACTTTTAGTGCTAATCACATAAATTGTTTTTGGTTAGATTTGCTGCTTAAATGATGCAATATTTAGTTATATGTTGTAATTATTGTATATATATAATGTATGTATAATATGTATATGTCTTTGTATATGTATATGTGTATGTATATGTATATGTGTATGTATATGTATATGTGTATGTATATGTATATGTACGTATAATATGTATATGTGTATGTATATGTATATGTACGTATAATATGTATATGTCTTTGTATATGTATATGTGTATGTATATGTACGTATAATATATATATGTATGTACAATATGTATATGTATAATATATGTTTATTATTTTAATCTTATTTAGTACTTATGTAAGGGCGATAAAGTTGTTAAATCTCTTTGTTTGCGGGCAGAGTTAATTAACCCGAGTTATGTTTCTACTAATTAGCATTTCATGTTTAACGTAGTTAACTAAAAGTGTAACGTTTGATGGCCATTGGCTCTAAGATAGGTGAAGCAGTACCATCGCTGTTTGGAGGTCTTGCTTAGATGTGAGTCCCGTCTTAGGATGAAGACTAATTCTACGTACAGTGCTTTTACTGAATTGCTGGATGTCACCTGTTTGATGCCAAAGGTGATACGGTGAATACATCGCCCTTATTGCCAATAGACGTCTGCTATGGACTCATAGAATCCAGGTCAATGGTAGTTAAATTTATAAATTATTTCTCACGACTATTGTTCAAATATTTACACTTTCTTATTGAGTTAATAGTTATGATGTTTTCCTTAGTTTCCGGGAGTCCGTTCGGTGGGTTGGCGCAGTATAGCCCAGATGCTCTTGCGCCATAAAAAAGCCAAACAAACAAACAAACAAACCGTTCGGTGGGGTTCTATTATTTTTGAAGGAAATCGTTTGTGGGATTTATTCTGATAAAACGCCACAGTCATGTGTTCCTGTTGATATATCATTGGAAATTTAATGTTTGCGCCTTAAAGTGTATAACCTTTCTGCACGAAATAAACCTTTGTTCACCATTGCTTGCACTGCATTGTACGTAGCCAAAAGATACTTATCCTGATTATTGTCGAATTAAGACAGATTATATTTAATTGAATGATAAATGAAATTTATTCTCAATCGATTAGATTAACACTAACATTTCGTCACAGTTTGAAGAAATCCCAACGTAAGTATTTTAAACCATTTTTTGCCCCTGATAATATATAATTACCATGTCTTTTTATATCGGTCATAGAACAAGGATTTTTCACGTTTTCTTTTATTTAAATGTACAATTATTTACAAATATGTTTTTTTCCCAAATATGTTATATTTTCCAAAATGTTCGAGATTATACAACGCGGAAATGGTAAAAAAAAATTGGCAAGAAGTGACTTGTCTTTATTGAGATTAAGGAAAGATTTCAACCTTATTTTCACTAAGGACGAATGATAAACATTATTGGATAAATGCGAACGGATACAGCAAAAAAAGGCAGCATGTAACTTACACAAAAAACACTAAAACTAAGTTTTAATACAAGCATTGATTATCTAGTTAACACAGTAAATAGCTGATAAATAAAATTTAAAAATGTAAGGTGTTAATCTGGATATTTATAATAAAGATACTGCTCGATATTAAAAGTTATCTTTCATCTTCTTAAAAAATAAGCAAGACAAACTAAGCTCAAACTAAGGCAACTCAATGCAATTTTTTTGAAAATGTTTACTCGTACAATCAAGATTATTTTACGTTGAATGAGTTAATATAAAATGCATATTTCTAACAACATGGATCCCCTTTCTTGTCGAAATGATATATTCAGCTATATCGAAGACTGAAGAAATATTGTTGGTATATTTCCTTCGGGAAGGCGGGAAAATCTAGAGTCATTTCCTTTACTGAAACAAAAAGCATGGCGAAATGTCTATTTCGGCTTGTGTATTAAGGAAAAAATATTGGGGATATACAAGCCTATTGATTATTCATAGCCTCTTGGAAAAAAGGTTTTACTTTCTGTGGAAAAAGGTCGTCAAATATTCAGCCGTGAAGTCAAACTTTTGAAACTGTTTTGAAATATAATGCCGCAACTGGCATGCGGCTGTGGCTATGAATTATGGGAACGTTTGCTTTTGTGTTTATTCTTAGCTTGGTTTTACTGGGGAATTCTTCGATCAGAGAGCTGTAGGAAAAAATAAGACAAAAAAGAAAAAAAAAGAAAAAACAGAGTGACCGAGTTTCGCATCTCTGTGACTTCTTATCTTCCTAGGTACCATAATCCATACCTGAACTTAAGCATCACACCTCTTTTGAAACTGTCATTTCTCCCTATACTTATCTTTTTTCTCCCCTTCCTGGCTTTCCCTTATCCTTTTTTATCTCCCACTTTCTTTAGGATTTTTTTTCTCCAGATGTACGTTGTAAAATCCCCAAGCATCCTCCACTCAATAAATCGAAATTTTTGCACACCTTCAAACTACTGAAGCTGCACGAAGAAAACGGGTTCGTTTGCGGAAGCTTCTTTGAAATTACTTATCCTCCGATAAATTTTCTTTGAAGAAAGTCAGGTAAGGTTAATAATATTTTGAAACTCTGAAAAAGTTCCAAAGTTTTGTTACTATGCAAAACAAACTAGTATTTTGAATAAATCAAAATTTTTATAAAAGAAACATTTTTCTCGGCGTGGTTGCTTATTATGCTGGTTTAAAAGTTGCTCTAAAGTTAAAAATAATGAATTGAAAATATAAAACTAAAGCTAAAAAAATACAACAATTTCCATACAAATTTTTGGAGAAATATTCAAATATATAAAGCATTGCTTTATTGAAATATTTTACATCATATAAAAAATTTATAATAGCTGAAGATGTATAGATATAATATAGAAATATAGTGTAGCATAATAATAAAATCAGCGCATATTAATATATAAACAACCTTAATTTTGCACTAACTCATTAAGGGATGTTAGTGTGTATTAATATATGATATTTTAAATATTTTTGTCAGTTTCGATTCAACAATTATTATTATCTGTTTTTAATTCATGGGAAACTTTATTTAATTAAGCGCAATGGCGTTACTATCCTCAAGGTCTTAGGGGAGAATTATAGACCTCAATATTCGCGACACATAGCGTTTATTTGTAAATTTTGATTTTAGTAAAGGATAATTTTTTTTAGAGGGAAAAGCTAAGCCCCCCCCCTGCTCCTAGTTATGATAATGATAAAGTGCCCTATCTGCATATTTTTAATTTTATGTATTTGGTTTTATATTTCATTACTGATTTGGTCCCTTGAGAAAAAACGTGTGGTTAATTATGACATAAATAGCGAGCAATATTTTCCTCCATGAAAGATAATTTCACGTAGCACTTCGTAGATAAAATTTGTAAACAGAAATTAACGTTACTCCGGTAGCAAAGATCCTTCTAGGGACTTTCTGGGGATGTCCAGAACTTCCCCAGGACGTCTCAAGGACTTTGCTAATCTCAAATAATTCTCTTTGCTAATTCTCTACATCTTTCTATACTTCTTTCTACATCTCTTTGCTAATTCTCAAATCCTTGTTATCGGAGTATAAGCATAGTAAAATACGTTACGCTTATAACTTCGATTTCTACTGGTAATAATTTGCCTGCTTGAGAACTAATGCTAAGGCACAGCATATAATCGCAATGCATGAGATCTTATGTCCTTGTAGTGGAGTATTTGTAAATGAAACTTATGGTGGATAGAGGATGTTTAAATAGGGTTTGAAGATCCGTAGACCTGCAAAGTGACACACATATATTTTTGGGAAAAAATTGCAAAGAAAAAGTGTTGTTTGTAGAACACGATTATATTTAATACTTTACATATTAAAGATGTTAATGCAAGATTGCGGTAATCTAAAAATAAGTTTCATCAAAGATCTTTGAAAAATTGTTGTTGGAACTTCTGAAAATGCAAGTTACTGTTAATTGCAAATGCAATATGTATATTGTTTCAATATTCGCCCATGTGTAAAATTATGCATGTAGAATACACAAACGTTAAGACTACGAAAGTTAGGATAGCAAAAAAGTTAAAAAATCTTAAAGCAGTGCATGAGAAATATTTATTATTTCAATAAGCTTGATAACGTCATAAATAAAATTTGCTCGAGAAGTACAGAATTTTTGTATCAAATTTTCTTTTTCTATTTGAATTTTGCATACTTTGGTAAGTAAAAATATAATCATAAGTTTATGTTTACAATATAATTGTTTTGATAAAGAAACTGTATTAAATATATAAGAATCGCTAATTGAATTCCGGTCCACTTTTACTTCTTTTTATATTTCGTTAAAATTTTGGCATTATTATTGCCTTACCTAGAATCACAACAATTACCACACAAATGGTTGGCGATCGGCCACGTATTGTTCAATATACAAAGTCTGAAAAGGGAGTTTTTGTAACGAGGGACATAGAAAAGAAGGAAAATTCACAGTTGCTCTCAAGCTGAACATAAGCCAGCAACTATATGCAACACATTGTAGGAGCAGTGATAGAAATCATTATCGTTCACATACAGTGAATTGTAAGTAAGCATTATCGTTTACATACAGTGGATTGTAAGTAAGCATCATCGTTTACATACAGTGGATTGTAAGTAAGCATTATCTTTCATTAAGTTTGTTTGGTGTTGTAGGGTGCAAGAAGAATAAAGATTCTGATGCACCAGTTTTCTTAGGAATCCGAGACAATCTTCTGCGGAAAATCGAATCCAAAAATAAGGAGTCACACTAAACACAGCAAGAGGACTGTTGCAGAAGGACGCGAAGCCGAATTTTCCGCACAGTATCCGAAAGCGTCATGTCTAAACCACCTTACAGCTTATGATATTTAGAATGTATAGGAGAGGTTATAAATGTGCTAAAATTGTAGAAGAAAATAGCCTACTTCATAAAAGATGCAAACCATTTACTGGGGTATGTTTCTTGCGTCATATTTGACAAGAAAAGAGCGAAGGATTGTTTTTAAAGCTGACGGTTGAAGGACAAGCCCCAACTTCTCGTGGATAAGGCAGCACGTACCGCTTTCCCGCCATCGTTTATTTATCGCAAGCCATCTTGTTGTTACCCAAAGCAGCACTTTGCGGGATTCCTGGAAAAGACGCTCTCGTAAAACACCGAAACTGCTGTCCAAAAGAATTCAGTTTATTCTGAACATTGAGGAAATGCGAAGCCAATGAGATAATGAGCCAAACGGGCTCCCAGATATATTACTGCTGCTATGTAATCATTCCTATTTCGCAAAAATACTTGATGTCGGAAAATTAAAGCAACTAACAACGTTTTTCTTTAGTTCATCTATCTTGGTATAATTCAGCTAATCGAATTATTTGTCCATCGGCATGTCATGCGAGGAATGTTATATGCTTATAAACCCTTACGAAAAATCCATAATTAGTACATGTTTCAAAATATTCGTTCACGTAACCTGAATTAAAAAAAAAAATATTAAGACGTTTCTAAGATATCGATCAAGTGATGTTTGATAAAAGATTGTATAAAATGTAATAGCTAACACTTCTGATACCTCGTTTTGAAAGAGAATTCTTGAAAAGGATACGAAAGCTCGACAATTAAATATCATTTAAGACCAGTAACACGTATTTTCTCTTCATTTTTATTCATATTAATAAATACAATCTTTAGTGAAATTTATATCTTATAAAGGAAAAGATAACTACTAAACATAAATTTATTTGCAAAGCATAAATAACCAAAGGATTAAACCCCAAAGAAATCTATTGGCGCATATAATCTTGAGGTTTGGTTGGGGGTGAATTCTCACCCCAATATTCTCTATATAAAATTTATTTATAATTTTTGATTTTTTAGGAGAGGGGGGTCAAGCCACCCAATACCATCCCCGCTTACACCAATGATGGTATCGCATTATTGTCTTGATCTTACTAAAATGGAGTCAATCTCAAATGTGCTTCGTGGGGAACTCTGAAGTTGTGTAAGAAAATGCTTTCACATGTAAGATTATTCACATTATCTAGGCAACCGCTAGAAATAATATTGATAAAAACACTATTTACTCAGTTTAGTACAGTCAGTTTAGTTAGTTGAGTCAATTTAGTTTAGTTGGTCAATTTAGTTTAGTTGAGTCAGATTATTTTAGTTAGTCAGTTTAGTTGAATCGAGTAAGTTTAGTTTAATTGATTCGAGTAAGTTTAGTTTAGTTGAGTCGAGTAAGTTTAGTTTAGTTGAGTCGAGCAAGTTTAATTTAGTTGAGTCGAGAAAGTTTAGTTTAGTTGAGTCGAGTCGAGTAAGTTTAGTTTAGTTGAGTCGAATCGAGTAAGTTCAGTTTAGCTGCGTCGAGTAAGTTTAGTTTAGTTCAGTTGAGTCCAGTATGTTTAATTGAGCTGAGTCGCGTAGGCTTAGTTGAGTGGGTCGAGTCAGTTTAGTTGAGTTGAGTCAGCTTAGTTTAATTGGATTAAATTGAGTCAGTTTAGGTTTAGTTTCGGACTTAGTGGTCTTTAGCAATTACCACCTTGGCGAAACAATGCAAATAATAATCCTGTAATAGTAACTATTAATATAATTGCAAATTGCATCTGCCTGAAGAAATACCGTATTACAGTTTAAAAAATGGAAATGTTATTTTAAACATTCCACCTTCATTGTAAAAAAGGCTAAATATAAACTTGCATCCAAACGCTAATTTTTGAAGTTGTTTTATGCTGAACCGATATATTTCCTCCTATTCATAACAACGGAAACTGAGTGAAAACCGCGTCACGAATTTCGCCTTAGAAGGGAGGAAATTTGCAACGGTGTGTTGATATTCCATTAGATTTCCATGATTCCATGAATAGAATGGATACAATCAAGTATAACATAGTATTCAATTCCCATCAAACCCTTATTTAGTATACAATATCTTGTAAATTCTGATCCCATTATCATAAACTAATGACAGTAGCATCTTACTTATAAAGGGCAAGTCAAGTAGTGGAGACAATAAATAGTTTCGTCCGAATTGTTAAATTTCAAGAAAAGATATCTTGTTTATATTTATTGATAAAATATATTTTCTCTGGAGAATCAAAGAAGTATTTATCCAGTCAGAAGAATTGGGTATACTAATATTATAAATGAGAGTTGGCGAGTTTTATTAGTTTATAATTATGATAATGATCTTTATTTATTCTCTACCTTATGCAATCAATATGTCAATGCACATATTCGTGTTCAATAGCCAACACAATTCAGAAGGTCCAGAAAAAAATACGCAAGAAATTTCATAATATATATTTTGAATTGTCTATAAAAGCGGTTCTAATGTATGGTTTTTTTCACATCCAACTACGCTTTATATTCAATAATACATAGTTTCTTCTAATTAAATAGAACTTGTTTATATTTAAAAACCTGAATTTCTGACAGAAAGGAAAAATACATTTGCGGCCGAAATTTTTTTGTGATAAATATAAAAAATTGCAGATTTTTCATTTCATTAAAATAAAAAACGAGACCTGAAATGAAAAATCTGCAATTTTTTATATTAAATTTCAGCAAAGCGTTGTAATTCCAACTGAATTTGACAGATTTCATTAATTATAAATTATGGTTTAATGAACGGTGGTAGTCAGGATTAAATTACGTTGTGGGTATTTTAATTAATTTCTTGCCTGATTCCGCCCTTCAAAAATTCTCATTTTTATTCACTGCCCAGAAGTGAACAGCATGATATTTTTAGATTGAAAACTTGCATTCATTTGTGTAATTAGGGAGTGTAAGTGTGGTTTAGCCTTCACTAGAAATAATTTAGCCCCCAACGTAGAAAAGCAAAAACTACAAATGGATGCCATGTTCCGAACATTAGTTTGAGGGCTATAGTCTACACAAGAACTTGAGATTAGTTATACCAAACCATTTAGGTCATTTTTAAAAGCCAACATACCTATAGTAAAAAAATTTCAAAATTGCCTGTAACGGTAAACAATTAACGAGAAGATAGCACAGTAATAAATAATTTTCACATATTGCCCTTAATGTAACATATTCAACTACAGGGATATCGGTCGATTTCAATCTAAAATATTGGTATAATATACTGATTTTGTATAAGTTAATCAATAACACTTTATGGATTTCTTTAGAAAAAAAACAATACAGAATTTTGATTAAGATTTGCAGTTAACAATTCATTTAATTTAGGGTTTTTACTCGTTTAGAAATTAAATACATCTATCACCTCGGACAAGATTCTTGCTTGCTAGTCCGTTTGGAGTTTTATCTTTCCATTCAACGTATCGGCATCAAATTCAATACAGATTCGCAACTTTATTACCAGATGGGACTAGATTTGCAATGTTATGAACCTGGATGTTTTTTTCTTCTGAAACTCAATAGAAATATTAATCCCTTTTAATCTGGTCCTTTTTATATTAAAAAGCGTCGTAGTTCAGTCTTCTGAAATCAGATCGATGTATATAATTTTTTTAAAGGCTATAGATTTTTAACCCACCACTCTTAACATAATCTGAACCTTATGTTAATCGAACCTTATTATTTTTATACCATTATTATACTGCCAATTATAAACTGTTAATTTGAACCTCAAAAGTCCTCAAATAAGAAAATGCAAAACTTCAATGCAAAAGACCACAGGTTTTATATGTTACGTCGACATTCATCAAATACATGGAAAATAAATGAGAATTAAAGCAAACACATTTGTTTTAAGGTCATATATATATAATATATATATATATATATATATATATATATATATATATATATATATATATATATATATATTTAATAAAATCTGAGAATATGAGGCACCATGCTGTTATATTTAACTAATCTGCTAGTGTCATCCATTTGTTTTATTCTTAAACGTGACCTGGATCCTCTAGCTGACTGATGACAGAATTTCACGGAATGCAGCTAAGGAAAACGACATTAAATCCAATACGAGGAAGCTGGAGAAAAAGATCATTTCAGCTCCTCCGCCACATCCACAATTACGGGATCACCGTAAAAAATTATTTCCGTAAGCAAGAAAAAATAATGTCCAATTATGGTATAATGACATATGCAAAAAAGGGGAAAAAAGGAAGTACAACTGGAAACTAATTTCACAGATGGTTTGGTAAAAACACACACCAACTCAAGTTTCCATATTATTTTTACACCAGCACAGACTTTGTGCATATATAATTTTAACGGATAGTAAACTTTTGCGGAGAAATACATTTATTACAGTTTTATACGTGGATGATAAGTTCAAAATTTGTGGGCTTCAGTGCAACAGTAAACACACACACACACACGCTAATGTTCGTTGAAACATACATATTATGCACGTACAATGTGCATAAACATGTATATATAATGCGTATATATGTACAAGAAGTGTTGAATACGAAAAAATACTCCTTTTGAACTGTAAGTTTAGCATTTATGAATATTTTTCGGACTCCAGGAGAAAGATATAAAATGATAACATTTATACGATAAGAAAAATTAATAATAAGTCCCAAATAAAATTACTTTTTATATATATATAATTATATCCTGCATCTTCAGAGTACTGTAATTTTTTATATCATCACTTCCTTTTTATTCATATTTAATTTTATTTTATATAGATATATTAAATATGTATATCATTTTATTTCGTACGTGTTTTATCTTTCAGATATAATTTGGGGATCATTGTTTAAATAATTGCCTCAAATATGCCAGTTTATTCGAAGGTATACAGTAGTGGACAAAATTGTGGAAACCTTTTGAAAAAAGTTTATTTTAGAGGTTTGATGGCTAATAACACCACTTTTTTTTGTACCAATACTATAAAATTATATATCATTAGAAAGGTAATTTAATAAAGATTGTAATGCAATAACATTTGTTCAATTATCTGTATTCTATCAAAAGTTATAGCCAAATAACCAGAAAAAAGAAGCACAGCTTGCTTACATTTATATGAAGTAGCTTTCCTTCATTTGAATGTGGCCAATGAGCATGAGTGTTTACAGAGCCAATCAGGTGTCATCTTGTTTTGGCAATGAGCCAATCATGTTTTCTCTTGTTTTGGCAATGAGCCAACAGGTTACAGGACATTTATCAGTGTGTTCTGTAATTGCTATCAAGTTGGTTGTTTTTTTTTTGTGCTCTTTGATTTAGTGTGCTTGTAAAACGTAATAAAATTAAAGAAATGGCGCAAAGAGTTGACTGGTCACCTAGGAAGCGATGTAAAATAGTAATATTAAGTGAACAAGGCTACAGTTATGAAGAAATTAGAAGAAATATTGGGGGAAACTTAACTAAAGGTGGCATTTCTAAATTTTTGAAGAAGTATAAGGAGACTCAGTCATTACAAAACCAGACTGGTAAAGGCAGAAAAAGGTGCACAACAGCAAGTGATGATAGAAGAATTAAAAGACAGTGCCTAGGTGACAGGAAAAAATCATCTCTGTGTATACAAGGTGAAATGGCGCAATGCAATGTGAAGTTAAGTGCAAGGACTGTTCGGCGCAGACTGCATGAATGTGGTCTAAATGCAAGAATTCCACGAAAAAAGCCATTTTTGTCTGTCAAACAGAGGTTGAAAAGATTAAACTGGGCTAAAACCCATGTTAACTGGACAACGGAACAATGGGACAGTGTAATTTGGAGTGATGAGACCAAAATCTCACTGTTTGGTAGTGATGGCGTAAAATACGTATGGAGAAGAATTGGAGAAGATTTCCATCCTGAGTGCATTACACCTACCGTGAAACACCCAGTTAGTGTTATGATTTGGGGTTGTATAACATCAAGAGGTGTGGGCAGAATTTGCGTGATCAATGGGAATATAAATGCCCAAAGATACATAAATGAAATACTTGAGCCCAAGCTGCAGCCTTCTGCATGTGATCTTTTCCAAGATAATGAAGCATTTATATTTCAACAGGATTCAGCTCCATGTCATGTTGCTCGTGTGTGCAAAAAATGGTTTCAAGATCATCATATTCAACTGCTGGAATGGCCTGGAAATAGCCCAGACCTTAACCCCATCGAAAATCTATGGAGCCGGCTAAAGAAGCTTGTTAGTCGGAAGCAACCCAGCAATAAAACACAATTAACAGAAGCAATAATTCAATCTTGGTTTCATATTATAACAGCTGCAGAACTAAAGAACTTGGTTCACTCCATGGGAAAGCGTTGTAAGGCCGTAATTAAGGCTAAAGGTTACCCAACTAAGTATTAACTGGTATGGTGAACATTTTTGTATATCTCATTTTTTCTATGTATATCACCTTTCTTCTTTATGAATGCTGTTCTATTAAAATACGATTCATAAATGTTATTGCATTACAATCTTGATTAAATTACCTTTCCAATGATATATAATTTTATAGTATTGGTACAAAAAAAAGTGGTGTTATTAGCCATCAAACCTCTAAAATAATCTTTTTTCAAAGGGTTTCCACAATTTTGTCCACTACTGTATATATATAATTTCAATTATTCAAAAAGATCTAAATGTAATTTTCAGTAATAAAAATAGGAGAGAAAAAACTGCTAAACGTCAGCAAGCAAGCAAAATAAAAAATTGAGAAAATCAAGTCCACGAGACTATGCAGTTATGGAGCATGTGATTTGCCATTCACAAACTCGGTATCCGCCTTACGTGTCAGTAAATACATTCAAAAAGGCTTTTCAAGGCATATGCCATTCTATTGTTTCACGGATTTTTTTTCGGTTTTCTCCTCTGTAAAATTTGGAATAATATCGTCGTAGTTTAATTTCTATGTTATGTCACTTTCCATGCATAATGTAGACAGAGCAGGAAGTTTTTGTTGGCCCATTGTATTTCTCAAAGGCGATTTTAAATGCTTTAATAAAGAGAATGAACGCTCACCACTACAATTAGCTATGGAAATTGTCAAAAATATATGTAAGTCTCTACATTCGGGAACACAGGATTTGGATGTTTATCTTTTAATTTATCTAGCATTTCTAAAATAGTTCCACCCTCATTGAGTATTGATGCAAACTGTTGAAAAACCGAATTGCAAATTTGAAGTGAAAAAAATATTTTTTTTTTGTATTAATTTACTATTTCATTGCATTAAATAAAACTGTCATAATTTTTTTTTGGGAACCCTTCTTTTCGCGGGGTTAGGGCGCGGGCCCTTACCATAATCTGTACTTGAGTGGACTACATTGAAGTTTAATGAGAATTCATTAATGTATTAAATGAACTCACTATTAAGTATTAAGATATCAAGGGACAACAAAACCATTGACTCCAGAAAAGTTAATAGTTAAAATAGAAAAACAAGTCGAGTAAACATAAAAAAGAAAAGTTCAAATATATAAGAAGCAAACATCTCTATATAAAAAATACATGAGAATGAAAAATTGTTTCCTTAAACCAGGGTTGTCTAATATACGGCCCGCCAACACCACTATTTGAAATAAAAAAAATTCCAAACAAATTTAGATTTTTTTTTTCAGAAATAAAGAAAAACCTCTGTGACTATATGGGTGACCACCCCATTTCACATCGTAAATAAACAAACAAACAAATAACTGGAAGAAACTATGAAGGGAGTTTATTTTTTTCGAAACTCGCTGAAACCACTGGCTGGCGAGATCCGTAAAAAAATTTTAAGTGGCCCACTGCCCAAAAAGATCGGACAACCCTGCTTTAAACAAACAATGACAACTGCCACTTTTGTCTACCAAGCCA
>QLNU02015270.1:24063983-24081513 GCA_006491805.2 Dysdera silvatica
TCTGAGAATATGAGAATATGAGGCACCATGCTGTTATATTTAACTAATCTGCTAGTGTCATCCATTTGTTTTATTCTTAAACGTGACCTGGATCCTCTAGCTGACTGATGACAGAATTTCACGGAATGCAGCTAAGGAAAACGACATTAAATCCAATACGAGGAAGCTGGAGAAAAAGATCATTTCAGCTCCTCCGCCACATCCACAATTACGGGATCACCGTAAAAAATTATTTCCGTAAGCAAGAAAAAATAATGTCCAATTATGGTATAATGACATATGCAAAAAAGGGGAAAAAAGGAAGTACAACTGGAAACTAATTTCACAGATGGTTTGGTAAAAACACACACCAACTCAAGTTTCCATATTATTTTTACACCAGCACAGACTTTGTGCATATATAATTTTAACGGATAGTAAACTTTTGCGGAGAAATACATTTATTACAGTTTTATACGTGGATGATAAGTTCAAAATTTGTGGGCTTCAGTGCAAACAGTAAACACACACACCACACACACACACGCACAAGTATCTGCTTTGAAATATACATATTCGCACGTACAATGTGCATAACATGTATATGTAATGCGTATATATGACAGAGTGTTGAATACGAAAAAATCTCCTTTGAACTGTAAGTTTAGTATTTATGGATATTTTTCGGACCTGCGGAGAAAGATATAAAATGATAACATTTATACGAATAAGAAAAAATTAATAATAAGTCCCAAATAAATTATTTTATATATTAATTATATCCTGCATCTTCATATTACTGTAATTTTTTTATATCATCACTTACTTTTATTCATATTTAATTTTATTTTTATATAGATATATTAAATATGTATATCATTTTATTACGTACGTGTTTTATCTTTCTCTGATATAATTTGGGGATCATTGTTTAAATAATTTGGTTTCAAATATACAGTTTATTCGAAGGCTGTATAATTATCAACACGTATATTTCTTCAACCCGTCTCTAGTAAAGAATTTATATCAAATTCTTAATGAAAATAGAAATATAATTATCATTTTATTTATTTACAATATAAAAATAATCAGAAAAGTGTTTTTAACGATTGAATTCTTAATTTCGTCATTCTATTAATTATCGTATACTATTTACAGTACAAATATTTATTTAGTTTTTATAAAGACAAACAAAATATTCGTGCATTCGACTGGTCACTAGATAAGCCAAATGTAACTTACCTAGACTAGTTATTAAGGGAATTTAGTAACTCTCTAGGCCGCAAATATTCTAAAGGCAGATTCCAACGAAGCGCGAATTACTTAGTCGTTAAAGAAGTAGACCCACTCTATTTCGTTTTCCGAAAACATCTTTTCTCCATTACGCACTGCGCGATCTGTCTCTTTTATAGTGATCTTCCACAATTTAGAAAGTCATCGAACTCTGAAAGCCTTCAATGAAGCGAATCGTAATTTTTTTCCACTGAAATTTCTTGACAAATGAAATAAAACGTAAAAAAACGAAATATTTATCTTTAATAATATTTTTTTTGATACTAATTTAACTTGCTTGAATTGCACGATCCCACAGCTTCTTAATCAACTATCTAAAAGGAAATGATGTGTCTAAGCATCATTTTCAAAACACGATTCATTAAAAGACATTCATGATATTTTTGGCATCAAGCACTCTCCTTATAGAAAAAAGCTAGAGATGTCAGTTTTGATTAATTTAATCACTTTGTCGGTGATAGATCTGAGAAGCACATTAATGCAATTTGATTGTGGTGAAACTAAATAAACTGCTGAAAATACAGATTTACATTTGAGGCGTATCCACGTAGAATATTTGGAATTATTTCAACGACTTTTGTATCATAAATTTTAAACTTTAATTTATTTAAAAAGTCATTGCATACTTTTTTGGAATATTTCGTCTTAAAACAATGCGCAAAAAGAGAAGAGATTGCGAAACTCTATCTTTTAGATAAAAGTGTGCATCGTACGAAAATTTATTATGTCTTGTTTAGAATAATTTTAAAATTGTAGGCATGTGAGTCACTTTGCTCTTTCATTCAAGGGTTTCAGTACTTCCAAAGACAATACGAAAATTGTAAATAAAAATAAGGGCATTTAAAAATATTCAGCTAATAACGTATCTTCAGAAATTACTTCGCATTGCAAAACAGCATGAATTACATATTTATCGCTTGAAATTAGCCGACATCTAAGGTAGATTTCTGTTGAATTCCAATTATAGACGTATAAGAAGAATCCCAACTCTACATAAAATATCAAGTATAAATAGCTAACAAGGGAACCCCTTTCGCTGTTCACTGCATTTAGATGTAAGACCTATAGGAGATGATAGTATTAGACTTCCTGATCACGAATATGTAATCATTTGTCTGCAAAAATGACATGGCAATTTTTTATGAATATTTGAAGTCCAAAAATTACTTTTTTCGCCAGGTTTGATATTTTGTAATCGCACTGTATGTGAGCAAAAACAGGTTTGAAGTCTGTAAAATTATGAAGAATCATCGTATTTAACGGATAAAACAAAAATTATGTCTCAACTAATCCAAACCGTGTAAAAAAATTAATATGAAAAATGAACTTTTAGCATAGATATTTGGCGAAATTGAGGACAATTTTGAAGGCTACTCCAGGTTTTCGTTCGAGGTAGTTATTTCGTATTATCGCAGCCCATGTCAAGTTTCTTTTACATTTCTTTTTCCAAAATATTATCTCATAAGGAAAAGAAGCACATGAATACATATAAGCATGCATACATGAGTATGAATAAATGAAATGTATGCATGAATGAATGAATATATGAGATGCGTGAATATGTGAGTAAGAATGAATGAAATGTATGAATATATTAGTATCCATATATGAGATGTATGGATATATGTGTATCCATATACGAGATGTATAAATAAATAAGTATCCATATATGAGATGTATGAATATATGAGTATCTATATATATATGAGATGTATGAATATATGAGTATGAATAAATGATGTGTACGAATAATGAAAAGTTGCTATATTTAGGCAACCTGGATGTGGTCATTGCATATCACATGCTGTTGCAACCATGGAATTTAAAAAAATTGTGAACAAAACTTAATAGTAGGCTATTTGAAAATGCATTTATTGTAATTAGAAAAAATGTGAACAAAATTTCATGAAATGTACTTTATTTCATGAAGTTATTTAACCATAAATTGTGGATTAATTGTTGAATTATGCTCTTTATTTAAAAATGAGAAAAATTAAACTGTGTACATCTCAGGAATGTCGTAAAAGTGATACAGTACAAAAAAAGAAAAGAGTGAAGTAAAGCAATTGATCACAGTGGGCACATTTTAAGAATGACAGATTTTTGCAATTATCTCGGCTACAATTGTTGTATTCAATTTCAAAAGAAATTTCCTCAACATTTTTGCATTTTCCGAGATCATGATTGCTATAACAGCACCTAAACCAAGCATATTGTAATATAGGGCGATATTTTTTAGACTGTAATTGATTGTGAACCAAAGAATGCATTTTTATTATCTCATTTCGATGTCGTATGTCAATATCCATTTCATCGATTGCTATTTTATTGGTTATTTTTTTTTACAAACTTTATATTGTCTAAAGAAATAAACATCCAGCGATTGTATGAGGGATGTTTTGGGGGTATTTGCGAGGATATACAATTTTCCGGAAAATCTTTATAAGTGTTTGGGTCTGTACTACCTGTCCATTAGCTTAGTAAAACACAGGAAGGAGGAGACATGATGGGTTTCATACAACATTCTACCCACTTTCTCATTTTGATTTTGTCCATTTTTCCCGACTTGGAGCATGTAATATATAAGTTTGAAGGTTGAAATAAATTCTTTTTGAAACGTTGTTAATCGTTGAACAGTCGGGCCAAATGTTTCCTCAGCTTCTCTTAAACAAAGTAACATTTTCCCTGTCAGTTCCCCATTCATTGATATTATTGGCATTATTGTATATGAATGTGTTCTGCCAAAATCAGACCCTATTAAAGAAAATGTCTGTTTTTCACCTTTATGCGATAGCTGCCTTTAATTTGGAAGAAAATAATTAAAACCACTTTGATCAGAGTTAAAAATTTGTTGGGGGATAATATTAGCAGTAACATTTCTCGTATGCAAAATAAATTCTATGGCACTATCTTCTATATTACCCATATTCTGGGTGTATATTTGAGTGATATATTTTGTTACTTTCCGCGCAACTATTTTGTTTTGGCTCTTAAAATTATCTATAAAATTATCGGAACATTTAAAATCCTCAAATCCTAACTCTTGGGATTTCAGGATCGCCCATCTTTTCAAATCTATATCATGAACATGTAAAAAAATTTCCCTAGCTTTTGTAAATCTGGCTAACATTTCATTTTTTATTATTTTATACTTTTCTATATTTGTGCCCATATTTGATATATATTTTCTAAACCTCGAAATATAAGTAGGGTATTTTACTGTTGGATATCTCCTGTTTGTTTTCTGGAATTTATTTTTTTGACAACTGTCAAAATACTGAACAATTGTTTGCATATTTTCTAAACTGAATTCATTTGCCAATTGATCGCCCTTTACAGTACAGTTATAATATTCGTCACCGACTATACTAATATCACTTTCTTCGTCGATACGGAAATCACAATTGTCTTCAAAATCTAAACTGATACTTTCACTGACATTGTTATTAAAAATTATGTTTTCGATTTTCGACAATACTCCCCGACTTTCCTTAAGTTCTTGGTCAGTTATTAACGACGGAAGCGTGTCGTATTTATTAACGACCAAATTCAAAACGGATTGAATTATGTTCACTATATTTTTCATTTTCTCACAATCGGAAACTCGTACAACTATATTGACGTTACACTTGCGGACGAGTTTATATAGCTAGTGGAATGCGAAACTTAAATGTCCCGCCAACTCTTCAAAATTGTCGCCAAATTCGCCAAATATCTATGCTAAAAGTTCATTTTTCATATTAATTTTTTTATACTGTTTAAATTAGCTGAGACATAATTTTTTATTTTTATCTGTTAAATACGATGATCCTTCATAATCTCACCAACTTCAAAACTGTTTTTGCTCACATACAGTGCGATTAAAAAATATCAAACCTGGCGTAAAAGTGTCATTTTTGGATTTCAAATATTCATAAAAAATTGTCATATCATTTTAGCAAACAAATGATTACATCCATTTTATATAAATCGAACACTACGCAGATTAAATCAAACAACAATATTAATCAACGTTTATTGGCGTAGTGATACCAGCGCCGATGTTATGGCGTGATTAGATGGTGAAACGTTCGAAAGAAAATAAATATTTCTGCGTTCGGTGGGACCTGAACCCACGACCTTCCACTTGCCGGGCGGAGGCTCTACCTACTGAGCTACGAACGACAATGTTTAATCTCTTTACGAACGTATATATATATGGTTGCCAGTTATTTCGCAGACGTTGATTGATTGACATTGTTGTTTGATTTAATCTGCGTAGTGTTCGATTTATATAAAATAAATACATATGCTGCAACGTGCATTTCGATCAATTTAATACCAGTCTCTTTGCAATTTGGTTTAAATAGTAGTCTATGTACTACACCATTCTGCGAAATAACTGGCAACAATATATATACGTTCGTAAAGAGATTATATATTGTCCTTCGTAGCTCAGTGGGTAGAGCCTCCGCCCGGCAAGTGGAAGGTCGTGGGTTCAGGTCCCACCGAAGGCAGAAATATTTATTTTCTTTCGAACGTTTCACCATCTAATCACGCCATACCATCGGCGTTGGTATCACTACGCCAATAAACGTTGATTGATTGACATTGTTGTTTGGTTTGAAATGATTACATATTCGTGATCAGGAAGTCAAGCACTATCATCTCCCATAGGTCTGATCTCAAAGTGCAGTGAACAGCGAAAGGGGTTCCCTTGTAAATTTGATTTTTCCAATATACCAAATAATACTTAATGAAGTTATATTAGCACCAAACATAAGATTGGAGGATTTAGTTATAAAAACTGATATAAAATTATCAGAATTTGATACAAAACAAACCTTTATTAACAATGCTAAACTTTATTAACAAATGAAACAAATAGACTGCGTGTATGTGTTTCATGCATTGTACTGAATATTCTAATTACGTTGGTGAGTCAAAAAGTTCTAGGAAGAAACCTATAAAGGTAGTTATGTAAAAAGTAAATTCAAGTCGTTGAATAACCTTATAGAGTAAACATTTGGCAACACCGTGGCAAATTATTAATTATTAGTTATACGTAATAAATAAAAATAAATGTCGGTAATATTAGGAGGCCTGACAAACATTGTAATTGTAAAATTCCTAACCAAAAACGGCGTAAAACCTAACGAAATTTTATCAAGATTACAAGTACATCATACTAATGAACACTCGAGTAAATCTTAATTAAAATTATTTACGGCGATATGAATTTAAATCTACATATGTAAATGTTTGCGACACTGAGCGCTGCAGGCGACCTTTAACTTCAGTTTTATCAAACGTTTTTTGGAACTCAAAAGGAATAATGTACTTAGATTATTTTTGAAGAAAAACCTACAATAAATGTAGAATATTGCTCTAATCTGCTTAAAGGTCCAGTACATGAAGCTATGCGCACAATAGATCACGAAAGATGAAACATAGTGTCATTTACCACCATTACAATACTCGTCCTTACACAGACAAACGTATTATGGAAACCTTAAGAAAACTTGGTTGGGAACTGCTAGAACACCCTACCTATAGCTCTGACCTAGCACCATCTAATCTTTATCCGCTTACGTACCTTAAATGTGCTATACGTCGACCTAAGGTTCTCTACGAACTTGGAGGTGGAAAAATTTGCCAAAAATTTGTGTCGGGGAAAACCAAAAATCTTCTTTTCTCGGAGAATTGGCAACCTTGTAAAAAAATCTGGTATGTGTGTAGAAAAGGATGATAACTATATAGAAAAATTAAAAAAGAAGTAAGTTTATACAACTTATAATTTGTTTTTAATTAACACTTTTCCAGAACTTCACTAATCCTTGTACATGCTCATGAAGATATTTCATGATTTGCTGTTTTAAGTGTAAATTTTCGACTATTCCGTTGCTTAAATAGTAAATTAGTACAATCTAAAACGCATTTAGATAAGTAAAGACGTCTTTTACAATTATTTCATCAAAAACATATCCACATCATCAGGGCAACTACCAGAGTGATTCAGCGTGGCAACGCATCAGTCTTGTAGTTGTCTGGCGAAGGCAGACGGGTGCTTGCAGAAACAATTGTATACGAAATGACCTATAATTCAACTTAGGTAATTGCCGTAATCTTCGTAAATTTCGACTTAAATACAGTAAATTCTCCCAATAACGTTTTTTTTTTAATTATCCAGTATTTCCATTAAACGTCGGCACCTTGAGCTCCCGGCAAACAATTCATAGAATTACACATATACCGATTAACGTCTTATTCATTTCAACGACGTTTGTTTATTAGCCTTTTTTACATTAGAGAAGCTCGTTTATAACTGCCTTTTTAACTTTAACGACGTTTGTCTATTAGAATCATTTTCATATTAATGACCTTTGTTTATTAATATCTTTCCCATTTCAACGACGTTTGTCTATTAGTATCTTTTTCATATAAACGACGTTTGTTTACTAAGGTCTTTTTCATATTAACGGCATTTGTTTATTAAAGTTTTCCCTATTTTAATGACGTTTATTTATTAACGACTTTTCGATTTAACGACTTTTCGATTTAACGATTTTTCGATTTAACGACGTTTGTTTATTAACGACTTTTCTTTATAACGACAACCTCCGTTCCTTGAAAGTCCTCAATAGAAAAGTTTATTCTATATATAGTTGACAGAGTATTACCATCATTTCCAAAAAGAGGAAAAATGAGGAAAATGAAAGAAAAAAAGGACCTTTTTTTACTGTAAAAAATGTCGGAAGCTGTTGGGTTAAGATGTTGACGTTTCTGATGAAACGTGATGTGATTACTTATGAAAAGCATACTCAAACACATTTAAAATTGCTCGTGTTATATCGAAAAGTCGTTGACTTCTACGTGCGTTCTTTAAATATTCATTGCGATACTTTGCTGCATCCAATCTTCATCGCGTACATAACAAATTTTGTAATTTTATTACACACCATCGAAAATTGCTTTAGTATTACTGTTCTTTAACAGATTACCGGATTTACTGTTTGTCGTAAAAACGAAGCAAAAACGAAACAAAAAGATATATATATATTTTATTTTTCTAGTATTCTTTTTATTGTTATTGTTTCTAGTTCATTTTAATTAGGATCGACATTTAAATAGCTGGTAGTCTGTTAAATTATGTATTTTTTTATTTAAAATATGTTTACGAAAATTGGAATTTCTGTGATCACATTTATTTCGGGTGTTTTTGGGAAACATAAATTTTTTCATATTGTCCAATGTTTTAATCGAGTGTATCTAAATGTTTAATGCCGATTAAAATCTAAAATGCAAAGAGTTTTAAAGATTATGGATCTCTCAAATCTGTTCTGGGATATCGCTGGATGATATGTAGGGAAAGTGAATTTCTCAATTTAACCTCATTCTGATTCATATACACAATTTTTTTAAAAGAATTTAGTCACACTGATTTATTTTTTGCCCAATCGAAAATTTGAATCATTCCCATGCGACGGAGTCTGCGAAAATCTACAATTGTTAGGGATGAGTCGAATATTCCGAGCATCCCAGATGAAAAATGATTTGCTGTCAAACAGTGAGTGAAAAACCAAATTGATATTTTGAAAATACACTTTATGGAGCAGTTTGTTTGAAGGTTCAGGGCTTTCCCAAATATTAAATCGGAATTTTAAAACTGCTTTTCCACAAAATTGAAAAGAAGAATTTACTAGCGCAGAACTGTTCTTTCTAGATTTGCATTTTCACACGGAGGGGCAGTATTTCACAAAAAATGTAATTCAGGAACTTTGCATAAGTATGCTGACTAAACGCTTCCTTCTTTTTCCCTTTTCGTCGAGGGACCTAGTTTTCAATTTATCGCAAGTTTTTAGACAAAGAGATGATTATACTTTGTACGGCAATGTTCTAAACTAGTTGTATCCTTTAATTGAAAAACCATAACGAAAAGGGTATTTCTGTTTTCAATATAATTGTTCTAATATTTAACTTCGAAAAAATTATAGTATTTATATTCTTGTATCATTTAATGAAGAAATACTTGAAATATGAAAACGTCTTGCTGTTAAAAGTACATGTAAGCTGATATCGATAGATGGGAGGACTAATGGACCAATTATTATATTCAATACATTCATATGGTTAAAATAACATCATTATTATAATCTATAGCTAAAAATAATAAAACATTTCAATATACATATAAAGCTAACAAATTAGTTACATTTTTGATAATTCCTAATTATATTTGTTCTATTTTATCTTTAAATTAGTCTGGCATTATTCAAGTTTAAAACATAAAAGTTAATATCTTTCCTGGACTTACAATTTCAGTCGTACACATCCTCAACTAAAATAATAGTTTATAAGTTCGGAACAACCTCATTATTAATGTAATTAAATTATTACTGCCAATATTTAGTAGAATAAGTATATTTGCTCCCGATGGAAATATGCATTAAAAATGTACAATATAATATTGTGTATAAAGTATAAAATTGTGTAATAAATATAAAATATAATAAATATTGTGTATAAATAAATGTATTTTTTATTATGTAATTGTGTATAATAAATGTAATAAATATTGTGTATAAAATATAATATTGTGTAATAAGTGTATTAGCTCCCGATGGAAATACGCATTATAAATGTCAAATATAATATAAATATGATAAAATGTAAAATTACGAGAATTAGTTAAGAACTTTTATGATATATTCTGCTGTAAGTAATATTTATGTACATTTATATTCCTTGAATAAAGATCAATTTGTATACTATAATACATTTTTGACTCACTAGGATGAAAAAGAGGTATTATGATTTCTTTAATTGCCGTTTGATTCGCTGAATGATCCCTACACTGAATTAAAAGATGGAAATTTTATACAACTTTAGTTTTAAGTTCCGATTATGAAAAAATAATATTTAACGTATTTACTTTATTATTGTATTTTAAACGATTTTGGATTATAATAATTTATTTTCCATATTTTAGCACGAACGCTATATCGGCCTTTCAAATTTTACTCATTGTGTATTTCAAACCATTTTCTGCGCAGGTTGTGCTACCTGATGCAAACGAAACTTATACTAAAAGTATGAAAGTCGTGTACGAAACGATGTAATTAATTAATTAATTAAGATTCAAATCTTACATTTTCAAAAACTATCGGACCTTCTTATATACAAAAAATGATGTGATATACACCATTAAGACTTGGTTTCTTACAGTACTGTTAAAATATAAATGATTGTTTTCTTTTAAAACAACGAAATAAAAAACAAAGCTTCAATTTTAATTTGTTGAGATAGAATTGTGTATGGGTGAAATATGTTGTATGCTGCAATCGCTAAACCTTGGAGCTGTCTGGAACTCAGAAAAGCGATTAAATAGATAAAGGAAGGATTTCTTACCTAATGGAAGACAGAAAATGATGAGAGAGAAAAAAAGATGAGCACAAGGAATTCGCTTCTCCATCCTTAGTTGATGACGTTCTTGAAGCTTTGCCTCAAAGGTAGTCAGGAGGGCACAACAAAGTAGAGAATCCGGAAGAGGTGGTGGTGGTGGTGGAGATGAAGAAGGAGGAAATGGGAGAGTGGTGTTGTTGGTGGTTTTTCTTTTGTTTTGGTGGGAAAAGAAGATGAACAACTTAAGTCCCCGCGGTGTGCAAGGAAGCGGCCTATTCCGTTGAGGCGCGCAGGAAAAGATCAGTGAAAAAGGTCCAGCAAAAGCGGTCGGTCACACCGTTTTTGTCGCGACGGTACAGCACTATAACTCTCGCAATCTGCCCGATTCGGGACGAGCATGAGCTTCGCACCTGAGGACAAGATCGACGGCCTTGACTGGTAATTATCGTAATATACTTGGCCGTAACGACCAACGTCCGTCATCGAATGACGACGGGCCGAGGGCCGTCTTTTCGGGTCAGCAAGCGATCGTCATTGTAGTTATAATAATCCGGTAAAGTTTTACCCCGATCGTCTAACGCGGCCGAGCGCATAGTCGCTAGTCGATAGGGATAATCGGACCCGACAAACCAAGGAGGAGAAGAAGAAGAAGAAGAACAGCAATCGAATAAGAGTGTAAACTTTTCAGAGCATCGAAAGTGAAACGGTCGACGATAGGTGCCCAAACGATAGGATTGCGTCTACTGACAAATTTCGTTGTGGCTTTGTTGATGTTGCTGATCCGGTAGTGGACCATTCATGGGTGGGAAACGATGAAAAAAGTTCATATTTCGAGTCTAGTCGTCCATCGGCAACCGTGGCAGTAACAGCAGTGATGTTAATGTCTGTAGGTGGTTGTAGTTGTTGGCAGGTTCCGCCGAGGGAAGAAATGCAGCAGCGGCAGCCTTTCCGCGAGCAACCTCCGTATCTAGGCAACGGGCTTCCGCTCTCCGGCTTCCGCGATTCCTCCCTACTATTCTACTTTTCCTGTTTCTTCCTCTTCGAAGCTTTTCTCGATTAATAGCGGCATTGGAAGGGACCGTTTCTGGACATGCCGTTCCGGGTCCGGACCGGGTTCGGTTCTGGTTTTGGCCCTCCCACCCTCCTTCTTCTTCCAGCGTCGTTTGCGGCGTCTTCTGCGGGTCTCTATCGTCAGGGGCGGGCCTACTGCCAGATCGAGTGGCTCTCTCCCCCGTCCTTTTCCTGCGGCGTCGTCCCGAACGGAAGGCCACTCTAGGGCGGGGGTGGATGCGACTCTCCTCGGCGGAATTCCCTCCGAACGCTCGTACGCGATCCGGGCCCAGAAATCGCAACGGACAGGGCCGATTCCAACGCTCCCTGTCGGAATCCGACCGTCCGAACTCAGCGGGGCATGCGTAAACAGCTTTTGGCCGAATTTCCCCACTAGGCATGCGCTCACGTACACCCACGCATTCATATACAGTCATACATCCTTGTTCTTAAATCTATCTTTTCTTTCTAATGCCTTTTCCTCTCTTACTCCCCCCTGTTCCAATCTCCATTTTTATTTTCATTCCACTTTAAAGCTTTAGGTTTTAATCCTTCCCTTCTCCGCAATTTCGCTCATGAAGATTGGGTTTCTTTCTTTTTGTAAAACTATCGTGTGGGCTTCTCTTCCCTAATTAAAATCGACCGCGCAAAGTCAACTGTGTTGCGATATTTGCATTTGAAAAGGGCCCGATTTCTTGTTCCAAGAACGAAATTTCGAAACGATTGATTCTCTGTCTCACGTTCTGTCATCTTAGCCATCTTCCATGCATTATTAAGAAGACAGCATGCTTCCTCACCATTATGAATACTAACGTTTTGATACTCATATTCTAAATTGACACTAGCTTCTTAAGGAAATTAATCACAAAGATTTTGTTAGCGAAGGAAAGATTTTGTAGAATTTTCATGTCGTTTGCTAAAGGAGAAAAATAAGCTAAAACATTAGGCAAAATAAGAAACGCACCAAAACTATAATAACTTTGAATACATGTTCGATGTTTTTGATGTTAGATTTTACTTTCTTTAATAAATACGCAATTATTAAAATATTAAATGTCATCGATATACAATGGAGATTTAAATAGAAAAGAATGACGTCAAAACTTCAGCATTTATATAATATTTTCTCTGTATTGATTATATAATAAATTAATTAAAATTTAATTTAATGAAATAAACTAATTAAAACGTACTTTAATATAATGTAATAAAATAACTAAAATGTACATAATTATGTACATATATATTACCCTATGTAGTACAGATAGAAAACTACTAACTTTTTTCAAGAAATGCACATGTAAAATAATCATATGATGTCAAAATTATTTAAAAGGCATTCCGTTTTGCCTTGAATTACAGTCCACGTGGCAAAAATACAATTTGTAAAAAATTGCAATTGCTTGCGTGTTAAGGAGAATTCAAAGCCACTGTTAAGGTGGGCGTAAATGAATAAAATTAAATAAAATATTTGTGGAAGGCCATAATTTGTATAAAACACGTCTTTTCGTGGAAGCAATTCATTGTTAATTATACACATTTGCCCTCAAATAAGCAGTCAATGCTTACATTCTGCTATCCCATTAGCCAATTATGAAACAGTTTTTTGTACGATTTCTGGAAATCCTAAATGCACGCAGGTAGAAAGAACAGTACATAAATAACGAAAACAACGTACTATGAAAAAGTAATCACGCTATGATAATAGTTATTTAAGCGGACGTGACAAGATAATAATAATGACATTACCTATAATATAGATAGCGCCTAGAGCTTCGCCTCATTATTATCTCACTACTTTTTAACCTTACAAATCAGTGGGAATGATCACTCTAAATGATCCATAATGTTAAAGAGAAACGAAGCATTACTGAAGCAAGACTTTCGAAGATGATGACGTTACGAATAATGGAGGTATTATTGGTTGTATACAGGGTCCCACTTTGGTTTAATTCATGTCCATACCTTAAGAGTGCTGAAAACATTATCTATTTTTGTGGTTGTTTAATTTGTCTTGAAAATAATTATATACCCCAAAACGTTCGTGCATTGGATTATCACCCCCGTCCCCCTCATTTGAACAATATTATTAACAAAAACAAGATTCTTCACAAAAATCTCGCCCCGGAGGCTTTCTTGTGTTGACCATATTTGGCAATTGTGTTATCCCTGCGGAGGGTAATAATACCTTAACATCTTTACATACGGAGAAAGAGAGCGTTGTTTCCTGTCCTCATTCGTCTAGCGGTCCAAGACACTCTGGGACCAACGGAGGGATGCGGGTTCAAATCCGGGATGGAGAAGGCGTATCTTTTTATTGAGCTAATAATACGTGGGTGTCAAATTTATTGGTAATATTATTAGCTGCAAACTAAAATGCCTTATAAGAGAAAAAAATTCCAGTAAAATTTCTCCTCTTCTCATCCTCTCCTCCTAAAATTACATGCACGGATAATAAATGTTTCGTCATATTTAAGTTTAACTAGAAATATAATATATATGTTCGTGTGGAATTCAAAAATATTTAGTACATATTTTAACTCATTAAAGCAAAAAACTTTCAGTATAACATCTAAAGTAACCTAGGATGTTTTGCTTGGATTGTTTCTTAATAGTTTCAGAAAAAACAAAGCCATTAGAAAACATAAAGTTATGCCGCTTGTACCTGCTCATATAGCGATATATACTATCCCAGTTTATATTATCGTAAAGTATATATTGTCCATACATAAAACGGTATATATGGTATACCACAATGGTTTGTATAATGCTGAATATTCACATATTTATGCACGTTCAGTATTTAATTATATGTATACTAAGATCTGTGTATTGGGCCTGTGGGATTGATCATATATCCTAACACATTTTATCTTATAAAAGTATTTTATTTTGAGTAGCGTTAAGCCGGATTTTTCGTTGTAGATCCTTAAAACTTAGAATTTAAAACGGATAACAATTTATACTTTCATATCGCTATTTTAACATATAAATATTTGTTATTTTGATCATAAACGGACTAATGGGAACATAAGAGGAGAACACAGAGGCCGAGGAAAGAACTTATTATGGTATAAATAATTCAGTAAATAAACACGCACAAAAATATAAACATAATTTGATATAACATTCTAGTAGCCATCATTATTAGGGATATTATTGACTGCAATGTTATTTTTATACATATCCACCTTAGAAACAATGGCAACACCAGCTGTTCAAGGCGGAGTAGATGTTTCCGATGCGAGGTTATTCCATATGTCCGTAATAATGCATATCTTCGTTATTCTACTTTCTATTAAAAGCAAATTATTATCATCATTTAGCAGATATGGTAGATTATTTTGACACTTTATAACTAGATTATTTTAAAGATGTGAAGGATATATATATATAACTCTGTTGTTGTTTAGTAACATTAATTACCTATGTGGATGGTAAAAAATATTTTTATTTATAAGTCATTTGTAATCATCAAATTTTCAGGCAAAGCAACTTTATCAAATCTCGATACTACTAAATCACAAAAGAATATCTATAATGGTGATAATAATCACGGTAAGCTGTTGTTGGCACGGTAAGCAAGGTTGATTTAAAGGTCTTATTCTAAAAAACACCCACTGCTAAATTAACAAATACGTTTGCTGAATATGTTATTAACTTACCTGGCTTTCTTTTAACAGGTAGTGTTGTATTGTCAGAGTTATACGTGGTCACTGGCCAAATGGTAAAGCACGAAGAATATTACAATCGAAAAACCCTTATGTTATAATGATAATTTTTCTTCACTACAGGAGACACATGATTCATGTACTTCGTAGAAATAATTTTATATTGCAGAGAATAAACCACATTTACGCATAACAATAGGCATAACGCATTTCCCATAACGTGTGCATAACCATAGCATGACAATATAAAAATTTATCATTTTAAAATCACGCGAATTTAGTATAAAGATAAATATTAATGTTTGATATAATTTCATAAATTTAAAAAAATTTAAAAAAATTATATCACGTCTTATTCTAGCATAATACTTCAGATATTACCAAAAATGTTGAAAGTGCCATATATCAATTTAGCAGGGAGTAAAATAATAAATTATGTGATTGATGTTTGGTTCATTTTGACAGCTGGTAAAACACTGATTGATGAAATTAGTCTCGTTCACTAAAGAAGTCGGCATATAAAAAAATAAAAAAGTTTTTTGGTAAACTCTGCATTCATTGACAGTCGTTTTATTTAATATGAAATGTTTAAAGCTTGTTAACTATAATATATAAAAACAATGCTAAACAACTGGACTATTTGACAATACACAATCATATATATATATATATATGGCCTGCAAAAGGGTTGCTGGTATCTAACTGGAAGGAGACCCACACGCTGAACGTATGTGACGATGTGTGGAACCGGCCAGGCCAGTAACCTAGTGTCCTACCCCGCCTTCAAGTGGTGCAGGCTGAGCTTTCTATTTATGTGGCAAATTAATATTTGCTACACGGATAGAAAGGCGGAAGGGGAGGGCTAATTCACCAACCCGTCTAGCCAGCGTGGTGAAATTATGGCTAATTCCTCCATTATGTTGACACACCAGAAACCATGGCCCCTAGTCTCCAGGTGCTGGAGTGCTCCTGATCAAGGCAGCGGTCAGTGTGGCATGAAAGCAGGGGGTGCTAAGAATCACTGGAATGGCCCAGGCTGCCGTTTGTTATTGACCTTGGCTACGTTTAATGGACGATCCCTTGCTTCTGAAGCAAAACTTCAGGAATTGGAAGAGGAACTAGACAAGATCAAATGGGACATTGTAGGACTCAGTGAAGTTAGAAGAAAAGGTGAAGAGTTGGTGGAACTGAAAAGCGGACATTTGTTTTACTATAGAGGAACGGAAACTGGAAGAACAAGTGGTGTTGGCTTCTTAATCAACAAAAGAATTAAAGACTGTCTTCTGGAAGTTGAAAGTACATCAGATCGAGCAGCGAGGCTTGTTGTTCAACTAACCCAGCGATACCAACTTCAAATAGTACAGGTATATGCACCAACATCAAGCCATACCGACGAAGAGGTTGAAGAATTTTATGAAGAAATCAAAGAGTTACACACCAAAGGGAAACAACATATCAAGCTCATCATGGGGGATTTCAATGCAAGAATTGGACAACAGGAACAAGGAGAGACATCGGTTGGTAAATACGGATATGGGGAAAGGAATGAACGTGGCGATCAACTCATCGAATTTGCAGAAGCTGAAAACCTTAGCATCATGAATTCATTTTTTAAGAAGAAACCGCAAAGAAAATGGACATGGAAACACCCAAATGGGGGAACTAGTGAAATTGACTATATCCTGGCAAACAAGAAATCAATTATTGAAGATTGCAGTGTACTGAACAGATTTAATACTGGAAGTGATCATCGAATGGTGAGATGTAAAGTGCACTTAAATACTAAATTAGAACGACAGAAGCTCATTAGGAAACAAGTAAGTAAGAGGGTGGATCTAATGAAACTGAAAGTAAATACCGAGGCATTCAAGTTGGAATTAAAAAATCGCTTTTCTGCACTGGAAGGACTTATTGATGAAAGTGATATCTCAGAAGCAAATGAAAACATTGTTAAGACAATAGTTGAAACTGCTGGGGAAATTGGTGGTGTAACCTGTAAAAAGCACAATAGCAAATTATCTGAGAAGACGAAACAGCTCATGAAAAGGCGAAGAGATATGAAGGTGGACAATCGAAATACCAGTTCCAGGATTGAGTACATAGAACTTTGTAAAACTCTGCGCAAAAGCATGAAAGAAGACATAAGAAAATTCAAC
>QLNU02015270.1:24089057-24105301 GCA_006491805.2 Dysdera silvatica
TATGAACTTGGTTCTTCTTTTGTTTTGTGCGAATTTAAGCATTACATTTTCATAAAAATGTTTCCTCATGGAACTTTTTTATATTTAAAGGAATATTTTTATCTATTGACAAAACAGCTAAGTTGCTCAAGCGTACTTGTCCTTTTGTGGCTCTAAGATAATGCCTTGATTCTTTTTAATGGAGAAAATCTTTTTTCTGCAGGTGCAGTAGTTGATGGAAAAGTAAATAACTGTTCTGCTAATTTGTACACCTCACTAAACATAATATCCAATTTATTCAACTTCATGCAACAAGTACGTTTACAGTGATAGTGGTAAAATACCGTTACAACGTCGGCCTTACTTTTGATAAAAGACTGCTGCTGAAACGTTCGAAAGGTTGGGTGATGATTACACTTGCTATTTTACTAGTGTTTAACCCTTTGTGTCAAATTTCTTCTCAGGTACTTTGCACCTTATTTCTTTTAAACAATTACGATGGCAAATACGAGTAATTTTAAATATAACTATTCTGAATTACTAGGCCAGAAACTTGTAATACCTAATAATAAGTTAAATTATTTGTTAGTAAAAGTTAATAAAGAGGAACTAGCATATAATATACAACGCAAAGTATCGATAACGTAATTAATGAGACAAAATATCATTCATACATGCACACTTGCATTCAATACTTATAACAAACCTTAAATCTTTTTTTTAATATCAAAATATTCGGTAATTACTATCTTTACCTTTTTTTATTCTAAAATAACAATTTGTGGATTTCTTGGTCATTTTCCGTCTTTGCGAGTTTTTCTTCTTCTTCTTCAACAGCCTCTTCTCGAGACGGGTTTTAATGGCGGATTCTACGAACTTTGAGCTTTTCCGCCAAGGGCTAAAAGTTTATATCACTATAATAAGCACCAAATTAAAAGTTAAGTTCTGCATCTCTCAAAGTATAGTCTCTAACTTTCATTAAACGATTTCTTATCGCTATATTTTAATCCAAAAGCAAATGCAATTACTGCATTGCTCGAAATAGATTACTTATCTTTCGTCAGTCTTTTCGTTCAAACCAATTTATAGGATTTAAATAAAATTTCAACTACAACAATCAAGTTATAACTGAAGTTCACGATAAATTCACCAGTCTCTTTAATCACTAAGTTTCCAGTCGTCTTAAGTTAAAATACGTCCAGTACACGAACTGAACTTCTTCAAATGGTATTTGAAAGAAGACATTTAGTTTTCGTACTTTCAAATTATCCAATTCGTTGTTAATATCTCTTTCGTATATTTCAATCACTAAATCAATCGTTAATATTCATTTCTATATTACATTCGTACTTTGCAAGCCACTGAATTAGTATGCAATATTAAATTTATCTTCGTATTTCATCAACAGTTTCAAATAGCTCAAATTCATTTTACTCACTTATACTCTTATCAAAATAATACAAACAAACTCAAATTACAAAAGCCATCCAAACTTCAAGAAACAACTGGTAGATTTCAAAACCCATCCAGCAAGCGATAAAAGCAAATTTTCAACGTCTCATCGAGTGGAGGCGAAACAAACTTTTAAAGAAACTACGTAGACAAAACCAAAATGCAATCGTAAAATTATAAACGTAAATGAAAATAAACTTTGCAAAAACTCAAAAACTATTCTCATATCCTTGACGTGCGATAGGAAAGAACATCTACCGTGTCACGTCTCAACGAGTTCTCCCTTCGAGAGTTTGTGAAATCGGATGCGCCATCTTGGTTATTTTCTTTTGTGTTTACTTTAGCCTTCTGATCTTGTTGAGGCCTGTTACCGTTTGAGTGTATTGGTGATTGTGAGACCATTGCTCTTTACGTGATGCATTCCGACGATAGACCTACTACTCCTTACCGGAGTTCGTCTTCCAGCCTTTACTCTGATTTCGTTATCCAGATTGATACTATGAGTGACTTGTTTCTTAAAGTTCTGGGTCAAAGACGATCTTACCAGAGTGAATCATCAACGTTAAGTGACTGTAAAAGGAGAGTCCTTTTTTGGTTTGAACAGTCTGTCCAATGCAATATTGTTTCCCGAATTAATTCTTCGGGTACGTCTGTTTGTGCCTCATATTGCGGATGTCGTGGGAGCATTGGACTTTCTTTCGAACAAACTTGATCCTGTTCAGTCAAATTTGATTGATAGAATTTTACATTGAAAGTGATTTTCATTCTCTCGATCGCCGTGATATAATGTAGCTTACTTGGTTGAAAATATCCCTCCTGCGCCTGTGGGGTCGCGAGAGGGGACGGTTTTACATATGCTGGTGTTGTGAACGATGTTGTACACGGTATAACGTTCCGAAGGCGGTGTGATGACTACGAACATAAATCGTCCTAGGGATCATGGTTCCAACTTTCTCATGCTAGACTAACTGAAGGTACCCGATGGTCTCCTGGCTCTCGAGCGGTTAAGACCCAGAGAGTGAGAAGACTTTTGGTAAATCTTTTCGTTCCCTCTACTACTGCAGCTGAAATTTGTGATGTGGTGGGAGATTTGACATTTGGTTATGAATGTGTAAAGCTTCAAACTCAGAACGATCATCTTTATGCTTCTTTGGTGTTAGCGGTGGATGAGACTTCTTTCGAGCATCTTAACAACCCTTTACTTCGGTCGGAATTCTTCTGTCGTCCCCAAAAGATATTGGGGGAGGCTGTTTCTAGAACTGCCTTGGATCATGATTCTGCTGGGCCTGCCTTAGATCATGATGTTTCCCCCTCCAATAGGCAGGATAGCATTTGACCTATTTTCCTTCTGTAGATTGATCTTTCTGAATGCTCGTAGTATTTAAGTTATAAAGCTTACATAAGTATTTACGTGTTTACAAAATTGATATTCTGTGTATCGCAAAGACTTGGTCCTGCCCTGTTTATCCTGACTCCTTTCTTTGTCCTATCAATTATAATATGTGCCGTAGGGACAGACATGATTCTGTCGGCGGTGGAGTATGTATCTTTTGTTACAGATACATTTATTTGCTCTCCATGCCTTTTTGGCAGTGATCCGAATAGTCATGAAATGATTGGCATAGCTATTTTTTATGGTAATCTTATTGCTCTTAGAGTCATTTGTGTCTACATTCCTCCTTCTAGGTCTGGTTGTCTGGACTATTTGACTACTCGCACGTGATTTGTCTTTGATGGTTCAGTCCCCTTTCCCAGTTGTTTTGACTGGTGACTTTAACCTAAACGCTTATTACTGGGGACCTACTGATTGTACTGGTTCATTTTGCCATCGTGACCTTTGAACTCCTTGGAATTTTGTGGTATGAAACCAGTTGAATAGATTTTCTACTCGTAGGGAAAATTTCTTGGATCTTTTGTTTTCAAACGATTTGTCCTTTTTGTTCTATATTTCTGCTTTTGATCTTTTTACTCTTAGTGATAATCCTCCACATATTCCTATTGCCTCTCATTTTTTCTTATTTAAGCATAAGGTGATGAAAATTTTCCGGAATTTTTCGTCTTTTTATTATACTACTATCAACAACATTCTGATGAACATTGATTTTGTTTATTTTGATCCCTCCTGTGATATGGGTTGTTTGATAGCTTCCTATGAGAGCGCTATTAATGCTTGTGTGTCTGAGGTTCAATTGTCTAGGGTACGCCGTACTAGGGTCAATCGGGGATTATTATACCTTGCCAGGGTTAAATTAAAGGTATGGGGAAATCTCTAAAATTTTCCCTCTATTGTAAATCGTGACATTTATTCGGCCTTCTCATCGAGTTATAGAGAATTGTCATCTCGGATAGATTTTGATGTCCTTAGGAGTTTGTGCGGACATGGTAATCATCAGAGTTTCTTTAGATATACGAGACGAAAACTTCATGCACATTGTCTCTCCCTCCCATGAGATCTCCTTCAGGTTCTTTGATTGTGTCATACTTTGATAAGGCTAATATGTTTTTGAGTATTTTCGGTGGCTTTCATTCTGCTGAGAACATTGCGATTCCCACTATATCTTGCCCGATGAATGCGGATGGTATTACGGCCTATTTTGGTTCGAGAGTGATATCGAAATCTGTTTTGGGGTCGAAATCTGGTACTGCGGGCCCTGATGGAGTCCCCTCTAATTTCTGTAAACATTTGTATGTTCCTTTATCATAAATTCTCTCGACCTTGTTCACCAGATGTTTTTCTACTGGGATTGTCCCTGAGTTTTGGACCAGGACCATTGTCATTCCAGTTTTCAAAAAGGGTGAACTGTCTGACCTTGCAAATTACCGTCCTATCTCATTGACTAACACAATTGTTAAGATTTTTGAGCGTAGCTTATTAAATTATCTTTTGCCTTTCTTGATATCTGGGGACTTTATTCTAGCTGAACAATTTGGATTTGGGCCAGGAAGGTCGGCTGTCGTTCAGCTTATTAGTTGTATTAATGAATGGTCATCCTTTTGCGATTGAGGCCGCCCAATAGATGTTGTCCACATTGATTTTACTAAGGCGTTTGATAGGATTTTGAAATCTGTCCTTGTTGATAAGTTAATAAACTTAAACCTTCCATCTAAGTTGGTTCATATCATTGTGACCCTTCCGTCTTGTAGAACTCATTGTGTGAGAGCTGGAGATAAAATTTCCAGCTATGCTCCTGTGAGAAGCGGTATAATTCAGGGTTCCATCCTTGGGCCTATTCTGTTTTAATCTATGTTGGAGATATTCCTGGTACTTTAACACTTATTCCATTTTATATGTTTGCCGATGACTTTAGATTGTTCTCGTTATTGAACTCGCTTGATTCGTCTTTTGTCTTACAGCAATCTTGCAATCAGCTTGATGAATGGTGTTTGGATAACCATCTCAACATTTCTTCTTCTAAGTCATGTGTCTTACATATTGGTTATTCTAATGCTCATTGTATTTGCTCTGTGGGTGGTAATATCTTTGATGATGTTAGCGAGCAGAAGTACCCGGGCATTTGGATGACCTACAACTTGGATTTCTCGCCTCATTGTCTCCGTGTCGTTTCTGGAGCTAATCAGTGTTGTATCCTGATGGGAAGATTGTCTTTTAGAACTAACGCCTCGTTATTGACACTTGTCTTTAAGACTTTTGTTTTACCTGTCTTGGAATACGCCATATCGGTCTGTAGCCCTTTTAAAATTGGCAACATTATGTTATCGGAATTTCCACTTCGTAGATTTTCAAGGGGTATTTACTCTCTTCGAGATCTCCCTTATAGAGATCGCCTCGACAGAATTGGACTCCACTCTTTGGATTGGCGTCACTTACAGACTGACATTATCCTTTTTTATAAGTTAATTCATGGTCTAATCCATTGAAATTAAAGTGGGCAATTCATCCAGATGTTAGATCACTCTCATACCAGATGCCATCCTTTAATTGTGAGGGTGCCCTTGCAAGGGGAAATTGTCATTTCCATTCGTTTGTGCCGCGTACTGCCCGTGTTTGGAAGTCTTTACCTGAGTGCCTTGTGTCGTGTGCCTCTTTAACTGTTTCTAAACGCTGCTTAATGCGTTTTCATTTGTCTGGTTTTTGAAAGTGTTTCCCTTTTTATTGCAAATTTTTATTGTGTCGTTCTGTTCCTTGTGATTTTGCTACTCCTGTCTTTTATTGTATTTATTAATTTTTATGTACTTTATTGTATGATGTTTTCGTATTCCACTCCCAATGTAAGTGTCTGTCCTATTGGGTTTTAATAATAAACTAAACTAAACTAAACTGAAGTCACGTAGTCAAGTCTCTTCACTGGCTTTTGAAAATAAACATCAGCAGTTCAGGAGTTTGAGGAACGTGAAATATTTTTTGATCCCGAAGAGATCTATGGGTGCGCTAGGGGGCAGCTATTTGTTGTCATCCGCCGAAAAATGTCCAACTATGCTGTATTTATGAAGCAGTTTAAAAATACTCAAACAGTTATCGGTGACGTGAGATGTATACAGATAAAAACAATAATTTTTTTGCACGTTCTGACATTGCACAAAATAAGAGTACTTCAAAAAACTCTCTTCGAGTCAGAGGAAAAAAGCTTACTGAATTTAACTTGAGGAATACTTGATGGTATATATAGTCGTTAATTGTAAAGTCTACTGGAATTTTAAGGCACAGATATTGGGTTAATTACAATATAGTTGGGATTAAACTGGAAACTACTGGATTAGAATTCAAGCTCCACAAATCCTTACAAACATATCTATTTACGTAGGATCTGAAAATTGTTAACCTTAAAATTTCACAAATTTTAAGGCTTGATTTGCAGATACTTTTAAAATACTTAATGTCAGTAACTTTGCCAAAGATATCTTGAAGACAGTATTTCATATTATTTTGTAAATGCAAAAATCAAATTAAGAAATTAGTATATTCGTATAAATTTAATTATGGAATAAAATAAGCTGATTTTTATAAAAATGTAAAATTCGTTGGCCGCACAAATGAAGAAATTGAAATCAAATTCACATGTATATCTCAGAAATAAATAAATAAGAATAGTTATTAATACAGCGCACTCCCGGTAATTTGACTCCTCGTTCGAAAAGCGATTCATGTCGAAAGTGATTCGTCGTTTCATGCGATTATCGAGTTTTCATAGTAAAAGAAAATTTAGCAAAAAAAATTTTAAAAAACACTTTTAATTTCTAAAGAATAATAATATAGTATGCTCATTAATTTTTACTTTAACGCAAATATTTTAATATATTATTTTATTTATATTAAATTTAATATTGAACCATGATCTACTGTGGTGCATGTTCGAATTTGTTCACAATAAAATTTTTTTAAATACGTTTAAAAAACTCATGAATTGTGAAGTTCGGTTTTGATTTCCCATTGAATATAAATTATCTTTTGCAATGTGTAAATTTTTTACAACTACTTCTGCACTATTTGATGTTTCCAAGAAATCAGTGAATTGTACCCATACCTTTTAAAACTTCTTTGGGCTCTGGGATAGCAAATACATTTTCTGCGCGTTCGTCACATCAGAAGCACTTGTACATTCAGGAAGCTTCATTGTGCTTAAAATTTCTGCGAGTGGTGCAGTTATTGAAAAACACTAAAAGTTTTCTTTTTCTATTTGAAAAAAAAAATATTCTTGTCAAATTTTCTTAGCTAATGTTCAAAATTAGAATCAACTGAATTTATGTCGAATTAAACGGGTATCGGTTTTAAGATACCAAACCAAACTAATGCTTGAGGTACTGAGTATCAGCGTAGTTTGCTTTACATCTCCATGCGTTATAAAAGTCGTACTAATGAGAGTGATAAAGAAGGGAGGAGGGTGAAGTAAAGAAAACAAGTAGATGTTATGAACGGGATTATTATTATTTATTATTATTTTATTTATTATCATTAATTTTTTTATTTATTATCATTTATTATTTTATTCATTTACCATTTATTATTTTATTTATTATTATTTATTATTTTATTTATTATTATTTATTAATATATATTTGTTATGTATTATTATATTCATTATTATTTATTAATATATTTGTTATGTATTAATATATTCATTATTATTTAGTATTATATTTATTATTTTAATATTTTAAGATACCGATTAAATGAGGCTTTTCTCCATACACAATACATTAAAATAAACAAATTCTTAAGGAATATCGGGTTATTCAGAAGATTGATTTATCGGAAATATCGGTTTACCCAAGGGTCGAGTTTGCGAGACCCTACTATAATATTAGTTATTCCTATAATTTAAATAGTTAATGCTTAAAGTATAAATATTGTTTTAAAACGGCATGAAACTTGCATTTCTTTTGTTAATAACTCTTTATTTCTTACACCGATATGTTTGTTCCCATGCTTTTGAGGTAAAATAATACCGTACATGCATTGCTGTGAAAATCGACGTGTTACTTAAAGCAATTTAAATTTTTGATTGTAATAATGGATAGTAAAACACGGAAATATTAGACAAAATGGACAAATGGGGAAAAATAGAAGTCAAATATTTCCTTATTAAGGCATTCCAACACTTAAAGAATCAAATTGTCATTTTTTTTATTTCTTCGCGTCTTTTATAAACGCACTTCAATTTCTTAATACCACTAGAATCTTTTAAGAATAATGGTTCGTTTTGGACTTTTTAAATGTACTCAAAGTAAAGTAATTGCTCTCCTAAATGCGAAAAAGGGTAATGCCGGAATTTGGGAATAATTTGAACGGCTACCAAAAATAGCATTATGTGTTGATTAGAAATGATCATTTGTTCGCGTAGTTTTTATTGATACGGAGTGATTTTACTAAACTCTTTTAAAAATAAATTGTGGAACTAATTTGAAAATTACAGTTTTCTGCAAAGATCCCAACAAATTCTTTGAAAGCTAGAAAGTTAAAGAAAACTGCAATTTAAAAAAAATTGTCTATTTGCTTTCCCATGTAAATAAATTTATTTCTCTACTCTCTATTTTTACCTTAGACGTGTATATCTCAGGATGCTAGCGGAAATATTATGATACACAAAAAGAAGTCTCTTTGTGTGTGCAACATACAAGTGGTGAGACACAAAGAGAATTAAACTCCCAAATTGGTCTGAATTACTGGCATCATTATCTCTAAGAGATGAAAAATAAGGATTCTAAAATCATGACAATAAGCAGGCAGAAATACCATTGCCGAAGAAAAGATGAAGCCAATTAGATCTGATAAGATTAAGTGAAGCTAATTGTAGATAATATTAATGTAGCTTTAATGACTGAAACACTCTGGTATTAAAGGCAAGGGAAAATAGACACGTTATGCTTCCAAATAACAAGTAATTCATGCATGAAGAAATCTGTAATGCACTCTTGTTATTAGAGAGCAGGAAAGCAAGTTTGGTAAAAAGAACGAAGAGGATCTGGAAATTAACGAAATGAGAAGAAAGGAAGTGGTATTGGTTAGGCTGTGCATGGCAAGTGAGGACAATGAAAATCATAGAATGCATTCTTCCAACAGTTCTTTCAAGATTTGCCATTTCCAAATTAAGAAAGTCTTTGGAAATTAAATTGTTCCTGTCTATATATATATAGATAACCTTAAAATTATGTTTCCGTCTAACAAAATTAATGAAAAAGATTAACATCTTGATAAATTGTAAAGCTTGGTTTTCTGTTCGTTATTTATTACATGTAAGTTATTTTTTTAAAAATGTTACATCCTATTATGTAAATTTTAATGTCGAACTTTAGATAGTCAGTTAATTAAAATTAATATATTTAAATTTTAAACTTATTATAAAAATTAAACTGAATGAACTCTCAAAAACACAGCTACACAACTCGTAGTACAATCATATTTATGATCTTCTGATCTTTATATCGAAAGCTATGTATGGAATACATATGAATTAGGTATCTGTTGTCTTTCTCAGTATTTCAGTTTTAGTGAACAGCAGTATAGGGTGGTAAATATATATTTATTAATGTATTAAATTTAATGACAGGAATTTTGATCAGTATAAACGCGTAGATTTCGATACTGCAATAAATATATTGCTAAAAAATAAATTTAACGATTCTTTCAAAGTTGTTCTTTGTTATAATTTTTAATAATATAATTTGCATTTGTCCTAAATGGAAATCGGTGACTGGCATACCATTGAAATTCGTTTTGATTATTAAATAATAAGACCATATGTAATATATAGTGTGAAATGTATTATTTGCGTTGAATCTGCTGAGCGTGTTGTTATTCATGCTGCGTATCCAAAACTAGTTGTTGCTAAATAAATATATTTGTTATATTTGATGGGAAAACAGTAAATGAAAAAGCATTTGCATTATGTTAACGCTAGTTTTAGGAAGGCAGCTTTATCTTCCGAATTCACTTTCCGTCAATATTCAAGTCTGCTTTTAACGAGTGTTTGTCATTTCATACACCTTCTCAGCTTTTTCGAAGGTACGAATTTGAATGTTTTTCGAAGTAAAGAAAGAAAGAGAGAAAACTTTTTAGTCAGGCACGAAATAATGCAATATGTAAATATTGTTCATGTCCCCACCAATTTTTTGTCTATAGCCTAAGCACTTTACATTTATTCCTGATATTTTTATCGGTTTCTAGTAATATCAATGCACGCCAAGACAAAATTAAGGGCTCCGTATGTGGAAACAAGATAGTGTTTTTAATATAATAAATGTAGCAAACATATTGAAGGTAATATATTTGCCTCATAACATGACCCAGTGCCCAATTAAGACATGGAAGCTATAGGCAAGGGCTGACACAGGGGGCATGGTTAAAGGCGTCACGATCCCAAAAATATATTTTTTCACTGTAAAAAATTCCAACTTTCATGATAAATGAAGGGTGTTATTCCAAGACCATGGCAAATTCTGTCCTTGACCCCCCAAAATGAAAGTCTGTGTCCGCCATTGGCTATGGGTAGAGTATCAGATGTCACCCACTTCTGCGGTTAAAGATCTAAGCCTCAAATTAGGACGAACTCTCTAAAAATAGTCCAAAATTTAAGCCTCCAACTAAAAATATTCCAAATACTGTAAAACAATCCACTTCTAAAACAAATGTAAAAAATGTAATTTGGAGACCCTCAAACTGGAAGTCCTTGGTTCAGCCTTTGTGGAATAAGTCGGAAATCAGCCACTGACACAACCCTCGTATAGCGACATATCTTAATACAATAACCCACTGTGATTTTTCCAGCTGTTTTACTATATCTATAATGCGCGCGCCAATTTATTCTACAAAATCTTAATATATTAACTGCTTGATATGACGTCCCTGAATCAGGGATGAATGATGCAATGGTGGTCGTTCTAATGCGAATCTATTTTGTAATTCTTTTTTTTCTCTTTGGTAGAAATTGGGAGATATAGAAACAAGTTTTAAGAATTCAGAGAAGTAGACCTGCAGAAGGTTGGGAACTGCATTCCTATGATATATATAATGGCATTATTTCAGGAAAATTTTACAATTAGAAAAAATATTACGCTGATCTCTCTCTCTCTCTCTAAAATTCCTTTCTGATTTCTTCTCTACTGAATTCTCTCTATGTCATTACTTGACTAATGTAAAGTATGCTCGCAATAGTAGTTTTCGTAGATTGGTTACTCTCTTTCTGCGAACAGCGAGCTCTGAATATGAAAATACGATCAATTTGAAAAGCACTCGAGACTCTACTTTCTATGTGAAAAATATTAATCGTGTGACTTTTTATTGATATTTTGTCTTAAAATAGAAGTCAGTTTCAAATGGTGTTATTATTTCTGATTATTTATCACTTATATTTCCCGCTATTAAATTGTACAATAGAACTTATTTTACCAGAATCAATTTGTGGCCCTCCCCAGTCAATTTCCATAAATCAAAATTTCCAAATAATCCGAACTTAAGCAACTCAAAGATTTCGTGCCAGTTACTGTGCTAATTATAAGCACATATTTTTATACAAGGCCGTAGCCAGGATTTGATTTTGGGGGTTCAAAAGTTTTTATAGAATATATTGATAAAATCGCGGCATGAAAGATCTTAGAAAATTCCCATTAAAAATTTAGTTTCGTGGATAGGGACCGCTCCTTACATCCCTTCTTCAAATACAGGCATATTTTTATAATATACAGACACTATTGGAATGGAACAAATTGTTATTTTGAAAATAAATGTAATTTCCAAATTGGTACCTTGAAAAATTATTTATTTCAAATATCTCACATAAGATTTTTCTTAAAAGTAAAATTGGTTTGAGGCAATGTTGATCGCCATTATTCCTTATTGTTTTACCTCAGAGCTTCCTTAAAAGCATTAGTTCCGTTGAATTATAATTTAGTTGCTTATCAAGCCATGCCATGCTCTGAACAACAAAAAGATAATCTTTACTACGACAAGCTGACGTCACATAACAGAGAGTTTCGGATGAAAGGGAGTTAGATAAGAATGGTTCTAGTGTGTTACGTAATCTGCTGATCCGAACATGAAACTTATTACAAACTTGTGGAGCAAGATTTGATGAACCGTTTCTACCATATAATGCTTAATATCTTAGTTTTTTTATTGAGAAGCAGCTGCATAGCAAACACTATTGACTGATAAGTTTATTTTTGAAACAATGAATACTTTTTTTTTGTGATAGCATAAATTCAGTTCAAATAGCTGTTCTATTTTTATTAACGCCTGTTATTTTTAAAATTTATGAACGGTTTTCGGAAAAGTGGCCACCGGCATTTCGGTCCACGGACATTTCGTTCCCCCCGGATATTTCGCCCATGTAGGTAATCCGTAGGCTACGTAAATATGTAAACGATGCACTCATTTTTTTAAAAGTAGAACCCCGATCATCAGAACTTCGCATAACCGTAATGATCTTCTATAAAATTTATTTTTTAAATAATGTTTTTAAGTGGATACTCGGTTCAAAGTTTTTGGGTAAAAACGCTCACATAGTGAAGATCTTTCCTAAAAAACTCCGATTATTCAAACTTTGCTTAACCAAAATAACCTTCCATGCTATTTTTTAAATTACTTTTTAAGTGGACACTTAATACAAAAATATCATAGAAGGTTATTTCTGTTAAGCGAAGTTTGGATCACCGGGGTTTTTTAATTATTTATTTTACATAATATTTTATTATGCATTTGTGTAATTATTTTTTAAGTGGACACTTAATACAAACGTATTATAGAAGGTTATTTCGGTTAAGTGAAGATCGAATAACCGAGTTTTTTATGAAATATTTTCACTATATGACAGTTTTTACGAAAAAAAAAACATTGAACGAGCATCCGTGTAAAAAACAATAATAATCGTAAAACCATTTTTTGGAAGAGAATCCCGTAACAAGCTTCGGCTTTACATTCTCTTCTAATTCCAACCCAAATCATAAACAGAAAATCGAAAAGATTTTTCTATGTTGCCTCAAATCGCTAATGATATCTGTCTCACGAAAATATATAAAAATTGGGTTGAATAAGCATTATAATTATTGTTTTTATATTTAAAAAATAAATGATATAAAAGGTCATTTCGGTTAAGATAAATTCGCATGACCGGTGTTTTATCGTTAAACAATTGAGTGTATTATATATATATATATATATATATATAGCCTACTAATTCATTACAAGAGGCGAGATGTTCAGGGGCGAAATGCCGAGGACAAGATGCTGAGACCCACTTTTCAGGATATAGCAAATAAATTATGATATATGTGTCCATTATACCCTAGGTCTACTATTTAAGTACATTATATATTATGGTAGATTTATACATGTAGTAGTACCAAATATAATATAACTAATAAATAATAGGCAATGAGATAAAGAATGCATTACCGGCGTAAAATATGTCCAAAGTATCGAATATAGGAGATTATATAACAAAAATATATAACGAAATTGAAAATGTAGTTCAATAATAGATGTTTCAGCAGTTCAATAAAGCTTTCCATTATTCCATACGCTTTTCTAAACTATTTTTAGAGTAGCATTCATTGAAACGGAAATGGAAACCAATTGAATTTTAAAAAATAATGCAATACTTGCATGGTAGTAAGTCGCCATCTTTATTTGACGAGAGACATTACTCACGCCTCAGCTGAAATATCTCGTAAATTCATAAACACTATTCCCTTTTCTCATATCATCTCTGCTCCTTATCGCCTCGATAAGAACTATAAAAATCTGAGTTCTTTTACAGATTTTGCGATGTGAACTATGCAGTATTAAGCGTTTAAGATCTAGAAATATGTTATACCATACTTATAGTTCACACACACACACATATATATCATCATCATCATCATCATATTCAACCATTATCTATCCACTGCTGGATGAAGGTCTCTCCAAATGCTTTCCACACAAGTCTATCCTGAGCAATTCGTTTCCACGTCACCCCAACCTCTTTTCTTATTTCATCCACCCATCTAGTTTGAGGACGTTTTCTAGGTCTTCGGTGGTCTCTTGGAATCCAGTTCAGAATTTCTGTTGTCCATCGTTGATCAGTTCTTCTTGCAATATGCCCAGCCCATCGCCATTTCAGCCCTTTTACTTTAACAATGATGTCCTCTACTCTAGTTTGCTCTCTCACCCAAGTGTTTCTTTTTCGATCTCTCCTAGTTATTCCAAGCATGCACCTCTCCATGCTCCTTTGCGTTGTCTGTAACTTTCGTATTGCTCCAACTGTTAGACTCCATGTCTCTGATCCATAAGAGAGGACTGGCAATACACACTGGTTGAAGACTTTTCTTTTTAGACATAAAGGCAATTTCCCCTTCAGGATAAAACTGTTTCTTCCAAATGCACTCCAGCCAAGTTTAATACGTCTGTTGAGTTCTTTCATAATGTTGCCATCCATTGAAATCAGCTGGCCAAGGTAAATATATGAATCAGCAATTTCTAGCTCAATGTTGTCAACTTGTATTTTTGTTTCCTCTACAAAATTATTGAACATGATCTTAGTTTTTTGTAGGTTCATCTTGAGTCCAACTTCTTCACTTCTAGTTGAGAGCTCTTGTACCATGTCTTGGAGTTCTAATGGGTCCGTTGAAAAAATAACAATGTCATCAGCAAACCGCAGATGATTTAAATATTCACCATTTATTTTTATTCCCTTGTTATTCCAATTTATCAGCTGAAAAATCATCTGTAAAGCAGAAGTAAAAAGTTTTGGAGAAATGGTATCTCCCTGCCTCACCCCTTTGCCAAGTTTGATAGTTTTGGTATCTTTATGTAACCGAAATTTTGCACTTGCATTTTTATACACACGTTTCACCATGTCAATGTACACATCCTCAATGTCTGTTGATCTTAAAGAGTTGATGACTGCTGATGTTTTTATAGAGTCAAAGGCCTTCTCATAGTCAATAAATGCAACACACAATGGAAGTTCATATTCATGTGTTCTTTCAATTAATTCTCTTAATACTTGAATATGGTCCACTGTACTGAATCCACTTCGAAATCCAGCTTGTTCTCTTGGTTGAGCTGCATCTAATTTTTTCTGCAGGCGATGTGTTAGCACTTTTGTGAAGATTTTATAAATAGCAGGTAACAAGCTAATTGGTCGGTAATTTTTCAAATCCTCTTTATCACCTTTTTTATGCAAAAGAATTACTGTTGCAGAATCCCATTGGTTTGGTATGTTACCACTGTTGAGGCATTTGGTAAAGAATTTTGCGAGTATGTCTTCTACATGTTCTCCAGCTTCTTTTAAGATATCTAATGTAATGCCATCATCGCCAGGGGCTCTTCCTTTCTTCATACTTTTTATTGCAAATGAAACTTCTTCTTTTAAGATTTTAGGAGCTGTTCCTTCGACTATTTCAATGTCTTCGTTTAATCCACTGTTACTTTCGTATAGATTTTTGTAGAATTCTTCAACTCTTCTAAGTATTTCTTCCCTATTTCTTGTTACGGTGCCATCCTCTCCTTTTAATGCAATGATGTGTTTCTTCCCAACAGATAAACTTCCTTTAACAACCCTAAGGCTCTTGTTATTTTCAATGGCTTTCCTTACTAGCTCACAGTTGAATTTTCTTATGTCTTCTTTCATGCTTTTGCGCAGAGTTTTACAAAGTTCTACATACTCAATCCTGGAACTGGTATTTCGATTGTCCACCTTCATATCTCTTCGCCTTTTCATGAGCTGTTTCGTCTTCTCAGATAATTTGCTATTGTGCTTTTTACAGGTTACACCACCAATTTCCCCAGCAGTTTCAACTATTGTCTTAACAATGTTTTCATTTGCTTCTGAGATATCACTTTCATCAATAAGTCCTTCCAGTGCAGAAAAGCGATTTTTTAATTCCAACTTGAATGCCTCGGTATTTGCTTTTAGTTTCTTTAAATCCACCCTCTTACTTACTTGTTTCCTAATGAGCTTCTGTCGTTCTAATTTAGTATTTAAGTGCACTTTACATCTCACCATTCGATGATCACTTCCAGTATTAAATCTGTTCAGTACACTGCAATCTTCAATAATTGATTTCTTGTTTGCCAGGATATAGTCAATTTCGCTAGTTCCCCCATTTGGGTGTTTCCATGTCCATTTTCTTTGCGGTTTCTTCTTAAAAAATGAATTCATGATGCTAAGATTTTCAGCTTCGGCAAATTCTATGAGTTGATCGCCACGTTCATTCCTTTCCCCGTATCCGTATTTACCAACCGATGTCTCTCCTTGTTCCTGTTGTCCAATTCTTGCATTAAAATCTCCCATGATGAGCTTGATGTGTTGTTTCCCCTTGGTATGTAGCTGTTTGATTTCTTCATAGAATTCCTCAACCTCCTCGTCGGTATG
>QLNU02015270.1:24105401-24134333 GCA_006491805.2 Dysdera silvatica
CGTCACCTCAACCTCTTTTCTTATTTCATCCACCCATCTAGTTTGAGGACGTTTTCTAGGTCTTCGGTGGTCTCTTGGAATCCAGTTCAGAATTTCTGTTGTCCATCGTTGATCAGTTCTTCTTGCAATATGCCCAGCCCATCGCCATTTCAGTCCTTTTACTTTAACAATGATGTCCTCTACTCTAGTTTGCTCTCTCACCCAAGTGTTTCTTTTTCGATCTCTCCTAGTTATTCCAAGCATGCACCTCTCCATGCTCCTTTGCGTTGTCTGTAACTTTCGTATTGCTCCAACTGTTAGACTCCATGTCTCTGATCCATAAGAGAGGACTGGCAATACACACTGGTTGAAGACTTTTCTTTTTAGACATAAAGGCAATTTCCCCTTCAGGATAAAACTGTTTCTTCCAAATGCACTCCAGCCAAGTTTAATACGTCTGTTGAGTTCTTTCATAATGTTGCCATCCATTGAAATCAGCTGGCCAAGGTAAATATATAAAATCTGCAATTTCTAACCCAATATTGTCAACTTGTATTTTTGCTTTCTGTACGAAATTATTGAACATGATCTTAGTTTTTTAGTCATTGTTATTCAATTTGCTTCATAAAAGGCATTGTTATTTACTCATTCCGCAACAGGAAAAGATCAACTTGTAGTAACAAATGAAGTTTCAATTGCATTGTTGTCAATGGTGTTTATATACAAGTTAAGGAAAAATCACTTAAATTTGCACCAAAATAAAATGGATTCCGCTGATTACAAAGTACCATTTAGAGCTGGAAACCTCTGCACTATGGATAGCAAATATACTTGTAGTGCTTTCGTTAGAGCAGCTCAAATCTATGGATTTATGAAGCAGTGTGGAAAAGTAAACAACCCGAAACGCCCTCTTACATTTAAAGATTTGAAGACACCTGCACAGTCGTTTCTGGCAGAAAAATGGGAAGCTTTGGATTTGTTGTTCGGTGCACTAGCATATGAAAAGTTTTACGCAGAAATATTGAAAACCACCGCTATATTGCCCCTCTCATTCTATTCCTACAGAAACCTGGCACTAATCATCCTACACGACATGAAAGAAAGACATATGCTAACGGGCATTTGCAAGTACAGCACAGATATTGTAATTATGGACATAGAAGAACAGTTTGAGAAGGAAAGGTTACGGATATGGGCAGAATTATCCAAAATGATATCCAAAAATCACGCTAAAGAATTATGCGACTTGAGAGAGCCTAAATTCTCTAAATACTGTGACCTCCCAACTCGAAAAACTTCTTTCTTTGGATGGGTGAATTTGAAGAAAAATGAAGTGAAAGACACAATTGAACATTTAATTTCACGTGGTTATGAAGTCAGAAAATGCTTGAAGCACTGCGGTATTTATATAGATTTGCCAAATGTGCTCATAATTGAAACGGAGGAAAAAATACGTTTCCTAAGAGAGAGGGTTATCTTTGAGCACAAGTTAATTATTCAAGATATACTGGGTTGTGTTGGCCCTCACGCTTTAATGAACACTTTAGTGCAACAGATGCGAATGTCGGCTGGTGTGCCATTTAAAAGGGATAGGAGATTGAACATGAAGTCTGCTGAAAATGCAGATTACAATTTGTATCCAGAAATAGAAGCATTTGATATCGTTGTTGCAGAAGCAGGCAATGGACTGGTTATAGCTCATATTGCGCTACTGCTGCAATCGCATGGGTTCAAGGGCAATATTTTGGTTTTCAATTCTGGCACCACCACCGAGATAAAGAGGTGTGAGAGGACATTACGGAAGATAAGAATTTCAAATGTCTTTTTCTATTCCGAAAAATTAACTAATTTATATGCCCTCGATCCGAGGCTGCGAAATGTTCGAGCAGCTTATTTGAACCCAAAAAGTACCTTTTCAGCCATCATTAATCCCTTAACCTTCCTAGTGTCCGAAGATACGCAGTTTGACTTCCTTTTAGGTATCTATCACAGCTTCCCTGACATTGACGAAATCGCTAATGCACAATTGGAATTATTGAATTTCTGTTTGAAATTACCAAGGATTTTGGCAATTGTTTATGCCGTGAATTCTGTCAGATATGAGGAAACAGAGGAAGTAATTGCTAAAGTCCTTGAACTCAATGAATCTGTAAAAGGAGAGTATACCTCACATGCTAGCGTTATTAGTGTCAGCAGAAAATCATCTGCTAACTCTTTCACGCACACAGAAATTAGAAATCATATAAAGGAAAACATGCCAAAAATACCTAGGTCAGCCTGCCAGTATGCACTTGCTACTATACCTGTCAATGCGGAAGGATTTGAAATTCCAGATAAAAAATACTTAAAAATTTTACCTCAAAACGGAAATAATGGATGTTTCGTAACGGCCCTTGTTCTGGATCCAGCAATAATTACTGGGGGTGGCATGAATAACGATGCACGCATTCAGCATTATTGCATTGATATTTTGAATAAAATCAAAGAAGACCCTAGAAGAAGCGAGTCTTATAATAACCACATAAAAGACGAAAACATTTGCAATTCAAATATGGAAAGTTACGTATTATTAGAGACTCAAGGGGATAATGAGGTTTTTTCTGCGGGAAGGACATTGTCCATTTCGTCAATTACTGGAGAATACTCAAATAAAACCATGGGCACATGTAGAAATAAATCCTTGAGACTAAATCCTAAAGCTACTAAATCACCTTCGTTGCCACTTATGACAAGAAGACATAATTATGTGTATTTTAATATGAAAACTGCATATAATGGCCAATTTCAAATGCACTATCACTTCAATTACAATACGAAAAGAAGAAGTATTTCAACTATTGATTTCAACTGGAAAAGTGATTTAAACATATTACTGAATTATATGATAAACGAGCTCTCTAGCGATAGGAATAATAATATTTGCATGAAACGCAATTCAGAATTACCAAGTATTTTACTTAAAATTATGGCAATGAAAGAGCTCCATCCCTCTTTGCAAACCTTGCTACAATCCCCTGACTGCTTGAAGAATTTTTTAAAATCTTATCTGGCGTTACAAAGGAATGTATCTTCTGCTAAAACGAGATTGCTTTCACTCCTAGGCTATGGTGATGATGCTGCTCAAGGAAGAAGGCGATCTTCCAGTTTTAAGAAAAAATGGGAAGATAACGAGATTCAACAGCAGAAAATCAATTTTCTCCGCAGAGGTAAACATGCCGAAAGTTGTCAGAATGGCTGTACCTGCGGGACTGCAGAATTCAGCGGCATCAAGAAATCCAACAATGAACAAATATTGGATGCAAAAACTGTCGATATCATTAATAAAATTCAAAGAAATTGCTCCAGAATTCCGTATCCAATCAACATTATAAATTTAGATGCCCCACTAGAAGAATGCCCATACAGCGTGTTTTGATACATCTGTCACATTTCAACACACCGTGTTGTGATATAAAATTTGTGTGCTTTAGAAAATTGGAAAGAGTACGTAATAAATACATTAACGTATTATGGTAGCACTGATAATTAACTGCCATTATATCTAAGATCGAAATATCATTTAGTTTCCTTATAGAAGAATTTTAGAAAGCGTGTGTGTTTATTAAACATGCAAATTTCCCACTATTATGCATAGAATTGTGTTAAATAGAGCTTTTAAAGCAAGCAAACTGATGAATATTTTGTGCAATTTTATAGTTAAACACAATTTAAATTTTTTTAATTTAAAGCTCGATTGAACACCGACTGGGTGGCCGGCACCTTTTCTTCAGAATTATGGTGTAAGAAAACAAGCGAAAAATTCTTTGGAGTTTTGCTTGCTATTGCAAGTTTTATCTCATAATAAGATGTATAAACGGGTGCGGTTCAAAAAGGTTTTAGATGCAAATAAATTATACAAAACTTAAGTCTTTCATAGTTTTTCAAAATAACCTCTATCAAATACTATAAACTTTTCTATCCGCATAAACCACTTTTTAAAAGCTTTGCACCATTCTTCTCTTTATAGGCTTTCAAGTTAGTCAATAAAAGCATCACTGCTTCTTTGGGACTTGAAACACAAGTTCCACGCAATTTTTTTTTATGTTTGGAAACAGAAATAAGTAACAAGAAGCCGTCGGGTATATAGGGTAAGTGGGGGTGAAAGTTCAATATTTTCCTGTTCTTAGAAATCCTTTTTTCTCTTGGCGGAGTGTAGCGATGCATTGTCATGCAGGTCCACTCCCCTCGTTCCTCTCTTTGGTCGCTTCATACGCCATATCTGGAGCCTTTGCGGTAGGAGAGAGCACACCAACGTTCTACTCTGCTCCGCCGGTTTTCTGTTTTCTAGAATTACTGACGCAACATGTCCAGAGTAGGAGAAGAAATTTATCATCATTCTCTTCCCAGCATTTCTCACATGTCTAACTTTTGCGGGTGAAGGCTTTATAGTGAAGCACCATATCATAAGCTGAAGCTTAGTTTCTGGTTCAAACTGGTAAGTCCGTGATTCATCACCAGTTATATTATCCAGGATACTTATGCTATTCCCATCTTTAATATTTTTATTCATAAAACGGCATTATTCCATACAAGCCTTCATTTGATCTTCTGTCATTTGATGGGGAAGCTAAAAGGAAAATCGTTTTCTGAGAAAAAGATTTTCTGAAGAAAAAGCGAATTCAATTAATTCCTAATAATTCAATAAATTCCCTAATTCAATTAATTAGGGTGCTCACAATTTCCTTTTACATATTTTGTAGACCTTCTTTCACGAGAGATTAAATTTTTTTTAACTTAAATACAATGCAACAAGTAAAAATTTGTGGCATGTCAAGGAGACACATCGAGAAATGTTAAGTACAAACATTGAAAACCCAGTTCTGTTTTAAGCCCTCAGAAAGATCATAATAATTAATAGCACTTCAAGCTTGTATTTCAAGATTATGGAAAAAAGAATGTAAGTGGCCTTCATTCTTTCTGCCCAGTGCAGAATATGATGGGGTCGTTCCGTTTAGTTCTGAAATCATATATTGCCTTTTCATAATATAAGCTGTACTATGACACAAAGACCTAAGTTTTTGATGAATTTTCCAACGAATATCTAAAAACATTTGAACGTTGAACGTCCAACGTATTAAATAGAATCAAACAAATATTACACTTCTCTTTTCCTACCCGCTATAGGTTTTCTTTTACTAATATAGAGAGTCAAACCCAGATGAATGCCACGTTACGTGAATGCTATACTACTGGGCCTATGGAAGGCTTTATTTCTAATGAATACAGTGATCGTTTCAAACGACGTGTGTGTAGGAAGGCTATGCGTATAATATTTATATAGCAATGGGTACAGTTACTGTCTCAAACAACGCGTGTATAAAAGCTGTAGATATGACATTTACATAGTGATTTATATGTAATTATTGAATTAAATATTGGCGGGTCCACTGACTCTTCTCTATCAAGGGTCTACTTCATCAATAGAAGTGTGCTTTCGTTGACGGAAGACGCATCTGATATCTCTAGGAAAAGAAATCCTAGTGAATGAAAGAGTGAAGATAATGAAGATGAAGCTGTCACGCTAACGACCGCCTTTTCATCTCTATTGCCCAAGGTTGACGCATTCCGAAAAATGAGAGTGAGGAAGGTGAACGATGAAATGAAGGGCATCCCTCCTTGTCTTTCATTGCCCGCCATTATTTTTTAGATCTACTGCACTTGAGACACCGTCGTTCACAGCGGAACGGCCATAAGACAAATAGCCGTCTGAGTGCTGTTATCCCTTTTGATTTATGAGTACGACCGACCGTCTCCGAAGTAAGTCTTGGATCACTCGGTCCACTCTGGGCTGTATCTCACTTTGAGTGGCTAAGATCTCTTCAACTTGCTACTACCTACCAATCGTGTTTTGCCACCAAAGAAATGTCAAAACTCCCTCCCCACGTGTCCGAAACGGAAAAGAGATTTTTTGTTTACCGAGTTCACCATTTCAACATCGTAAGAGCCTGGTTTGGTAAAGTAAATTCGTTTCTTCCTCTTTACAGCCGCCTCGGCAGGTTGTTGGAAAATGTCTGACTAATCAATAAAACATTCCATAAGTGTTTCACATCGAACAGATTAGGTCAATAACACGATTTATAAAAAAATAAACTTCAATAATTGGTTGTTTAATTGAATTTATTGCAATTATTAAATGACTAATCGAATCCTCGAGGTGTTTATAAAATTAATCTAAATATAAATGAGGTTTTTAAGGTTGAAAATAAATTTTTTGCACTCAGTATAAGTTGTGGTTTTCCAAATATTTAAATATTTTTAAAAGTGCTCAATTTATAGTGTATATATAATTTCAAACGAGAACTTATATTTTGATTATTTTAATTGAATTTAAAATTATTACATAATTAATTTTATAAAAAATTTCTAACAAGAATCATACAAAATTTCTAATCAATTTAAATTAATTAATCAATAAAATTTTTGTAAATTAAAAAAAATTATCATTATATTGTTTTATTAATAACAAGAAGAATAAACGTTATAAAATGCCTGAAGGCTCAAATTGCATTGAATTCAATTTCTCAGATCATATAAAAAATAACATAACCTAATTAAATATGCAGGTAACTTTTAGCGAAGTTTTATTTAAGTATAACATTCTAGCAATTTTCATTAACTATAAGTAAGTATATACTTTTAATAGTTTTAGTTCGGTTTAGAAGTAATCATATGAAAGTAAATAAAACTAAAACAAAACACCAATTTTTAAAACGAGGAACAAAAAAATTGGTAAATTGAGGGATATAGATAGAATTTATATTAATGGAAAAGAAGTTGAAATTGTCAAAGAAATTGATTCCTTAGGAGTAACATTAACGAACGATTTAAACTGCAATAAACAAATTGAAAAAAAAAAAAAAAATCAGTTCGGGAACAAGAATTATAAAGAAATTGTCACGTGCAGTTCTTAAGAACGTGTTACTGTGTCCATATTATGCTTTTCTATATAGTCACCTGATTTATTGCAATTGTATATAGGAAAATTTGAATAAGAACAACATGAAGGTAATTAAATCAGTATGGAATAAATTTTTAAAAACCATCGAACGAAACACCAGCTTAAGTTACATTACATTATTTGTAAAATATGGTATATTACCAATTGATAAAATCAATGAATATTGTACGCTAGAACTAATGTAGGAAAGGATAATAGAAGGAAAACATTTTGGATAATATTGATATCCAATATCACGAAAACAACAGAAATTTAAGAAGAAGCAACCAAATTAAGCTACGAGAGATTAGAACGGAAATGTACAGAAAGGAATTGAATATATGGGAATAAAGCTTTGGAATGAATTACCAAATAATCTTAACAATATAAAATTGTTTAAAAAGAAATTAATTGTATACTTATTAAACGGAGTTTGTGCGCCAGCGGATTAATAGGGTCCTCAACCGGTTAAATTTTATAATTTAAACTGGGGACCCATCACGGGGAAATGCAAATTGTATTGTCTGTTCTAAACTGTGTGAAATTTATTATACTTAAATTGAAATTCAAGACTGTATGCAATATGTAACCCTTGTGATAAATAAACATTATTATTATTACTAAATTTTTACTAATTGATCCTATATACACTCTTAATTGTGAGCCCTGCAATGGAGCTTGTGCGTAGAAAAATAGATTAACTTTCCAACTGAACACAAACAAGTTAACATTAACGACTAATAAACACTGTATATTCTCCTTCCTTTTGTTTGGGGCAGAATGCTTTTTGTTTTCCCTCGCGCTCTATAAATTGTGTCAATTCTGCAACCAACAATCAATTAGGCCTAATTAGAATCACACAAAGCTCGACCAACGCAGAAAATCCACTTTTTCCTAGCAAGTCATTGTTATCCTTTTCACAATCTTTAAAACAAGCAGAAGTAATGAAGCGAAAATTTAGTATTTATATGAACCATTTGCTCCTTTAAAGTGTTTAACGTGAATATGGCGAAACCGCATAGAAAAGAACCGCATTAGAAACAGTAAATCCTTTCGTTACGGAAGAAAAGTTGTTGAAGTTTCTTACGAACATATTTCTTTGATGTCTGAAGATACACCAGTGGCTCGTTAAATTTGCATGTTTTCAATAACTTTGAAGTATTAACGCAAACGGACCTTTCCTTACTTTAAAAGATTTGAATGGGCAATTCCATTTAATGTCCTTTAACAAAAAGTATGTTTGCTCACATAAAATACATTCATTTTTCGATCTTTACAATGCATAGCATTTCAGCAAATAGAGCATGAAAGTGTCATGCATTCGGTAGTAAATATTGCGTTTCAGACAATAATAATATATGATACAACATTAAATAATACCCGAGGAGTTTAAAATACATTTCCTTTTTCTTGTAACATAGACAATCAAGAATCTATCTACATTTCTCTCATTCAAATATCGGTATTTTAAGCACACCTATTGCTTTACTGCGATAACGCATGCCAGGCATAGTTATGCTTTTCAACCTTATAGAACATGAATTTAATGAGTCTTTTTTTTTAATGACTCCTGAACCGAAATTAGCAATCTCTAGAGGGGACGGATTTTCGTATCGGCACGCATGGTACGTCTCTATGGGTAGTACTTATTAGGATGAGGCAAAAGGTAGCTAAAACATCAAATTTTCCAAACTCGACAACGTTGAAATATTGTTTTGAAGTGCTAATATGCAAATGTGGAATAAATGTGATTAATTCCCGTTATACCAAAAACTGTTCGTAAATAGAATAACGTGCAAATGTGCACGATATCAAGTTTTAAATGGTTTTATGTTGAGTGAGCCAAATAATTCTGTGTGAGATTTTCAGAAGCGAGAACTGAAGGTCGAAAAATTTTCAGTTATTATATGCTATTGGTTGTTGCATACAATTATTTTTCAAATATTTATTTCAAAAAGCATGTGAAAAATCACCACAACATATGAAAATTGGGAGTGAAAGTTTTTTTTTTTAAAAAAGTAGTCTTTTTTTTTATGAAGGGAGAGAGAAAAGTTATCAGTTCAGTCTGTTCTCAGGTGTGGCGTTTTCTAAATATTCCATTAGATATGCATTAAACACTTAAATAGATTTGGATTTTTCAAAACAAAAAACCGGATTGGCATTGATTTAAATAAAGGTGAGATGTTGAACGCAAAAATAATTGTTTTGAAATGTGTTTTAAGTGCAAATTTAGAAATTAGAGCAAACTATTTGACGATTTTCATTGTTTTCAATTAGAAATTTTCAGTTCCTTTGTTAGCATCATTACGTTTAAGTTCCCTGCAATGTGTGAGGAAATACCTTCGTCTTTTCCAGTTTCCAGAATTTGATTGATAAAAAAAGAGCAGGTGATATTTTTTTTTGCTTGAAACTATTTCTAACTTTTCTGACACTTCCTTCTGAAATCCAATCTCCTTCCTGCTAGTTTATGATGAAAGACTTCCTCGGGTTTTTTTCATTCGCATTGAAGAAACAGTTCGAGATTTTTTTTACTTTCTTGTGACTTTTCAGAAATTCGTATTCTGTTTAAATTTCTACATAAAGGTTCACTGTCATTGAAAATAAAGTACAGGCATAAGGCAGAAGCGATACCTATGCGAATATCTCTAGGAATAGAAAAGGAATTAAATTCTATGCGGATTCTGATTTGAATGCATTGAAATTTAGTTAAAATGTCGCTTATTACATACCTCGGAATTCACAACTGCATATATATATATATATATATATATATATATATATATATATATATATATATATATATATATGTGTGTGTGTGTGTGTGTGCGCATGTGTGTGGCTTAAGTTAATTAAAAACAACAAAAAATGTGCCTTTATAAATATTTCCCTCTTTTATTAGGTAGTCGTAGATGGATACCTGCATATTATTAGACATATAAGACGCCATTTAAACATTTGAAGAATCAAAATTTCTGCCCCTAGGAAAATCAAACCTCATTCGAGGAAAGCCCATAAAATTTAGCTTTAGCAGGACTCAAACACGAAATAATTGTTGCGATTCTATGAAAGTGATTATGTTTGATTTTTACACAAATAAAGCATGTATTTAAAAAAATATAGTTTCTGTTTTCTTTTCCTAAGGTGCGAAAACTTATTTGCATAATTGATGTGATAGTTGTTGAAAGGTAAACTGATCTATATTTTCCTGAAGGCGCACGATGGTCGATAAACGATTCCTGGTTTTGATTAATATTTTAGAAGTTGCACTTCAAAAACGATTACTTTTGTTAGGCCAACAATCATAAAATATTGAATAACAGTAATTTGTTCGATTACAGAAAACGTAGCAGAAAGTAGATATTTAGCAGCAATATCAAAGAAGGTGATCAACTTGAATTTCCTTTCGCTATTAACTTTGAACTGATGTTATTCGTTTGTACATTTATTTCTATTCCCTCTCAGCGTATAAGAGGTATTCTGCAGTGCGAGAATTAAGACCCATGGCTGGCTTACAAAAAAAGATAATTATTTTGTTAATTATGTTAGTAGTATTATCCCTAAAACTTTGGAACACTGAAATGTACAGGGTGTCAGAAAAATATCTCCATTATTTTTAAAATTCATAAAAAAACAAAAAATTGTGGTCAATCAAAACGCAGTTTGTCGTACAAGAAAAGCTTACTCAAAAAGTATTTTTTACACATACTATTTAATAAACTTCAACATGGGCTCTTTTAGTTGCGCAAAGAATGCCCAATTGATAGCGGATTTCCTGCCAGGGCTGCTTAACATTTCCTCTGATAATCAAATGAGTTCAAACGCTTAGTAGCGTGTAAATTGTAGATCAGAGGTAACTTTAATTTATCAGTCTCGTCGTAAAAAAGCGAGAACATATTCTTGATTATGAGTCATAAAGCAGACTATAAAATCAGTTTCGACGTCAAATATGAATTTTATGACTCATATTCAAGAATATAAACTTATTTATTTATTTTTTATTATATTATTATTTACTACGAGACTAACAAAACTTAACGTTTCCTCTGACTTACGGTACTACGCACGTTACTGGCGTACGCAGGGGGTATTAATGGGGGTTATAATCTCCATTGCAATGAATTTTGTATATTTAACATAGGAATATATGAGCTGTATTTCTGTAATCCCCCACTAAGCATGCAATACCCTTATTAACATTTTGCATACGCCTATGCCTACAGTTTACATACTACTAAGTATTTGAATACAGTGTGCTTTCGGGGGAGATGTGAAGCAACACCTGGCAAGAAATTTGTTACCAATTGGGGATTATTCTCACAACTAAAGGGACCCACGTAAATATTTATTAAATGGTGTCCTTAAAAAAACTGTCTGTGTTGATCTTTTATTTTCGGAAAACCGCGTTGTTCTAAACCAATTTTCTTATGATTTTTATAAAAAAAATAGTTATTTCTCGGACACCCTGTATTAAGTAAACATACCTGTGGTATTACGAGTAAAACATTTAATCAAAATTTAGTTTTCTAAAATAAACGCTAAATTAATGGATAGCGCTCTTTTGCAAATGCGAAGTAATTACTTAAATTATTAACTAATTACCAGCCTTGTGCGCCTAGCTTCTGATAAAAAACGCATTAGCCAAATTAGGGTTGAAACAGTTTAAAGCTTTGAAAGTTTTAAAAATTAGAGTGAAAGTTTCTGCTTCTTGAATATTCCTACTACGCTAAGCAATAAATGAAATGTTACTTTTGCCTTTTATTTAAAATAAAAGATTACTTGTATAATTTATTACATTGCTAGAAATATTAAATTTGCACATTGAGTTGATGGGTGGGTAGATTATCGGATTAGATTGGTTAGAATCGCCCTCTAATCCATCGTTCAATTGGATGCATTCCCGCATGCAATTGTAGAACGAGTGTCAGACAAGGAACCAGTCTTTAAGCCTTGCAATTAAGTGAGATAAAATAATTGGTGCGACATATAATGAGTTTTGTACACCAGTCCGATGACTTTGTAATTGTGACCAGACAGCCAAGTTAAAACAACAGTAAGTCAAGCCTGCCTTTAACGTACACGAAGCATGACTTAACGCTACAAGCAGAAGCGCCAAATTTACCCAGCGAGAAAGCTTTCATTTCGATATGGCTTTAAACATTAAGTAACACCACCAAGTGATAGGATCGTAAGTCCCTTGTCAACAAGACTTTATGGGCACCGAAGCCCTAAACTCAAATTCCCATATTTCGTATTCATGATAGTTTTAGGCTTGGTCGTTCCGTCATCTAATTAAAAGTTGAGATTACTGGTATTGTTAGGGGCAAGGTGTGATTAAATAAAGCACTGATGTCGCTCGTGGACGTGGCCTGGATGTCAATAAATAAAATTAGTTTTCATCTTGTTTATCTGGTTCAAGCGCAGTTGGTCCGATAACACTACAGCTAGTTAATTAATCAAGGCCGTTTTTCAACAAATTCCGTGTGAGGATTTAACGGTGAAATTTGTTATCCTTAGATGTGGATCACAGTTTTAGTTTTGTAAATTTTAGTGCTTTAAAGTTACTGAGCACTAAAATTTATTAAATAGAGTCAGGAGCTTTGGGTAATAATTCTGCCCCAAGCTGAAATAACACCTTTCTTGTATATAAGCGTTTCGGAAAAGATTTCCTTAATATTTAGCAATCTCCTTCCTAATAAGCTAGGTTGTGTGGAAACTCATGTAGTATTTGGAAGTCACGTAAAGTCCCTAGTCCATTTCCAGACAAGCCAAGCAAAGGCTCAGGATATAAAAATGCAAACAAAGAAAATATTTCTTTTATGTTAATAAATATGGGATTTTTCGGTTAAAGGCTAATCTCGCTAACACAAATTCATTTAACACAAACTGTTTCTAATTCAATGAACTATTGTCATGAAACTAATATATGCGGTAGTAATGCACGTAAATGATAATACACATAAATAATGATACATACAAATAATAATACACGCAAATAATAATACATTTAAATGGAAATACACGTAATAATAATACATTTAAATGGAAATACACGTAATAATAATACACATAAATGATAACAAACAATAATGATACACTTAAATGATAATACACACAATAATAATACACTTAAATGATAATATACGTAATAATAATACGCTTAAATGATAATATACGAAATGATAATACACACAATAATATTACACTTGAATGATAATACACGTAATAGTAATACATCCAAAAAATAAACGTAAAAAGAACGAAAAGAAAATTACGAATATTGATTGTAAGATTCTATGGCGCGAAAAATAGGAACTGCCGTTTAGGTACCTATACGTTTCCGAGGGACTCTAACCTTTTAGGATCTAGAGTATCAAACCCTGCTTTACAATGAGCAGCTATTCAATAAGAGTATATTTTTCACCGTTGGAAGTATCGAACACGACGAATAACGCTTTACCAATGCGCCAAAATGCTAAATCAAAACTTGGAATTCAACGTAATATCCTGTAAAGAAGGCTAAGTCCGTCGGAAACGTGCTTCAAAACGTTTTACATCAAATATTACCATTGATTAATTATAACACTGGATTCATACTTTTACTTCCCTTATCATGAAAAAGAACGTTTTATATTGGATGCCACAGTCATGGAACTAACTTCGAGAGCGTGGGTTTGTCATTAGATCATTCTACGTATTTCAATTCTCTATTCCAAAACAGGAGGTAACATTAGACACTTAAAAAAGCATAAGCGTTTTGTAACACTCTGAAAGGAAAGGAAATTGCTTTCTATATGTTTTAAATAATAAAACGTATAAAATTAAATATTTATCTGATTTTTCTATATTTTCGGCAGGTAACTTTCCATGAATCATCAAAAATGCAATTTTCGTTTCTTCGTTAATTAAAATAAAATTACCGCTTTTTTCTTAGAAGAGAATGTATTTGGAAATGCATGCTCTTGAGATATTAAATATGCATGTGGATTAATTTAATAAAATTAATTTTTCACTCGTTTATTAAAAAAAATTCTAATTATAAAAGAAAGCTAGGCTTCAAAATATGTATTTCCCAAAATCTTTCGCTTCATGGTAAGAAAACGAAATATGAATTTTAATGACAGATTAAATAACTAAATGAATAACAATGTTGTTATTATATTATAAATAAATAACATATTAAATAAATGAAAATACTGGAGTTTTGTAACAGAATTAAAATTTTTTTAAATTATGCATTTTGTCTTTCGTATACAATTTTCTATTTATATGGATAAATGCTTTATTTTTGTTTTTATTTTTCGCAGGATATTAACAGTAATTCGTTTTAAATGCAGAATAACGAAAGAAAGATGGGTCACAAAACCTAATACAATTTATGGCATTGTTTTGTTAATTATACGTTTTATTAATCAATACGTGGGTGGCAAAAATTATTGTATAATAAATTCCCCCACGAAAACTCACAAAAATCTCGCCCCGGAGGCTTTCTTGTGTTGACCATATTTGGCAATTGTGTTATCCCTGCGGAGGGTAATAATACCTTAACATCTTTACATACGGAGAAAGAGAGCGTTGTTTCCTGTCCTCATTCGTCTAGCGGTCCAAGACACTCCGGGCTAAACGGAGGGACCCTGGTTCGAATCCAGGATGGGGAAAGCGTCTCTTTTTCTCCAAAATTACACAAGCTCTAGTTTGAGCTAATTAATACGTGGGTGGCAAAAATTATTGTATAATTGTTTTATTAAGAAAGACAAAAGAATCCATAAAACGGAAATCGATCAGTCAGTCAATCAATCAATCAATCTTTATTTCCATCGACGCACAATGTGTTACAGTAAGTAAATAAAAAAAATTAAGTTAAATGACATTCTATATTTTATCTCAATATGAAATTACCTAGAAATAAACATCAGGTAAGAAACAGTTGAAGTTGGAGGCATTGGAAAAGGACGTGTTTAAGCAATTTGACTAGCCACAGTGACCCATCAAATATAAGTGACCCGACAACATACGACCAAGGCTATTCATAAAAAAAAAACAGATATTTAATGATGCGATTTTAAGAAAAATTAATTTGATTATGTGCATCTTAGAAGAAATAGTGCTACAAATATTTATACATTTTTTTGAGCATTAATAAAACTATATTCCCACCTTAAGAAAACTAATGAAGAAACAGTTGATTTGCAATTTCTTTAACAAATATAAAGCACTCGGCATTAATTACAACACTAGATATGTGTTGATTTATTTTAGTGGATATATTGATAGCGATTTTACTTTTATGATTAAAGCTCTCAACAAAAATTTCAATTCTGTTTGTGTTTGGGAACAATATGATTAAATATAAATAAATTTTTAAACTGAAATTTTACGGGTGAGTTAATTAATATTTCGAAAGATAGCCATAATTATAAACTTGCACAAATTATTTAAAACTATGACTATATTTTATTATAACATTATCTCAATAATGACTAATTAATTATTTTACCAATAGATTGAATTTAAAGTATAAGAATTAAACTTTTATTCACTCCAAATATTTTTTCGAATTACCAATTTATTTACAAACATAATCGCCATTTCGTACTTTATAAATTATGAGATATAGTTATTAAATAAAAATGCCATACTTCTTTGAATTATGTTTGCTAATTAACTATTATTATGCTTTTTTACAATGTTTCGAAGTAAACTTTTTGGGATCATTAATTTGGATGGACTTCGTACAAATGATGAAACTTCATCGTTTCAAAATAAAATTCATTCACCGTAAACCATTCATTGAATGAGCTTTCTGTGACAAATAAAACTGTAGTTATTGCCAATAATTTTAATATGGAGAAATACGTAGAAAGGATTCATATATGTTCTACGAAGATCAGATATTTATATGTGTGTGTGTGTTTGTATTCTTCATATATTAATAAACTGTGAGCTGCCGTACACGTTCTGACAGCAATTTTTCAATGCCACGCTAAACTACGTTGCGTTTCAGATTGCCGACTTAAAAATTTTTGAAGTTTTATCGTTTGTAACTACTCACTCCACCTTGGTTTGATTAAAAAGCACAATTTCTTTGTTTTCCTTCGGATGTTGTTAACGATTTAATCAATAAAACAATCTAGGAACTTCAACAATTCTTGAATTTTTACGTATTTGTGGTGGTTATTTTAGTAAAATGATTAAGTTAAATATACTGAACGGATTACAACGCCCGCGTTGCGCAGGGACTTCCCGTTTTCTGAGGAGTCTGATGCTCTTTAGCCCAAAAATTAAATCTTAGAATATGATGGGTAAAGAAAACTGCATATTCTGTGAATATTTAAATGAATACTTAACTATAAAATATTCAATTTTCGATTATTATTTACAAATATTTATGAACTATATATCCACACTCATACCCAATTGCCAAGCGTATGTGAGAAAATCCAAGCCAGTATTCCATGAATTTCTATATTAATATAATCGGGATTGCCATACAGTTGAACGGTGTTTCTTAATAGAAAGTCTCAATTAAAACCGATGCATTGAAACTTTCGGAACACCTCACTTTATGACCGTACATGTACATATTGTGGATTAATATTCATTTAGACGTTTAAAACAAGCTCTTTTAAAACGTCAACCCGCTTCCTTGGATGGACTGTGGAAAGATGTGGAGGAGGAATGAGAAAAATTTCTGCTTGTGATTTTACAAAATTCAGTACTACTATCATAAAAATCTAGATGTAATATGGTAGTTCAAAGATAGATCTGGCAGATAGAATACATTAGAAAATAATTTCTTATTGTATGTATTTTAGTTACGCTGTCAAAATGGTTTTAAATATGTGTAAACACCCTCTGTATATTTTCAAATATTGTTGTTGAAATAGTTTTTAATTGTGATGTTTAATATAGGGGTAGTTTTAGCTAAATCAAAATTACAGAACAGTTCAAAATTTACGAACTAGTACACGAATGAATAATAAAAATTAAAAGAAAATTTTAACGTACGTAAATTGATTAAATATAACTTGATAACATTATAATTTATATTAAAACCAACTCAATACTATTTCCGTATATCGAAATTTCTGTGAATTCCTGTGGCGATGGCTCAGTAAATTATTCCTAAATATGAAAAAAAAATTCCATTTATCGAATTATTTTCATGATGAGCAGGAATTTCTCATCCGTTCTAATCAATAATGTGTGTTTGCGGTAGTAAAAATAAAACCCCTTAGTGCCGCAGAAAAAGTGGATTTGCTTAAGAAAACATGGATGATAGGGTAGAGGAAAGAAATATTCCTTAATTTGATATTTCTTCTAGACTGGTGACTACAATTATAAAACCAAATCAGGAATTCGTTACGAAAACTTTTGAAAATATTGCACTTGACCAGAACCGTTCTAAAACAGGTTTGTCCAACATGCGGCCCACACTCCAGAATCCGGCCCCCACCAGCGTTAATCCGGCCAGCTGACAACTATTTGGAATAAAAAATCCAAAACAAAATTTTTAGATTTTTTTTCAAAAAAATTCCGAGAACAGAATGGATGGCTCATTTCCATATATCTCGCAAGTTAATAAACAAATAACAGGAAGAAGCTGAATGGAGGCGGTTGGTTGTTTCATTTTTTTTTTCTTTACGAAACCGCTGGACCGCCAGGACAGTGTGGAAAATTATCAAGTGACTCGTTGCAGAAGCAGTTTGTACAATCCTGTTCTAAAATGTCGTAATTTTAATTCACCAAAAATATTTCTGACGAGAGGTTTTAGGGATTAAATCAGTGTTAATAATTTTATGATAAATTTCCAACAAAATTTGTTATACAGAATGGCATTAAAAAAATTATGACTCAATTATAAATTTATATTTCTTGAGTATAATTTCTTAGCACATTTTTGCGTCTTTGATCCTTATTTTTGATTACGTACTTGAACAACATCTATATAATGAAATTCCTATTCACTTATTAGGAAATAAATGTGCATTTCTTAGGAAATATACTAAATACATGTGTAAACTAAATACATTCCAGAAAATACATTATAAAAAATATCGTTTTGCTGTGTTGTAATTTCTATACATCGTAGTTTTTATGGAACAGTTGACTTCGATGTATAGAGTTTTCTTTGCATCATCGTTTAATGTTTTCTACTTTTAACTCTATTTCTCTAGTTACAAACTCTATACTCTTTATTTCATTCATATATATTACAGAAACTTACATATATCTTACAGAAACTTTTGCAACCATCATGAAATTTATCGTATATAATGTTTTATAATAATGATAGAGTTGCTCTATAGTATTTATAGAGTAACGGATACGCTGGATCTATCATTTCATAAAAGTGTATTTAATTACGCAATCTACATAATATATTTAAATTTTAATAATAATTTCGGTCTAGGTTCTTATGCTAAATTTTCATATTTTACATGTGAGACTGGAGCCATTTAATACATATTGCTTTAGAAGTAAAAACACTTTAAACGACAATGTTTTTTAAAAATGTAATTAAAATTTATTTAAAAATCAAACTTTTCGGAGGATGATACATCCACCTACCTACTTTCTTTTCTTTTCCTTCTTTCTTTGCACCCGAATTCTCTTCGGGGCGAGCTATATTGCAGATTCTACAATACAGAGCTTTTCTGCCTAGGGCCAAAGTTCATATCACTAATATTACTCAAAACCTATCACTTCTCGTAATTCGTCAATCATTTTACTAAACAAATCTCTTAAATTTAAATTAAAGTTCTAACGTCAGTAGTCAGAATATGAATGTGGTTTGGAAAAAGATTCAATCCAAATAAACCTATACTGAAACCCTTTCTATATAACTCAAAAGTTCTATCACGATGTTTCTAAACTTTTCGGTTCTAAACCGATTTCTTATCAAAATTCTTCGATCTTTTCATTCAACAAACTGTATTGAACTTAAATTTAATTTTTCAGTTATCGATCAGAATACAAATGCAGTTCACAAATTCTCAAGACTCTAAGAAATCGTCTAAATCACTAGCTTTATGTCCTTGTGACTCAAAGCACGTCCAGTACTACAACTGAAACTCTTCAAGTATTGCTCGAAGTAAGCTATTTACTTTTCGTACGTAAACACTGAATTTTTCTCTCTTTTAATCAATCGTACTTTGTAATCACTACGTTTCTAATATTCTCTAAACGTATTTCAATCGTACTTTGCATATTCACACTATTATTTTATATTTCAATAGTTATCATCGTTTAAAAGACTAAATACTTTTACTTTAAATCAATCGTACTATGCAATCACCACATTTCCATAACTTTAATTTCTTCGAAAAACAATAAGTTTTTAGAAACCTTAAACTGATTATGCTGATTTCGAAACTTGATAGCTAATATCAATATTTAGTAGAATAAAATCAAACGAACTAAAGCTGCTCCATTTCCAAAAAATCCATCCATACCACAAAGACCAACTGGCAGTTTAAAGAAACCATCCAGCACGCGATAAGCATTCAATCTTCCATCGTTGCCTTTAGTAGGACGACAAATGGCTTTAAAAGAACCGAGGAAAATTAAAAACGCAATTTCTTCTCCAAAATGATAATCGTACTTGAAAAATTAAATACTTAATAAAATAAATTAAAAGAACGCTGGTATCATTGAACATGCGATAGGTAAGCACATTTATCGTGTCACGCCTCAACGAGCTCCCTGGATCCACCTTCTTCAGGGTGATTGCAAACAACTTATGGGAAGTTGCCAGATGTAAAATGGAAAAATCGCTATGGCTCAGGCTACGGTTATCCAAAAACAGAGTTCTCCATATCCAACGACGTATAAGTGGCGCTTCGAGATCATTTACAACAGATTGTCTATTAATGTAAATAAACAACGATTCAAAAATGTTAAGATAAAATGGGGATTGCGGTTGAAAGATGATTTCGGCTTCATTGAATAAAAAACTATGATCATGTAAATAACTGTGATTAACAACAGAAGAATTTGAATCAATGGAACCAGGACTTTACTCACTAACGCGTGGTGTTCCTTAACACGTGTGTCAAGGGATTTACGAGTCTGGCCAATATAAGTTTTATTACATTCACAAGGAATAGAATAGACACCCCACTGATTAATTGGTGAGGGTATTGCCTTTTAGTTCAAAAAAGAGAATTTCCTGAAATGGTTTGAAAACAACAGAAAAATTAAATTCCCGTAAAATCTTAGCAATAACTGGAGATGCGCCGGAAAATTAAGGGAGATTGCTTTTTCGTAGTCATTGTTGTTAAGAGGGACAAAAGATGAAACAATATTGTTGCGACGGAGTTTGATGTATAAGCGGTAATTGAAGAATTATTCGTGAGAACACTGCACAAAATATAAGTAAAAACAATTTGAGCGACAACGTTTTTTTTAAAAATGTAGTTAAAATTTATTTAAAAATCAAAAGTTTTCGGAGGATAATAGATCCCTTGAAATACGTGTTAAGGAACACCAAGCGTTAGCGCGTAAACATCCTGGTTCCATTGACTCAAATTCGCCTGTTGTCAATCATATTTATTTGCATAATCATAGTTTTTTGTTCAATGAAGCCAAAATCATCTTTCAACCGCAATCCCCATTTGATTTTAACATTTTTGAATCGTTGTTTATTTACATTAACAGGAAATTTATTGTAAATGACCTTGAAGCGCCTCCTGTACTTCGTTCAATATGGAGACCTCTGTTTTTGGATAACCGTAACATGAGCCATAGTAAATTTCCCATTTAACGTCTGGCAACTTCTCATAAGTTGTTTGCAATCATCCTGAAGAAGGTGGATCCATTGTCCTCCGAAAACGTTTGATTTTTAAATAAATTTTAACTGAATTTTTAAAAAACGTTGTCGCTTAAACTATTTTTAATTATATTTTGCATAGTGTTGTTCTCATGAATAATTCTTCAAATATTACTTTAGGTTTTGCAGTAAATAAACGTGAGATGCTTTTAGAATTGTTCATATACGTATTATTGTTATAAATATTACTATATCTTTGTTCCTTTTTTCACCGAATTAGGCAAGAACCGAAATTAAGTACGTTATTAATTATATAGCCAGAGAAGGATTTCTTCTCGTAATCTTCTTAAAATGTCCAAGTTCTCAGAAATAGTTTAATCTTAAAGCAATTTAACGGATGTTATGCCCACAATGAATGGGGATGGCCAAATGATGAGGAAATTCCACAACTTCCAATTTGAAAGTTTCCCCATCTTTTCAGAGCTTTAACCGAAAGAACTAATTGCTGCTTTCAGCCAATTAGCATTCTAAATGCCCCATATTAATGAATTTCTGTATCCATCCGCATCAATAGAAAATATAATTATCTGTTTCCATTATCAAAATTTCCTAATAATGGAATCTTATTATGGATACGTAAGCACAGAGTTATTCTCCTCATTCTAATAAGATATCTGATTGGTTGTTTTGCATATGTCAAAATTTTCGTTACACAGTTCACTCCAATATTATGTACAAAAAAATCCATAAGGTGTTGTTAGTGAAGAAAGGAGCTATTTTAATGAAAACAAAATTTTCTCAAGAAGTTTTATCTTAAAGCTAATAACATTGTTCAAACGAAGGGCAGTTTAACGCCAAAATCACACCGTATGCAGCATCCTGATAATCCTCTCAGTTGATATGGTATTTACAACTTGTGTTGTTACTAAATAGAAATAAATGTTTTTATAGTCTTGTTTTTGATCTTGCTTTAAATCCTAGCCATATTGTCTAGAAGATGGAAATTTGGCTATAGAGACGTAACATGTATTACCTGTTTGACTCCGTGAAATGAAACCTAGTAATCTGGATACACACACAAGTAAGAACGAATAGTGTATATTGATATTTAGGTGTATATTTTGGTTAAATGCTCCCTAACTTTATACGGATCATTCGTACAGCCGGTGAACCAAACATCGAACACCCGTTGCCATTTTCGTAATAATTGTGCCATAGAAAATTCAGAAGTGCCAATTGATAGCGAACAGTAAATTCTTCTAATTTATGTGCATAACATTTGCAAAAGAGACCGTTTTCCCATTAAAACTTGCAGTAACATTGGCAAAAACTAATTTTTAATAAATATTTCGAATATGAAAAAAGAAACCATAATGCTAAATTTCAATCCATTTAGTTCAAGGGTTTATGAGTATTGAATATTAGAAATATTGAACGCATAATGTTAAAGCATTTCATAGGATTTTTATGAATATCTCTCCAATAATGCTATCGCATTAAAGTTGAACTGGCCAAATAAAATTTATGATGTTCTTCATTTTTAAAATAATATCTAATTTGAATTATAAACTATAAAAAGTATAGTCGATAAAAATATGAATAGAAACATATTAACTTTCTGATGGATACTGGAAGCTTACAGTTTTTTACTTGAAATTTCAGCGCAATCGGATCAGTAGATTTTTATGCTTAGTATTATTAAAGCGACGGTTTAAGTTGGCATCACATAATTACAAAAAGTAAAAACAAATAATAAAATAAAGATTACTTTATGCTTTGAAACTGTTATCGGATGGCATTTTTTAATCATTACTTAGCAGGCGTATCGGTAAATTTATATCAGTTAGAGAGAAAAAAAAATCAAAGGTATTATACTTTTTTGATTTCAGCAGTTTTGATCCGAAAATTCGTTTTTCAACAAACAAATTGGTTTTCTTATCGTGGTGGAAGCCCCGTAGACATTATATCGAATATATACAGTTTTAATGGTAAAAGGGCGGCAAAATTTTAAATTATCCTTATTAAATTATCCGGAATTCGTTTATGATATCAAATTTAGTTGTTGCTATTGGAATTTTTAAAGTAATTGCAAGTTTTAATATGAAGACTGTCCCGTTTCAAATCTTATTTATATGAGTTGATAGATTTCTTTATTTACTAACGATTGGCACCGTTGAATTTTTTGTGATATAAATATTGCGAGGATGGCAGAGGGTGTCCTAATTTTTGTTTCATAAGCTGTACATATTTTTAGGTCTTGGCGGATCGTGTGGAAATGACATCTTTAAAATATTATCAATATATTATTTTCATCTCTATTTATTTCCTCATAATATAAATTTATTGAATAAACAACGTTCCTTGAAATTGGAGTGAAAGTCATACAAATACTTTGTTACGGTGGCTTCTAGGACAACATATGTTTTTTTGATATCACAACAAAATCAAAATATGGCACCTATTTGTTCAAATACATTCAAGAATACTAATATGTGCCCCAGTTATCCACTATACTTTCAGAAAATTGGCAAAGTCTTTTAGTATGGCCAAAGGAATTGCAATAGTAGAGGTAAAAAATGTACTTATTGATACGTGGGATCTCATGTTTATTTGTTCTCTCCATCTGCAACTTGATAATGAGATCATATTCTGCTCATCAACCGACGTTATAGTAAAGCGAAGGAGTTCTCTATTAATATAGATACAATGGTCAACCAGAATATATTTTATGTGTAGGGCTAATTTGTTTAATAAATAAAATAATGCCCTCAAGTAATAATACTAATTATCCAAATATATCTTTTCTGTATGCACCGAAATCTAAAGCAAGTAATCAAGTATCAATCGAGTGTATTATAATAATACACATAATGTCGATATTTATCAATTGTTTCAAGTAGGGAGTTCGTACGTTTATTTCTGACGCTTTGTTCTAACAATCGCTTGGAGCAACTCTTCATATTGGTGATTAAACAAAGTGCAAATTAGCTAATTGCCCAGCATAGATAATTTCACCATTTTAATGGGTTCATTATCATGTTTATAAACGGTATGCTTCTCACCTCAAACCTTAACTTCCTTTAAATGCCGTTATGTATTAGGTCACTATTGATTTAGAGTTTGCTTAATTCTTTAAAAATAACCGAAAAATAAGACTTAAATACAGAAACATATTAGTATGCTGAATTTTATATTCCTTGCGTCCGATTTTCATAAAATTAGCTTTAACGTGAACAATTGAATTTGATCAAAAAGTTGATCTCAACTTTGTGACGGTATTTCACATCCTAGCAAACATCAATATTGCAGTTAATGATCAACTCCTTAGTAACTCTATATCATCCACTTGGAAAAACCTTTTGGGTCTCACGGCTGAAGAAGTCTCCACAAATACGCTTTACTCCTCCGCCCAATCAAGTTTCCAACCGACGTGATGGCAACACCGACCAACAGCACGGACATAAACAGAATACGCCATGTACTGACGAGGATAGCCGTTGCACTATCAAAATGGCCATAAGCAACGTTTTTTTTAAATTATTAAAACGCTTTGTAAATTAGTAGCAACAATAAAATTTGTGTGGTTTTTCTTCTATTGATTAGTGCAGTGTGTCGCCATTAAACGTACAATTTGGAACGTTGGCAAATTTAGTAATTGTAATTATACAGTTCGCGTCTCTTGTTATCTCCGGTGGCAACAGCAAAAGAAGCCCATAAAACGAACAAGTCGAATTTCTATTGTAAAAGCCCACACTATTAAAATTAATAATTTTCTCTTTCTTTCTTTTTTGATATTTTACACTCCCTCTTACGCATGCTATTATTCTTAATGGGCCTCCATAATTTTTGAAAATGTTGACCGCTTCAGATTCCCTTCTTGGCAAAAATTCTAGCGATAAATGTAGCAATTATGGTAACCCACTTCGCCAATTTCAAAACCTATGCCAAATCACGCCGAAGACCAAATTTTACGTGAGTTTCGCTAATTTAACTCAACAAGTTATATTCTCAAGTACAAAAGAATATAAAGTATACAAAAGTAAATATATTCTCAAAACATAATTTCAATTATAAAATAAGTTAATTAATTTGGAGGAGCAAGGAAAATATTAATTTTATAGTTATCTTAGCACATATGTAAGACAAAGAGAGACATAATTTTATAATAATTATTTATAATATTATTTATTTCCTACATATAATTCACCAGTCTAATTACATTGCTTGTATCATTTAAATTGGTGTCAAGTAAACTTATTTAATACATTCTAGTTCAGTACATTCCCTATTAATACACTTCTTTTACAAACAATATTCCAAATTAATGACAACCAAACTAGTAAGCGTAAGCAATTCAAGATAGCTAGCAGTTGTATTTTAATAAGTTACAACACTGTAACGATGAATTCTCAATCTTTTTCTGGCTCATAACTTGTTTTACCACAAACGAAATTAATATCAAAATTAAATATGATTTTTTTTTGTAGAAATGGATTGTAAAACCTTTAAATCGATTTCAGCTGCTCTTTTTTCAAAAAATCATTTTGCTTTGGCAAGTGTCAACTACATTATATAAATCTTGATTTAGTCTACAAAGTATAGAATCATGTTATGCTAAAACAACTTAAAAATAAAATACATAGAATATACTGACTAGAAAAATATGACCATGAAAGGATATAATTCAATAAATATGATTAACGGATAAACAGTAATTATAGTGAACAAATAAATGTTTGACGCCTTATCTAAGTACCATTGAGAAAAGATTGAAAGTCTGACAGCCCATGTTCATTACTCGATGGAAGGGCATTATATACCGCACAATGATTTGTAAAAAAATACGAATTTTTTTTAAAAATGCATTAAAGGATTACAGGATTTAAGTTCAGATGACAAAATATTCCAAAGCCATGGACCCAAAGCTCTAATGTATGACAAACCAAAATTTGCCTGCGCATGGCAAGGTCTCAATAAATCCACGGCTCGGACACCACAAGTAGATTCGGGTTGAACAAGATGACGAATATCAACCACAACATCTGCTCTCATATATTGAAACATGAAGATATCAATTCTATAATCAAGTAATTTATCCATAGTAATTATATCAAAAAGCTTGAGGATAGGTGCTGGAGAAAGTGAGACACCAGGAATAATCAGTCGCAAAAATCAGTTCTGAAGCCTCACGAATCCCTTTAGATTAGTTTTAGCTGCAGTCTTCCAGGTAAACAAACAATAATTTATATAAGAAAAGAAGAAATAGCAATATATAAATGGACAAGAATACAAGGAGGTAAAAAATAGCTGATGCAACGGATAACACCAAAATTTCTACTAACCTTAGAGCATATTGCATGTGTCTGACGATGCCATTTGAGGTTTGATTGAAAGATGATCGTAAGGAATTTTGTTTCGTGTGAGTATGGGAGAGCATCATTGTCTATTACAAACGAAAGTTGATCAATATTTATATTGTGTTTGTGAGTAAACAATAAACACTTAGTCTTTTAAAATGATCTATAAACTACGTAAAGTAACAATTTATTTTCGAAAAGTTTGTACATCTTCTTGTAAGAAAAGCGAGTTTGTGTTATCAACTATTCTTCTGTATCAATATAATTATGTTACACTATCAACAATAATAATGTAGTATCAATAAATATCCCAATAATGGCGAGAATTTCGCTTTTTCTGCGTACCTCTGCATGTGAAGTTATTAAATATCATTATTTTTCAATAAAAACAAGCAACAAAATTTTACTGGTTTTAAATTATTCATAACACATCAGATTTTTTATAATTTGTTATAAAATTTTTCACATCAAGGATTTCGTCCTCTTTAATTCTACGACATTGGAAACAGCTTTGGGTTGAATCGTTTTTATTTAAATTTTGAATAGGAGCAGCTGAATTCTAGGACCGCAATTAATTACCCTTTTCAATAAAAACAATTCTTGGAGAAGTCTTTGTGAGTGTCTCGAAGACTTCGTGAATGAATTCTTAGAGAATTGTGCCTTTACTTGTGTTATAAGCATGGGTATAAAAAATGGGCGCAATGTGATTCACAATACTGCGTTAAAATTTTGGAAAGAGAAAAACTGAAAACATTTTCTTGAATATTTATAGAATGGAAAATGGAGATGACGTAAAAAGGAGCTCTTTAAATTCTCTAAATGAGTTTCTTAAGTTCTAACTTTAATTCCAAACAGGGGAGTCAGATGACGTAAAAAGTCTAAAAGCTTCATTTTACTTAAAAAGAAGGCCAATAATTCTGATTTCGGACAGAATAACAGCTGAGTGCTCCACGGTTTGAATATTTAAGTCTTTCTTCAAACCACAGATTTTTAAAAATAACCAAATGTCCTTAGAAAATATGAAATTATTTTACCAAAGAAAACACTAATGAATATAGTTATAATATTTAGTTTAAAATGAGCATTTACATGTTGCTTAGTTCTGTAACTCAAATTTCTTATTACTACAAAAATCTTACTGATAGGCTGTGTAGAATTGTCTACTCTTTTGCATATTATTTCTCATTCTAGTATGCACTATATTTTCAAAAATGATAAGACTTGATTTTCATTTGGAAAAATGGCTTCATTTTGCGTTTAAACCTGTGTCACATCTTTTCGGTAGTAAAAAAAGCCGTTTTATAAAATACGCTGTCTCCGAAACAAAATTCTGTTGCTTGTAATATTACAAGTAGTGGTGGATGGTCACTCAATATTCATGCAGAAATTTGCGCATAACAAGACAGAAAAAAGATTAAATGAAACCCTTAATTGTCCTGCTCCATTATTTTCCAGATTACTTTACCAATCTTTAGTTTAACGCCTATAAAATTTTACTTTAATGTTTGTAAAGTTTATATAACGTACAAAAATTATTGCGTGTTCTTCAGTTTATTCCAACCTTTCAAATCTATGAACCTCATATTTTTCAACAAATTTCCAATGTTTCAGAGATTACTAACTTGCATTTGAAATGTCACATTAGTTTCAAAAAATCATTAAAATTATTCCATTCATATTTTAAGATAGATATTTAAACTTTCTTTACGCAGAATGTAAAAAGACTAGCAAAAGAAAAAAACGATTATGCTGTTTAAGAATAACTGCTTCTCAAGAAGAAAACATGCTCATGACTAAGCATACTTTATTAACTAGGCACACGACCTACAGCTAAGTAATAAAAAAAATTATGCAGTACTAACATCAATTTAAAACAATTCCTTCCACTCTTTCATCCTTTTCACTCATTTCATCCCATCCCAAGAATAATATTCTTTATTTACTAGGAGCGTAAAAAAAGACAATAAAATAGAAAATATAAACTCTACATAATAGGTAAAATAAAAATAATAGATAAAAAATAGACTATAGGGCCTTTAAATAACCCACTATGCTCTGAAAATTCGCATAGGGGTCATCATTCAAATCACCAGGAAAAGGTCCTGGGGAAGTCAACAGTTCTCAGTAAGTGAGCAACATAGTTCCCTATGTAGCTGAGTTCCCCTGAATTGTCATTCCCCTCCCCCCCGACTTAGAATGAGCAGAGTTCCAAGACAGAGATGCAGTCGTGCAGATAATTATTCCGCTTGAAAAAAAATTACGTATTCATCGTTGATGGCGATTATCGGGCATTACGAACATGTGTACTGAGGACGTGGTGAATCCCGTTATGAGGAAGTGGTAAATTCCGTCATGAGGAAGTGGTGAATCCTCTAAAGCTTTACAAAGTAGTTAAATATCGATCTGATCTTAACGAGCCCCGCCATGCTTTATCATGGTATGGAATAGCAATCTCATCTCTTTAAACTGTTATTTACTTCAACCCAATCGTGGACTATACTAGATTTCGCTAAACGTTACGGTTGCTTTTTCTATACAATGTTCCTTTTAGTTATAATCACGTCATAATTATGTACATTTATACCACCGCTACATTCTAAAACCCAAGTTTTCCTCCACTTTCCTTTACTTGGCAGATGTCAAGTAATTCTGTCCAATTGAAAATATTATTTATTAGTACTTTAAATGTTTAAGTTTGTTGTGATTAATCCACGCCAAAAGATAACTAAAGTATAATGCAGCGTCAAAAGAATTTTGTACGCCTTTTTGGCGGAGCCTCCAATGAGACGTGTGCACACTTTGATGGTGAATGAAGACCGATTCGATTTTACAGTTCAAAAAACAATTACACA
>QLNU02015270.1:24143269-24154595 GCA_006491805.2 Dysdera silvatica
AATAAATATTTTTAGCATAGAAGCACCTTGGCTATCTCTCACGATATAGAAACTATCGAAAAACCATAACATTTAATTTCCTTAAACATACTTTGCGCCAGCATACGATTTAAACGCTCACATACAATTCCATTCCGGAGCATGCAATTTTTAAAAAAGGATAATCAATGCATTTCTCCCTTCCCAAAATGTTATTTTTTTCTGTTTTTTTAAAATCAAAAGAGGAAGATGCTTCTTTACGTTTCGCTATAACGTAAGGTTTCGATAATAGCCCATTGTACAAACAAAGCGGATAGGCCATTATATAAACAGAGCGGAGATCTTTCATAGCACCTAATACAACTGACGGAATATAACGCACAATTTTCCTCCCGAAGAAAAGGAAGTTTCTAATATTGGGCACATGGGCCAGCGGTGGTGCAGTACTAACGGTGTTGGCCACTAGGGATATATTCCGATTTTGAGTTAAGCTGGTAGCCATGGTTTCTCTACAGCTTTGTACTCCAGGGTTTTGATTCTTCAGGTGAAAGAATTTCAGATTCCACAAAGAACTGTAGACCTCGGCGCAGCATTGACATTTGTTCTTGCGTCATAAAACATGAAGGAAGAAGCCATGGACAAAAAGAGCATATGGTTTTCCACGTAGGTTGTCCATAAAGTATAATTAGAGATAACCGAATAAATCATGGTATTCTAAAGAGTTTAATACAGTACTCCCCTAATTTCACCTGAATATCATTCTTGCCTTTTAGTCCCTACCATGAGTTATAGTTGCTGAGTCATAGTTTCCAATACCCGGTTAATGCCACGATACTGAAAACCATTAACTATCCCATACAATGAGGCATAGTTAATGCTTTCCAGTATCGTGCCGTTGACTGGGTATTGATTTTCATGGTACTATAAAACGTGCCTTTTTGCAACCGTATCCGTGAGTATAGGGTCTCAGCCAATATGGATTCAAATCACTCGGTCAACTGCTCGTTTCGTCCCTGATTGATCTTACTTCTGCTTGCACCATACAATTCAAAGGAATTATTAGTTTTAAATAAATTTCTGGAAGAAAATGTACCAACTTGCATTAAACACGATTACTATATATGTAATTGTACTTTTTGCCTCGTTTTAAAGAACTGGTATAATCCAGATTTGTGGTGGTATTAGAAACTTATTTGCTTTAAAATTCACGTCCGAGAATAGCTTACTCGGAGTTTTGAAGACGGGAGTGTCAACTTTTCAGGACGCTTGCATCATGCCCAAAATTTCGGACTTAAGAAATAGCTTATCATTCTTTGACTTTATTTTTTCCAATATAGTCATCGGATCCATATTGATCCGTTTCATGGTATCAAATGAATCGCAATATTTTCAAGAACTTTTAGTGAATACGAAAGAACTAATATTACTTAATTCTACATCTTAAAAATAAAATCCGTCCGGAACTCGCTAGAGTTTGATGTAGACAATAAGATTCCCAAAGAATATTTTCCAGAACGTTTAAGTAATTTGAGAAATTATATTGGAAATTAAAAATCTGATATCGGGTGCTTTCAATGTGTCAACAGTGATAAGCGGAACAAACTTATTTAGGTTGGAATTGATAGTAGTTACTGGAGCTCACTAGTATTAAACAAAATTAGCAATTTCAGATTCAGCAATATATTTTCAAATTTTCTTACGGGGAAAGCCCTCACGCCCATCTCACTGGTGGTCCGCAATAAAAAAAAAAGAATATTCAAAGTAGTCCGCAAGAGCCGAGAGTTTGAGCAAGACCACTGTACATCGTAAGGATCAAGGACTATGTTCAACAGCCTTTACCCCTATGCCGACAAATTAAAATGAAGAAGAAAGTGTGTTGAACATCAACTAAAGCTATTTTAGTTCTATGGAAAAGGCAGCTAGGATCGTGATGTCTTTATATGTAAAGCGTAAGCAACAAATATGTGGGTAGTCCTCTTTCTGAACATGCTAAGTAATATCATTTTTAATGATAACAAAGCGTCGAAGTACTAACGCTGGCGGATTTTAAGCACATGCCAACTCCCAGTGACCGATGTGCAAATTTATCAAGGTACGGATGTCATGCAAAGATTTCGAGCCTGCCGCATATAACCCAATGGCGCAGTGTCGGAAGTTGAACTATATGAAGAGCAAACATAAATGCTTCCAAAATTTCGTATGCACACTGTGTTCGTGAAAGAGATTGGGGATACTGGCATACAGCTCTTCATTTAGACAATTTTTTATGGCACAATGGCAACAAAATGATTCTGAGTCCAAAACACTTTGATCCCTGTCGAGCTTGTACAATAATTGAAAGTAAGTGGAAGATGCATTGATTCCGCTCCTCCAAATTTTGATCTCGAGAGAGAAGAATTTTTTGTATTGTTCTCACCCAAGCAAAGGGTAGAACGACACGTATTACCTAGACTAACGATCAGCATGCAATGTTCCCTCCACACTATGGCGGCTTTGTGGAAAATAATTTAATTACCATCTAAGAAAATTCGAGTTTATTTTCAAATAATATTGACCGCCTGCATTTTCTTTCCACTGAATGGGAGGTATTCAAGTATTTGATGTCATCAATGAGAGATACTTTATTCAGATTAAAGAAGGCGTAAATCTCGGCATAATTGTTCTTGCGCCATAAATTGCAAACAAACAAGATTTGATGTTTTATGCGCGTTACGAACCATATAATATTCATGAAATTTAGTCCAAACTTCCATTAGTCTTTCAGTGGTAAGAAATTCGCTTTGTTTGTTGTTAATCCTAGTATCACTCCTAACGGTACCAAAAGAAGAACGCTTTCCGACTAATTGCTTACTGTGGTCAGGGGAATCGTTCCCTATTCCTCCAGTGGTTCAGATTCATTGGATAAAGATAGGTCCCAGCGCAGCATGCCCTTTGCTCCCCCCCCCCACTTGCTCCGTAAAACTCTAACGAACTCCACTTTCGAAAATCTAAATCACCTCCGAAATAAGCAAATCGGACAGACCTTGTTGTTTATTGTATATATATATATTGAAATTATGCAAGATTTTCTCTCATGGCCCTACGGTGGCACTGTTGTAACGCATTCGCTTAACGCGCCGTTAATCCGGATTCGACTCCCAACAGTGCAAAGAACGCTTACTCAGAGATCTCATAAAGATTGCACTGCTCACTGTAGTCCAGGGTTTAATTCCCTAGGCCTTAAGAGATTCAGATTCTTCGCAAATTTGGGGAGTCCAGGGTTCGGATCCCGAAAACAGTAGGCCCCGGCGCAGCATGACCATAATACAATGGTCATGCTGTGCCGGGAACTTGAGCCGTAAAACCACAAACAAACGAATTCTCACTCTTAAAATGTGTGTGAAAACCATGAGGTTTTGACATGACCTAGTTATCCCCTTGACAATAGCATCAGTTCAATTTTCTTAGGCTTTTACTGTAGATCGAACTGTGGATGTCCTGTAGATTGTTCTTTAGATACTTTCAATTTTTGATCCCAAACGATCTATAATTCCTGGCTAATAAATATCAGCCACGATCTATAATTCGTGAATGATATTTATTTAATATACGAATAAATACTTCAGAGAATTTTGCCAGGCCCGACGACAGGATTGTCGGACCCCTGGACAAACTTTAAGGCTAGCCCCCTACCTTAAAAATACGAACTTTCCTCAATCCACCCTCTCCACAAAAAAAAAAAAAAAAAAAATCGAAATAGTGGAGAATTAATATACTGTGTGCACCAAAAAACCGTTTATATTTGAAATATTCATTGCGAATAAATTACTTATTTATTTTCTTAATGCAGTTTTTATAAAATGGGCTATTGAACGTGAGGCGGGAATTTTTCAAGCCAACTCCCATAAAATTGCAAGTTTTATATCAAAAATATTTTAAAGTTATTATATATAATTTTGAAATTTATCCTTAACTTACACATGGAATCACTTGGTAGAATTAAAGCTAAAACATATATATTAAATGTTGCTTTCTCGGTATTTGAAAATTAAAGCAATTACCTTCTTTATCAAATTAGTTATTAATTTGCAAAAAACACACTATATAATTAAATATCAACAATGGAAAACAAATAAACAAATTTGGTTACTCGTAAAAATGTATCTCTATGAAATACGTAGTTTTTCTGCTTTTTTATATGCAAAGTCGCCAACTATATCATCAAATATCAAAGTACGAGCAAGATTTTCCTCCCTGGCAAGAGAGGCAGATCTTGTTGACCACCAGAGTGGTTAGTCAACACAACACAGTTTTGCTTGTCCTATGCTTGACCTTTAGTAACTTTTGATACCTTTTAAAACACTGGTTGCTTACGTAATAACCTAATGGCTATACGCACATTTGTGTACAAAGAATCAAATTTCAAGCTTTTTAGTTTTTTCGGCATCTGGATGGGTTTTAGATGATCGTGCCCCACATTTGAGAGAGGGGTTGATTTCAGGTAGATTTGTGAAATTTTAATTTTATATAAGAAATAGGTTATACTTTATTTTAATTAAAACACAGCCCATTTCTTTTTTCTTTAAAGGCAAAATTTCAGACCCTCTTATAAGGCGGGACCAGGGCCAATTGGCCCCGCTTGCCCCTCCCCTCGGAGGCTCTGTATATGGACACTTCTATCTGCATTCAGCGTTCAGATATAACCGTCTAAATTAAAGAAATTATATTATAATAATTTAAATGATCGGTGATATATCGTTTTATCGTTATCGAGTAATAAATTTTATTTATACACATTCTTCGAATTCTGCGATTTCATGGGATTCAAAATTATTTTTTGTCTGATTTCTTTGGAAAGATGCGGATATAAATGCTTTTACTTTCAAAAGGTGCAAAACCTTAAAATCCAGCTTTTAGGCTTTCGTCCCAAGATACAAACAACAAAATGCCGAAGGGGAGAAGCTTTCAGCAATTTTTATAAGAAAAGTGAACGGATAGCATTCCTGTTCAAAAAACGAAGCCAACTTCAATAGCGAAAATTCGATGTCGATTCAGGTCATTTGCTCCTACGATTTGTTTTTCCGATATCATTCATAAAAAGCATCAATGAGCGTTATTTGTGATATTTTTCAGCCAATACAAATTTTAATCTTACTTTAACCTGGAAAGAAGTGAAAACCTCTTATTTTAGTTTTCAGCGCTTTATAATTTAGGCAGACAAACTGAAACATTGTGTTTACTGTTTCAAATTCATCGACCAATTACTTTAGTTAATTTTATTGTATCAGTTACTTTAAACCAACTGATATAATCGTTTTCTCTGAAACAACATAACAAAATATTATTGTATAGTACCTTCGGCCTTACATGTCTTGTACATCAGCCATTGGTAACCAGAGTTTCTTGCTTATATGAAGCTGAAATGATTTTAAGAAATATGCGGCAAACAAGGTTTGAGTTAGGTATGAACCATTAATTGTCATATATTTTAACTATTATTATAAGCTTAAAAAATCAATCATGCTCAGGTTTGTAATATTGTAGATATGGTGAGCTTACAAAAGAATATACTATGAACCAGAAGATACTAATGGAAATGAGGTCAAGAATTTAACTTATAGGTATCATACCCAATATTACTTGAGATATTTTATTGAAATCTGTAACAAATGCAGGCCGTTTTAAGGTAAATAATTTTTTATTGATAAATGTTGAAATGACAATATATAAGAGTTAGTTTTTTAGTGTTTTTATAGTATATTTTAGTTTTAGAGTTAGTTTTTTTCATGCCTATAGTTTTTTAAGTGGCAATATATAATGTTATGTATAATACTACAAAATATCCTTTTGCAGTACAAGTAATAAGGAAACAAAAATACAAATAATACAAATTAGCATGAGACTCATGTTTCAAAGTGAGATTACAAAAAAAACAAACCTAAACTATCAATAAATACACAGTGTGTTCCTAAGTTCGTTAGACATCAGCGCAGGATGCATGCTTGAGGGTGACATCAACACATTTACCACAAATTGGTTTCTGGCATCCCTCACAGCTGGAAAAAATCTTATTCTGTCCCTTGCAAAGTTGAAAAATACATTTTTTTTGTTTTGGGGTCTGTACGCGAACAACTGGGGGGCATTTGTTGCGCAAAGGACCGATTCGTAGTTCTTTCACGAGCACAAGTATAAATTCTCGACGTGAAATTGTGTAGCCCGAGGATTCTTTGAAAATTATCCAAGCATTGAGTGCAGCAATGTCAAGGACGTCGTAAAAAACATGAGCAGACTATCTGCGAGTTTCGCATCTTGTAGTATATTTCCTTATTTCCTTAGCATCGATCTGCCACACCTACGCCACATTTAGTACGATTGTAGTAAATGACAGTGTTTGGCTTCTTTTTTGCACTGTCTTCTGAAAACACATTCGTGTACATTTTGTTAAGAATTATGACATCCTTTTTGCTCTTGAAGCTATATATCGTGAGTGGTTTGTTTCCATTTTTCAATGGAAAAGATAAATGTCGTGGTGACGAAGTGTCGCGTGCAATAGGAGGTACTTCTCTCTCGGTAAGCAGCACCGTAATAATAATTGCGGTTTACTTCACAGAAAGTTCATTTGCAAGTTTCACAGAAGTAAAAAAAATTGTCAGTAGTGACATTGAGTCCGGAATTCAAATATGGTTGCAATAATTTGAGCACCACACTCTCTCTAAGTTGTAAATTGGTTGGTAGCTCTTCATCCGTGCCCAAATACAGATATCCATTCAAAACGTATGTGGATTTTACATCAGTTGCTACCCAGAACTTGATACCAAAACTTGTCCAGTTTATTTGCCATGTATTGGATAAATCTGCATCTTTATTTACATTGCAACAACTGTTCATCAACAGTTATTTCTTGTTCAAGATTATAGCATAAATAACAGTTTTCTATCAGCTTGTACCAGGTATCAGAAGCGAGAGCACATTTGTTAGTAGCCAGGTGCTCAGCTTTGCTGCTTCGGACATTGAATCTAAGATACAGCATGATTTCACCGAACAGAGTGCATGACATTGTTTCTTTGAACACAGATGGTTCCCAATTCTTGTTCCACAAAACATCTGCATAAAGTTTTGAATGACCTAATGTATCACGGACATACAGGAGGGTGAAAAAGACATAGAATTCCTCCAGAGTAACATTCCAGTTGCCGTCACCTCCAAGCTGACGTTGTGCTTCAGCAACTCTACATGTTAGAATGTATTTCACCATCGATTCATTCACCATCAAATGCCAGGCTGAAGCAGGATTTTCCCTAATATTAAGACGTGCAAATGACGTTGGTCCATTTGCAATTGTCATAATATTGAGAGCTAGCGTGCAACCTCTTGTGGAATCAGTGCTGCTAAAGTTCATTAGGGTCCAAAGTATACCACTGGATGACGTGTAGTTATTGCCGCTGTTGCCAGCAGAATTAGCGGGTATGTCGTTGCCCCGCCCTTGCCCATGCTCACGTGAACGTCCTGGTACGCGCATAACAGTGGAGATCACATTGCAAGAATTTGCCATAGCATCACTGTCACTGCTTTCAGAGGACGATGCATTTTGTAAGTTCACAATAGCAATATAATCTTCATCGTTGCTGTCGTCACCACTGATACCTGAATCAAACTGCTCCAAGGAGGTTAAGGGCCTCCTGTGTACTCAATCCTATCGACATTGCTTATACGGAAAAATACTTATACAGTGGTAGAAATCGAAAGTTCCGGGAACACTGCTGTGGAAAGTGACGTCGAGTTTTGTTCTCGATCGTAGTTGTAGCAGGACTAGTTTCCCTTCAAAAATTCTTTTTCAGTAGCCAATTTCTGGCTCCATGTTGTCAACTTGTATTATTGTTTTCTCTAAGAAATTATTGAACATGATTGTAGTGTTTTGTAAGTATATATATATATATATATAGCAAAATTGTAGTATGATTGTGACATGTAGTACTTTCTAATGTAATATACATAAATACACTACACTTAAATGTATATTAAATTAGACCAAGTTAAAGTTGTAAAGTAATATCACACAAGGTAATAAAACCAAGTAAATTAAAATAGTAGAAACATCTCAGAATAAAAAATGCAATTGGAGTAGTAAAAGGTGAAGAGGAGTAAAAGATTAAACAATACCAAGAATTTTGTTCTTCATCAGGGACCGCACAAAATCCCTGTTATTGGTTTGCTTTTTCTGACTACAATAATTGAGATTTGTGATTAATACTGAATGAACCAGCATTGACCAAAACTTAGTTAAAAACAGTATAAACCCAGAATATAATTAGTTTAACAATATTTTAGTAATTTAGAAGGGTCTCTTTATTAATACTGAGAACAATCTCAATTGTTGTAAGTGGCCCAAAAGCAAACTTACAACAAGTAGATAGATCTATTGAAAGTGATTAAAGTGTAAAGGTTCAATTAAAAATAGTTTAGTAATAAATCAGCAAGAAATTTAATAAGAACAGAAAAGAAGATAATAACGCGAGAAAATTCACTAACTATACCAAAAAATTATAACAAAAAGTTTTACATGAATATGTCACACTCAAGATAAACACTTAATTATTAACTAGTAAAAATATAAGTTTAAATAAACTTATATATTCAAAATAAACAAATTGTTTCTTTGCACTCATAATAGACCCAGAAGTGTGCAATCAAAATAAAGACATATATATGCGCATATGCATAAACATACACACACATATATATATATATATATATACACACACACACACAGATTAAACAAAATATGCATATTATATATACACAAATGAATCAAAATAGGCATAATATATATACACAAATAAAACAATATATTCATAATATATATACAGAAATATAATTTGAACAATATTAAATACAAAAACGTTTTTGAACATAGAGAACTCAATAAATATGCATACAACAGCTAGAAAAAGCTTACTATAATTCTCAAACCTGATATCAAAACACTTACCTACATTACAGAGATAAACTTGTTAGTATAATAAATAAAAATGTAAGAAAAACAATCCAGAGGTGACAAGAAGTATTTAAGGAAAATGCAAAATGTTTAGAAGTAAGAAAGTAGGTAAAAGAAATGAAATTTGTCGTGTTTTGGGTGTAGGAGAAAACACCAAAGCACTGGGGTTCTTTTTGCTAGAAAAGTTGCCTTTTGTCCACTATGATTTAAAATTATAAAGGTTCTTTTGATGAAAAAGCAAGCAAAAGTAGGATATAATAGATAATAATAGTGGAAATAGGGACTGAGAAAGTTAAAGGCATATAGAAACTGAAACGGAGTGGAGAGTTTAGGATAAAGAAAGTGTTTTAACAAAATTATGAACCAGATTCTTGGTGAAGTAATGTGGAACATCATTGTAAATGCATTCGACATTAGTGTCTGAAAGTTTTTTAATTTGAGGTTATTGTTACTACATATCCAACATATATACATATATACCTTTCATACTCATAACGAAAGTAATTTTTCAATTTTTCAAAAAGTTTCCCTTTGCCACATCTCACTTTCCTTGCGTATGCTGTTGTTGCTTGTTTCATTGATATTCTTAAAAATTTACATTAATCATTACGATCTTTATTATTCTCAATCAATTCAGGTTGAACAATACCCGTATCGAATGGCCAGTCATTGACAATTCACTATGGCACTTTTATAAATGTGTAGCTAAAACGAAAATATGTTACAAGTGGAAAGAGAAAGACAGGAAGAGAAAGTCTAATAATAAGTAGGTCTTGTAATGGTGCAGTGATGACTCGTTCGCTTAGCGTGCTGCACCCAGGTTTAATGCACAGCACAAATCTAGGTTCTGGCGCAGCAAGCCATTCCCCTCCTCGCGCTGTAAAAATACAAACATTATTAGAGCTTAGGTAAAGGAACGAAATCTCAAAGTGCGGCAAACAGTACTGCAGCACGTGGTGGAACGCCAATGAAAGTGTCAGTACACTCCTCTTTCTCTTATTTTTTAAATAAGAAAGAAATTCTATTGTCCTATTTATTATCAAATTGTAAAAGCCACTTTACCTTTAATAATATATAAATTATAATCAATGAGTTGAAGAATAGGTCCGCCGTAGAAAATTTTTCAGAACCGTTTCGAAAAAAAATAGCTGTATCTTCCATCTCTGAACACAAATATTCATGTACAAACTACATAACTACATAAACTGTATAAACAAGCTTTAAACTCTGAAGTCAATTTTCACATGATATCTGTTAAATTACCATGTTAATACGAGACGCTCTTTAACATAATATTCAATCAATTGCGGCATAACACATCCCACTAGATAATTGCCTACATTATCTTAACCAGGGGGCATCGCTACTTGGGTAATTATGGCAACTGTGGGTGAAAATTAACCACCAAGAGATTAAATATATCTTTTCACTGGTATCACAGAAACTATGCTTTCTCCCATAACAACCTTATAGGAAGCTGGGCTGCTAAGACAATTAAAAGGAAATAAATGAATTTACAATTAGACACTTTCTATTGAATGTAAGATTGAATTCTCTAGCTAATAACCAACGATTATAATTCGTCTTCTCCTCTAATCTGCTTAATGTAGTGAAGGAAATATCCCTTGATTAATACATATATGGGAAATGGATAACTCGGTGGTGTGCCCAGAGATTTAAGGGTCCAAGTTATTTTGAAACAGATTATGGCACCCTGTACTGTGGACAGAGGGAGGACATAGGGCGCGGGATCTCAGAGCCCAACGCGAAACTTTATTGATGTAAAAAGTATTTAGTTTGCGGCACATAGACCTACAGTGTTAGGAGGAATCCGAACCTCTTAGGGCATATGGAACCAATCTTAGGACTACGATGAAAAATTTGTCCGTAAGCGTTCTTTTGTTTAGTACAATTCGGACTCGAACACGGGGTGAGGGCAAATTAAGCGAACGCGTTACCACTGCACCACCGCAGGGCCTAATACAACAAACATAATTTGGTACTAAATATACTCTGTTTTGGGAGGGGAGAACCGACCTGCTAAATAGGAGTCCATAGATGCTGACTCTAAGTCTGCCAGTGACCGTTGTTATGGGTTCTGAATAAGTGCTTAATGAATTTGTTTCGTTTTTTAATTGCTGTGGTTTTAAAAGTAGGTCACCAAATGAATGTTTTAAGCTATTTTAATCATACGACGACTGACGAATATAAACCAGTGTTGGTTTTCACTAAATGCATGCATTATTCTTTAACACTATCTCTTCACTGCAAGTAACTTGTCTCCAAGGAAATTTAAGCGTCGTTATACTTTTCGATTTATATCTCGCTTCTTATTCTCATTGATTTTTTCTTATATTATAGTTTAAATTATCC
>QLNU02015270.1:24154695-24175867 GCA_006491805.2 Dysdera silvatica
GATCACTTGAACTGTATCTTGTTTTCTTCGTTTAAATGTGTTACAATGTTGTGACCAAAACACAAACCGTGACCAGAAGAAAGTATTCTCAAAGGTTATCTCTATATCACAACCTGTTATTTTCTTTCTCGATGCCAAACCGAAAAGCCTTAATTTCTGGTGAATTGTATTTTAAGTGCCACTTGAAAAATGGCCTGGGCTGTGGAGCCATAGTCTGCTGGGCAGTTTTTTTATTTGTACAGAATTTCTTCTACGGAAGACTTATAAGCAAATAATGAAAAACAAATACTGTTAATATGAATTTTATTTTAATTTTCAGGTTCTCAAAACTTTTGTTTTTTAATTAAAACCATTGAAGTTTTAGATTAGTTTTAGTAAATTTGTGTATTTTTTAAAGGTAAGATGGATGGTGATGATGATGATGATGATTACAAATATTCCTGGAAAAGGTGGCTGCTGAAACAATGCCATGTTCCCAGCCGGACAAAATAAATTGTGCCTATGGTACAGAAGTACTTTTCATTTGTAATGTCCGAAACTATATATGATCTTTGAAAAAAACATTGGGTAAAGAGGTTTTTTATTTCAATCCCTCTCCCCCCCCCACAAATTAGCAAAAATCATTAACAATATTTAAGAGTATTTTCAACGCTGATTCCGAATATGTAAAAGTTTTAGAATTTCGCCCTCGGAAAGGAACTTTTTTCGGAAATTCAAATTGCAACGGAAATTTGTCGAAAACACACGCTTTTTGCGATTTTTGTAAAGAGGACTAGAAGTGACCCCAATTTTATTTTTAAATGAAAACCTAAAAGCCATGGTACATCTAATGCACCTAGAATGATACTCGAGAAACGTGTAGAACATATTCAAATACAATTTTAAAAAATTCAGGAGATTTTAGCAGAAACAAATTTATGCGATTTATGCCAAGGGAAACATAGGTTACCCCAATTCTAATTTAACACAAGAAACTATATGCTATGCTACACCTTGCGTAGATAAAATGATACTCGGAAAATATCGGGAATATGTTCAAATTCGATTTCGAAAAACACAGGAGACAATAGGAGAACCATCTTTTATACGATTTCTATAAAAGAAACAACTGGCGGCGTCAATTATTATATATATATATATATATATGGCCTGCAAAAGGGTTGCTGGTATCTAACTGGAAGGAGACCCACACGTTGAACGTATGTGACGATGTGTGGAACCGGCCGGGCCAGTAACCTAGTGTCCTACCCCGCCTTCAAGTGGTGCAGGCTGGGCTTTCTATCCAAGAGGCAAATTAATATTTAAGGTACGGAAAGGCGGGAAGGGGAGGAGGGATACCCACCAAACCCGCCAGCCAGCGCGTGTAAGTAGTCGATGGCTAATTCCTCCAATACGTTAATACACCAAAAACCATGGCCCCTAGTCTCCAGATACTGAAGTGCTCCTGATCAAGGCAGCGGTCAGCGTAGCATGAAAGCAGGGGGTGCTAAGAATCACTGGAATGGCCCAGGCTGCCGTTTGTTATTGACCTTGGCTACGTTTAATGGACGATCCCTTGCTTCTGAAGCAAAACTTCAAGAATTGGAAGAAGAACTTGACAAGATCAAATGGGACATTGTAGGACTCAGTGAAGTTAGAAGAAAAGGTGAAGAGTTGGTGGAACTTAAAAGTGGACATTTGTTTTATTATAGAGGAACGGAAACTGGAAGAACAAGTGGTGTTGGCTTCTTAATCAACAAAAGAATTAAAGACTGTCTTCTGGAAGTTGAAAGTACATCAGATCGAGCAGCGAGGCTCGTTGTTCAACTAACCCAGCGATACCAACTTCAGATAGTACAGGCATATGCACCAACATCAAGCCATACCGACGAGGAGGTTGAGGAATTCTATGAAGAAATCAAACAGCTACATACCAAGGGGAAACAACACATCAAGCTCATCATGGGAGATTTTAATGCAAGAATTGGACAACAGGAACAAGGAGAGACATCGGTTGGTAAATACGGATACGGGGAAAGGAATGAACGTGGCGATCAACTCATAGAATTTGCCGAAGCTGAAAATCTTAGCATCATGAATTCATTTTTTAAGAAGAAACTACAAAGAAAATGGACATGGAAACACCCCAATGGAGGAACCAGCGAAATTGACTATATACTGGCAAACAAGAAATCAATTATTGAAGATTGCAGCGTACTGAACAGATTTAATACTGGAAGTGATCATCGAATGGTGAGATGTAAAATGCACTTAAATACTAAATTAGAACGACAGAAGCTCATTAGGAAACAAGTAAGTAAGAGGGTGGATTTAAAGAAATTAAAAGAAAATACCGAGGCATTCAAGTTGGAATTAAAAAATCGCTTTTCTGCACTGGAAGGACTTATTGAAGAAGTTGACATCTCAGAAGCAAATGAAAACATTGTTAAGACAATAGTTGAAACTGCTGGGGAAATTGGTGGTGTAACCTGTAAAAAGCACAATAGCAAATTATCTGAGAAGACGAAACAGCTCATGAAAAGGCGAAGAGATATGAAGGTGGACAATCAAAATACCAGTTCCAGGATTGAGTACATAGAACTTTGTAAAACTCTGCGCAAAAGCATGAAAGAAGACATAAGAAAATTCAACTGTGAGCTAGTAAGGAAAGCCATTGAAAATAACAAGAGCCTTAGGGTTGTTAAAGGAAGTTTATCTGTTGGGAAGAAACACATCATTGCATTAAAAGGAGAGGATGGCACCGTAACAAGAAATAGGGAAGAAATACTTAGAAGAGTTGAAGAATTCTACAAAAATCTATACGAAAGTAACAGTGGATTAAACGAAGACATTGAAATAGTCGAAGGAACAGCTCCTAAAATCTTAAAAGAAGAAGTTTCATTTGCAATAAAAAGTATGAAGAAAGGAAGAGCCCCTGGTGATGATGGTATTACATTAGATATCCTAAAAGAAGCTGGAGAATATGTAGAAGACATACTTGCAAAATTCTTTACCAAATGTCTTAACAGCGGTAACATACCAAACCAATGGGATTCTGCAACAGTAATTCTTTTGCATAAAAAAGGTGATAAAGAGGATTTGAAAAATTACCGACCAATTAGCTTGTTACCTGCTATTTATAAAATCTTCACAAAAGTGCTAACACATCGCCTGCAGAAAAAATTAGATGCAGCTCAACCAAGAGAACAAGCTGGATTTCGAAGTGGATTCAGTACAGTGGACCATATTCAAGTATTAAGAGAATTAATTGAAAGAACACATGAATATGAACTTCCATTGTGTGTGGCATTTATTGACTATGAGAAGGCCTTTGACTCTATTAAAACATCAGCAGTCATCAACTCTTTAAGATCAACAGACATTGAGGATGTGTACATTGACATGGTGAAACGTGTGTATAAAAATGCAAGTGCAAAATTTCGGTTACATAAAGATACCAAAACTATCAAAATTGGTAAAGGTGTGAGGCAGGGAGATACCATTTCTCCAAAACTTTTTACTTCAGCTTTACAGATGATTTTTCAGCAGATAAATTGGAATAACAAGGGAATAAAAATAAATGGTGAATATTTAAATCATTTGCGGTTTGCTGATGACATTGTTATTTTTTCAACGAACCCATTAGAACTCCAAGACATGGTACAGGAGCTCTCAACTAGAAGTAAAGAAGTTGGACTCAAGATGAACCTACAAAAAACTAAGATCATGTTCAATAATTTCGTAGAGGAAACAAAAATACAAGTTGACAACATTGAGCTAGAAATTGCTGATTCATATATTTACCTTGGCCAGCTGATTTCAATGGATGGCAACATTATGAAAGAACTCAACAGACGTATTAAACTTGGCTGGAGTGCATTTGGAAGAAACAGTTTTATCCTGAAGGGGAAATTGCCTTTGTGTCTAAAAAGAAAGGTCTTCAACCAGTGTGTATTGCCAGTCCTCTCTTATGGATCAGAGACATGGAGTCTAACAGTTGGAGCAATACGAAAGTTACAGACAACGCAAAGGAGCATGGAGAGGTGCATGCTTGGAATAACTAGGAGAGATCGAAAAAGAAACACTTGGGTGAGAGAGCAAACTAGAGTAGAGGACATCATTGTTAAAGTAAAAGGGCTGAAATGGCGATGGGCTGGGCATATTGCAAGAAGAACTGATCAACGATGGACAACAGAAATTCTGAACTGGATTCCAAGAGACCACCGAAGACCTAGAAAACGTCCTCAAACTAGATGGGTGGATGAAATAAGAAAACAGGTTGGGGTGACGTGGAAGCGAATTGCTCAGGATAGACTTGTGTGGAAAGCATTTGGAGAGACCTTCATCCAGCAGTGGATAGATAATGGTTGAATATGATGATGATGATATATATATATACGCACACACAAATTAAACTAAATATGCATAATATATATACATACAAATTAAACAAAATATGTATAATATATATACACAAATAAAACAAAACATGCATAATATATATATATACACAAATATAATTTGAAAAATAATAAATACAAAAACTTTTTTGAACACAGAGAACTCAATAAATATGCAAACAACAGCTAAAAAATACTTACTAAAATTCTCGAACCTAATATCAAAATACTTACCTACATTATAGACATAAATTTGTTAGTACACCAAATAAAAATGTAAGAAAGTACTAAACTAGAGGTGACAAGAAGTATTTAAGGAAAATGCAAAATGTTTAGAAGTAAGAAAGTTGATAAAAGAAATAAGATTTGCCATGTCTTGGGTGTAGCAGAAAATACCAACAACATTGCGGCTCTTTCTGCTAGAGAAGTGGCCTTTTGTCCACTATGATTTAAAATTATAAAGGTTCTTTTGATGAAAAAGCAAGCAAAAGTAGGATATAATAGATAATAATAGTGGAAATAGGGACTGAGAAAGTTAAAGGCATATAGAAACTGAAACGGAGTGGAGAGTTTAGGATAAAGAAAGTGTTTTAACAAAATTATGAACCAGATTCTTGGTGAAGTAATGTGGAACATTATTTTAAATCCATTTCGACATGAGTGCCTAAAAGTTTTTAATTTAAGGTTATTGTTACTACATATCCAACATATATACATATATACCTTTCATACTCATAACGAAAGTAATTTTTCAATTTTTCAAAAAGTTTCCCTTTGCCACATCTCACTTTCCTTGCGTATGCTGTTGTTGCTTGTTTCATTGATATTCTTAAAAATTTACATTAATCATTACGATCTTTATTATTCTCAATCAATTCAGGTTGAACAATACCCGTATCGAATGGCCAGTCATTGACAATTCACTATGGCACTTTTATAAATGTGTAGCTAAAACGAAAATATGTTACAAGTGGAAAGAGAAAGACAGGAAGAGAAAGTCTAATAATAAGTAGGTCTTGTAATGGTGCAGTGATGACTCGTTCGCTTAGCGTGCTGCACCCAGGTTTAATGCACAGCACAAATCTAGGTTCTGGCGCAGCAAGCCATTCCCCTCCTCGCGCTGTAAAAATACAAACATTATTAGAGCTTAGGTAAAGGAACGAAATCTCAAAGTGCGGCAAACAGTACTGCAGCACGTGGTGGAACGCCAATGAAAGTGTCAGTACACTCCTCTTTCTCTTATTTTTTAAATAAGAAAGAAATGCTATTGTCCTATTTATTATCAAATTGTAAAAGCCACTTTACCTTTAATAATATATAAATTATAATCAATGAGTTGAAGAATAGGTCCGCCGTAGAAAATTTTTCAGAACCGTTTCGAAAAAAAATAGCTGTATCTTCCATCTCTGAACACAAATATTCATGTACAAACTACATAACTACATAAACTGTATAAACAAGCTTTAAACTCTGAAGTCAATTTTCACATGATATCTGTTAAATTACCATGTTAATACGAGACGCTCTTTAACATAATATTCAATCAATTGCGGCATAACACATCCCACTAGATAATTGCCTACATTATCTTAACCAGGGGGCATCGCTACTTGGGTAATTATGGCAACTGTGGGTGAAAATTAACCACCAAGAGATTAAATATATCTTTTCACTGGTATCACAGAAACTATGCTTTCTCCCATAACAACCTTATAGGAAGCTGGGCTGCTAAGACAATTAAAAGGAAATAAATGAATTTACAATTAGACACTTTCTATTGAATGTAAGATTGAATTCTCTAGCTAATAACCAACGATTATAATTCGTCTTCTCCTCTAATCTGCTTAATGTAGTGAAGGAAATATCCCTTGATTAATACATATATGGGAAATGGATAACTCGGTGGTGTGCCCAGAGATTTAAGGGTCCAAGTTATTTTGAAACAGATTATGGCACCCTGTACTGTGGACAGAGGGAGGACATAGGGCGCGGGATCTCAGAGCCCAACGCGAAACTTTATTGATGTAAAAAGTATTTAGTTTGCGGCACATAGACCTACAGTGTTAGGAGGAATCCGAACCTCTTAGGGCATATGGAACCAATCTTAGGACTACGATGAAAAATTTGTCCGTAAGCGTTCTTTTGTTTAGTACAATTCGGACTCGAACACGGGGTGAGGGCAAATTAAGCGAACGCGTTACCACTGCACCACCGCAGGGCCTAATACAACAAACATAATTTGGTACTAAATATACTCTGTTTTGGGAGGGGAGAACCGACCTGCTAAATAGGAGTCCATAGATGCTGACTCTAAGTCTGCCAGTGACCGTTGTTATGGGTTCTGAATAAGTGCTTAATGAATTTGTTTCGTTTTTTAATTGCTGTGGTTTTAAAAGTAGGTCACCAAATGAATGTTTTAAGCTATTTTAATCATACGACGACTGACGAATATAAACCAGTGTTGGTTTTCACTAAATGCATGCATTATTCTTTAACACTATCTCTTCACTGCAAGTAACTTGTCTCCAAGGAAATTTAAGCGTCGTTATACTTTTCGATTTATATCTCGCTTCTTATTCTCATTGATTTTTTCTTATATTATAGTTTAAATTATCCCTGCACTTAATAGAAGTTTGTAATATTTTTAATTAACAAGATTTTTGTTTCCTTTCTGTTTTTCATTCTCGGCTTGCCCTAAATATAGTGACCAGCTGTTTCTTAGGTACGTAGTATGATCTTTATCGGAAGTCGTATTTCAATATACGCTGCGAGACATGAATTCTCCTTTTGGAGCATAAATGCAATGTATCATTGAGTCGTTCCATAGTCAGGCAAACTAAAATTTTCCAAGTAAGGAACCAATTTAAATGTATAGCTGGTAATTCTACTCTGTACACCAGTGTTAGAAATCTCAATCGAGGTGGGCATTTTGCGATTTCAGGGATTACCTGCTTAAATTGATAGATTCAGACTTTACAAATAAAAACTCTAAATTCTTCTGGCTAGAAATATCTTTAAAGTGGAAATGGCATCTTGTAATATGATGGAAAATATTGAGAACCACTTCGTTGGACATTCAAATTGCTTTTCTGCACATAGAAATTATCCTTTAGGTAGAATCAATGGCGAACTTAAGTAATCACTGCTCGATTCTTCCCTTAAAAAACGAAGAATACCTTTGAAAAAACTCCCGACAAACTTACACACAAATTTTTAAATGTGGTCATTTTTCACATAGTTGTTCAAACTAAAATTTTAACTAATAATTTTATAGAGTAACTAATTACTTATTTTTGGATTTATATATGCAGCTCCTAGGCGTTTGCCTAAGCTACCTACTAGCAGCTTAACAAGACTTCAAATGATGACCATCTGAATTGATGACGTAACTGTTCTTCATGCAACCCTCGAATAAAAAAAATCCCATTTCAAACGTATTTCATTACGACGATGGTAATATATGCATGGACAGAGATTTCTTTTTTCAAGGGTGCTTTTTTTCATGGTGCACGATTGGAGTGGACCCAATTTTGAAGCTACGCTACGCCTTTGCCTAGTCAGAAAGCATAAACTAGATGGGGCAATATAAATGTTTAGAAACGCATCTAGTTTCTTTCTAATATAAATGTCAGTTTGCTTAACAATATAGTCGGTATTGCATGAGTATCGTAGGCAAAGATTTCTTCTTGAAAGGGAACTGAAAAAAGAACCCATTTCGCCGTTCATTGCAGTTAGAGATGAAACCCATAGAAGATGATAGTGCTTGACTTCCTGATCAGGACTATGTAACCATTTGTCTCCTAAAGTGATACAATAATTTTTTATGAATATTTGAAATCCAAAAATGACACTTTTTTCGCCAGGTTTAATATTTTTTAATCGCACTGTATGTGAGCAAAAACAGGTTTGAAGTCTGTAAAATTATGAAGAATCATCGTATTTAACGGATAAACAAAAATTATGTCTCAACTAATCCAAACCGTGTAAAAAAATTAATATGAAAAATGAACTTTTAGCATAGATACTTGGCGAAATTGGCGACAATTTTGAAGGCTACTCCAGGTTTTCGTTCGAGGTAGTTATTTCGTATTATCGGAGCCCATGTCAAGTTTCTTCTACATTTCTTTTTCCAAAATATTATCTCATGAGGAAAAGAAACACATGAATATATATATATATATATCCTCCAGCGGAAAATGAGAACCATCCAGAGAAGAGCCGGACAACTACACCCTGCAACGGCAATTGAACGGCAAACACTACCCCGGGAAGAAGGAGGACGCGGACAAGCGGACCTCAAAGACTTACATGACAAGCAGATCCAGAGCATGAGGCAATACTTCCAGTTGAAGAGTCCCCGATCGCCACTCATCCAAGCCATAATACAAGCAGATGCAAATTACACGCCACTAAACCTGTGTAGTACCGAAGAGCGTGTCCTCGAAACAGCCAACGAACAGAAACTGAGAACTTGGGCCGGAAAACCATTACATGGCAGGCACTACAATGACCTGCAACAACCACACGTTGACAAGAAGGCATCAAATTCTTGGCTGGCCAAAGGCACTCTCCAGCCAGAGACAGAAGGATTCATGCTAGCCACCTATTTGTTTTCTGGAATTTATTTTTTGATAACTGTCAAAATACTGAACAATTAATCAACGTTTATTGGCGTAGTGATACCAGCGCCGATGTTATGGCGTGATTAGATGGTGAAACGTTCGAAAGAAAATAAATATTTCTGCGTTCGGTGGGACCTGAACCCACGACCTTCCACTTTATGCTGCAACGTGCATTTCGATCAATTTAATACCAGTCTCTTTGCAATTTGGTTTAAATAGTAGTCTATGTACTACACCATTCTGCGAAATAACTGGCAACAATATATATACGTTCGTAAAGAGATTATATATTGTCCTTCGTAGCTCAGTGGGTAGAGCCTCCGCCCGGCAAGTGGAAGGTCGTGGGTTCAGGTCCCACCGAAGGCAGAAATATTTATTTTCTTTCGAACGTTTCACCATCTAATCACGCCATACCATCGGCGTTGGTATCACTACGCCAATAAACGTTGATTGATTGACATTGTTGTTTGATTTAATCTGCGTAGTGTTCGATTTATATAAATAAATACTGAACAATTGTTTGCATATTTTCTAAACTGAATTCATTTGCCAATTGATCGCCCTTTACAGTACAGTTATAATATTCGTCACCAACTATACTAATATCACTTTCTTCGTCGATACGGAAATCACAATTGTCTTCAAAATCTAAACTGATACTTTCACTGACATTGTTATTAAAAATTATGTTTTCGATTTTCGACAATACTCCCCGACTTTCCTCAAATTCTTGGTCAGTTATTAACGACGGAAGCGTGTCGTATTTATTAACGACCAAATTCAAAACGGATTGAATTATGTTCACTATATTTTTCATTTTCTCACAATCGGAAACTCGTACAACTATATTGACGTTACACTTGCGGACGAGTTTATATAGCTAGTGGAATGCGAAACTTAAATGTCCCGCCAACTCTTCAAAATTGTCGCCAAATTCGCCAAATATCTATGCTAAAAGTTCATTTTTCATATTAATTTTTTTATACTGTTTAAATTAGCTGAGACATAATTTTTTATTTTTATCCGTTAAATACGATGATCCTTCATAATCTTACCGACTTCAAACCTGTTTTTGCTCACATACAGTGCGATTAAAAAATATCAAACCTGGCGTAAAAGTGTCATTTTTGGATTTCAAATATTCATAAAAAATTGTCATATCATTTTAGCAGACAAATGATTACATATTCGTGATCAGGAAGTCAAGCACTATCATCTCCCATAGGTCTGATCTCAAAGTGCAGTGAACAGCGAAAGGGGTTCCCTTGTGAGTAAATCCAAGATTTTACAATAACATTCGCTTTTTACTTGAGCAATATCCCGAAAAATGTACAAGTAACGTTAATCTTATTTGAATTGGCTTAGTGAATATATGCTGATAATACAATCTTTGATTTTACCATGTTTGGCGCAGTATAGCCCAGATGCTCTTGCGCCATAAAAAAGCCAAACAATCAATATATGCTGAAAAGATAAATTATTATCAAACTTTAAAGTTTAGATTTAATATCTTCTTAAAAGATGAACAAGAACGGTCATTAGCTTTAACTGAAATGACTTTAACCCTCGTGACATTTTGTGCAATTTTTTAATCATAAAATCGTTTCCAATTTTTTATTTGATATCATCTTTTTAACACTACTTGATTTTATTACAACGTTTCTCTTCGCAGTATACTTAATGAATTTTTCATTTTTGCCATTATTTTATTAATTTATATTAATTGTTGCTTTAATTTTATTATTTTTATTTTAAAATTTTTTGTACAGCCTCACTTTGTATAGTGCAGTATGACCTTTGCTCTACTTACATCATAAAAATACAACAAACCTACCAACTTTCTTAAAAAATGAAAAGAACACCTAAAAATATTCTATGCTATAAATTAAGACCAAGCTTTCTACCATTAAGTCCATTGAGTGGAGCAACCGATAATTTAATGTCATAATGAATAGGCCCATTAAAAGTCCTAAATAACACTAATACTGCTTATTCATCAATTTGTACAAACGATGCTCAATCTGTTCTTAAGTCATTACAATGTTTCCACGTTCCTTTACTAAAGATATGCAACAACCAAACTCTTTAAAAAAAAGCATAATTCAGAACCATAAAAATATACCCTTATTTTTCTCAACATCACCACGCTCTGGAAGAGAATCTCGTAACACACACAATGTTATGTATATTCTCTTCCATTTCTAACCCAAAGCCTAAAATAATTTAATATAGATCTTCTCTTACATTCCTATAACTTTTATACTGCTCAAGTTATGTATCACAAAATGTTATATATCGGATTAGATAAAAGTATCATAACTATTATTATTATCTTTAATGAAGGAAATAAATGATATCCCAGTTGAATTCTCTGTTTATTAGTAAAGAAAGCTGAAATGGGTTTTTGAATGTATAAATATTATTGTTAAATACGTTGATACCTGTCAGCGTTATTAATATTTTCCTGGTGTAAGTCCATTAGGAAATGCTCGGTTAAATAATTTTGTGCATATTTAATTTTTCGCACATAAATATGTAACAAATTTGGCACGTATATGCTGCATAGATGTAATGGATTATACCTAAAATTCCTAACTTTCGTACATATTTTATTACTCAAGAAATATTTAATGCAAGCAAATTTTAATTCTCCACCCCTTACAAGAATATTTTAATTCACTCCACGCACGTACCTGTTTTAAACTATTATTTTCAACAGATTCTGTCGACACAATGGTAATTTTATAGTGACATAAATTTCAAGCAAAATTCCGAGTATACAGAGATTTTAAGAAGCTCTTTTAAATTACTCTCATTTTTTTTTTTTTGCTTTTCAGAACGAGTTACGCATTCTAAAATTCCTGTCAGCTTTTCAAAATCCCGGATGATTTTGTTCGTTTCTCCCTGTCCATCACGCTCTTTGTTTCTCGGTTTCATTTGGGCTAATGAAAATTTCATGAAAATTTCTGCGTGTGCCTGAAATGGATATCACAAGCCATTTGAATATCTAGTTTAATAATGGACTTCAAAAATTTTATTCACCTTTTAAAAATAATAATTTTGAGATATTTCCAGTCAAAACTGAATACAAAGATGGAATAATATTTAAGCCTATGTTATCAGCTAATTAAAATGGCTTGTATGTAACAAACTACCAAGATACCGTTTAAATGCAGTGTACATATTTACGAAAATCGAATTTAGCATAATGTATATTACAGAAGCGTTGAGGTTCATGAATTTTGCAATGTAAGTGTACATGAATAATTAGCGGGTTTCAATAGATATTGAACCCACTATTGCTTTTGGTTTTTCTGTCTGTACGCAATGAAAGGGCAAGGTAAAGGTCTTCCGTAAATGCAATAATGATGGTTATTGTTAACGTTGAAAACCTACCGAGTTACTTGAGAATTAGAGAGTGACGAATTAGAGAGTTGCGAATTAGAGAGTTGCGAATTAATGTTAATTGAAACTCGCTAAATTTAAATATCGACCTTAGGCGATATACTTTCAGTTGCATGTTAAATACTGAGAACTGAACAGCTTGAATTAAGTGGACTGTAATTTTATATGCGATCATTGCCTTATATCAGCCCTGGTGTTGCAATGCTATTACAATAAATTATTAGGCAGATATTTTGCATCACTGCATTGTAACAAGCAGAAACTAATAAATAAGAAATTATATGCTTTTTAAATTTTGTGGCTAAAAGGATAACATGAATTGTTCCTTTGTCAGCAAACAAACAAATACAAACGTTGTAAATGAATTGTTCCTTTGTAAGAGAGCGTGTACTAACCTTAATCCGCGGGCCGCATGCGGCCCGTAAGGACGTTTTCGGCGGCCATCGGCAACATTCAAGAAAAAATATCCTCCACTTCTAGAAATCTAAGTCAGTTTGTTAACATATATTTACTTAAATTTTTATAGTATTAGCGGTCTCGTTATACAGGTACGCATTTATTCACGAAAAGCAAAATACCGGAAACAACAATTATAAAAAAAAATAAGTGCGATAAATTTGAAATACCTTTTGAGTACGAGTATCAAAAGCAACAGCTATTAGCACCAAAGCATTTACATCTGCATTAAATTTGTTTAATAATTAAATACTCTAATTGGGTATTTGATAAGATATTTAATTAAATATAACACTTGGGTTTATTGACTATATTGCAAACACTTCGATTTACGAAATTAATTGAAATTTAATTCCATGTGTGGCTCGACAAGTTGTGTGTCGAAGTATTCGCGCGGCCCATTTGGAATATAAAGTTGGGCCATCCTGTATTAGGATGTTAGTTATTATACATATCTATTAATTATTGCATAACTGTTATGCAGGCAGATTAATAGAAATCAAGAGCAAATATTTTATCAAACGAAATTAAGAGAATAAGTCATAAACTCAGTTTAATTCAAATAAATAGAAATTGAATTAATAATACTTATATGTTTTAGCTGCCTAATTATCGTGATTAAGAAGCTGCCATTTTAATGCATTCAGTTAACGGAAACCTAAGCATAATTTAAGTTTTATATTTTATGTATTTCAAGTACAGGCAACGAATTGATTAGTCCTTCACTGGTAATACAGACAAGATTTAAATCTCTGTGGAATGTGAAGAATTTGAAACACATAAAATATACATCCATCTAAAGTTGCGTAGTACAAACGTACCTTACTTTTGAGGCATTTCAAAATATTTCTCAAATTGCCATCATGTTTTTCGGGATATTTAAGATTTCTTTAAACCTTTCAAATGAAAGGAGCTAAATTTTATGAAGTAGAAACTTCATGGCTATACGAACAAAATAGTTAGAGCACACACCCAGTCATTAGCAGTGGAATTTTTGAAAGATCGAACTTCTAATAGCTATTGCAACAAGAGAAGCCAATAGAACCCCCACTAGAAACTATTGCCAAAGTTTAAAAGTGTTTTCGGAAAATCGATCAAATAAGAGATATTGCTTAGAGTAGTGGAGTTTGCAACTATAAAGTTCACTAACGCGACGCTAAGTCGTAAAAAATAACTAATGGCCCTTTCAAAGTCCAACTGCAATCGAAATCGACGGCAGTAAGACAAAGTTGCCAAAGCGATCATTTCCTGTCCAGCAATACTTTGAAAGGACTATTTAAAATAAATTGCTATCTTACAATCACTAATTCTTACTCTTACAATCTTTGTTTATTGCGGAATTTTACTGTGAAAACCTAGAAATATATTGGACAGTAGCATTAAAACATAATTAAAATAAGCAAAAATTTCTCCAGTCGGCGATTCGTTAATTCTTGTCATCTTTGAGCACAATAAGGAAGTTAAATCATATTTGAACAGGACAATTAAATTTCTGAATAGATGTAAAATACAATAAAAAATGTTTTTCCTCTTCTGTTTGTTCCTTATCCCCCCTTCCCTTTCCTTCTCTTTTTCCATCATGCAACGTTTATTTTTTTGCTAACCTTCCTATACTCGATTTTCACTCGGATTCAATTACTGTATCATTCATAATCATTTGACAGTAACTCTCATGCAATAATCTTTAACTTTGCTTTGTATAGGACAACTATAAATAGAATACAAACTTTGATTTAGGCATAAGATATGTAAAAAAAAAGAAAATTACTCACCACATATATATAATACCTGGGTAGCAATGGTAAAAGATTTGTACATAGGATACAGCCAAAGATGCCCATATAATTCTTGAATTTGGCAGTTCATTATATAAATAAGATATGTAGAAGTTTTTAATTGTCAATACCGAAATTATATTAAAAAAAGGAATAAATACGGTAATCATAAATCACCAAATATAAATGTAAACTAATTTTAAATAAAGAAATTGTGTTTATATATTAAACTATTAAATTATTAGGAAGAGCCTTCATCATGCAAGGAACCTGTAAGTCCAAACCGCACCAAGACAACATTTATTCTGACTTATTAGGTCTGTAATAATTGTGATTTTGAGTTTCCTATGCGTCTTCGCCAGCGTGTCAATACACCATCAATATCAGTAAGGAAATTTATATCACAAGGGTCCTTGTTCACAAAGCTATTGATCGCTCTTAGGTTGTCAGAGCTTGCCGTTAGAACGAAATTTTGCTCCTTTTTTTTTTTAATTTGCTCATAACTTCTTGGAAAAAGATGCCTAGGGTAATTAATATGCAACTCGTTTCCGTTTTACGAATATTAACATCCATTAAAATTTCATGAATGGATATTATTCAAATTTGAATAACTAACGAACTTGCAGTCATCAGTTCATGCGTGACTATTAAAAATTTACTGCTTCGAAATAAAAGTGAAGGTTAATTTTTAACAGTGACTTCTCCTCGACGTTTGACTAACGAAATACATTTACTTTGAAGTAAAGTGATAAATAATACCACGTGTGAAATTGACACAAAATTTATCGTTCATCAATTTATTTTTCTCACCCATGTGTAGGAGTATATTCACCATCCTAATTAAAAGCATTTTTTCTATAGACCATAAATTTCATATTTGTTATATACCAATAGTTACAACGATAAAAATAATAAAATACGATCATGTATATACTGATGTGAATAACATATTTTCAACCGAAATATATTTAAATATTATCAGAAATATATATTATATATCAGATATTTATCAGAAAAAATATATACATTTAATTTGCTTTAAATATAGATATAGAGAAAATTTTGTTGATTCAGAATTTCAGGATGATGATTCTTCTGCCTTGTTTCATTATACCCGATGTTTTTCTTCCTGAAACGCTGAGAATCTAATCGTTATCCATTTACTCTTTAAATATTGCTTTACACAGACTTGTAATAAAAGTGAAAGGATACGTTTATTGAGATATTTTGTAAGATATTATAATCCTTACATGGGTTAACAGAGCTTTCAAATGATAGGACTACAGGCCAAGGCGGTGTCCCTTTTTCTCCTATATAAAGAGCTATAATTTGAATTTAATGTGGACGTCGAAAATTACTATCTCCAAAATTCTCCACAGAAAGTTACAAAAAACACGCCCCTGTGGTTTTGTGTTTTAACCATTCGGCAAATGTGGTAACTCTGAGTAGTGTAATAATATCTCACAAAACTTTACATACGAATAAAAAATCCCCGTTTTTGTGCTTTGCCCACAGCACAGAATAAAGTACACTGATTCCTACTATGGGTTTCCGGTTCGATTCCGAGCCAGGGCATTGACCCTTTTTCTCCTATACATAGAATTCTCTGGTTAGAGTTCCAGCTTGGAATTCAGAAACAATGTTTTCAGTGATTTGTTTACCTTTCTGAGGAGTACCGCAATTATCTCAAGTCATTAACACATGGCAACTCCTTGGTCATGTTTTGTAGGGTGGGGGCGATTCATTCAAAGTATGTTCAGACACCTTCGGGTAAATATATATGTATATATATATACATCTTTCGACCGAACTCTTTAAACTGGTAAATTTTTTCTTTCAATCTGTATAACCATGAATCCACAGTAAACATAAATATAAAAATACTTAACAAGTAAGTTGATTTTCTAGTCAAGAGCTCCCGGGAAACGAATGAAATTGTGATAAAGCCCGACACGGAAGTGTCGTGTAGCTCATTCTACACATTAGGCGGAATTCCGAAATGGGTGGACAGGTGTTACTTCTGCTGTATGGGAGAGACGAAGTACCTTTCTGGAAACATAAGCATCGTTTCTTGGTCATCTTTTGTGCAGTTATACCATTGAAGCTCTATATCATAATTTGGTTTAAAAAATATGCGTACTTTCAACACTGTATACACTGTTAGATACTATATACACTGTTAGATACGCACATACACTGTTACATACATACACAGTTAGATATATACCACATAGCATTAGATACGCACATACATATACTGTTAGATAAACATATATACACTGTTATATATATATGTAGACTTATGTATGTATATATACACTGTTAGATATGCGGGCTGAGTAGATTTAAATAAGAGATAAAAGTTTCCAAAATCTAAGACTTAATATTTTATGCATTTATGCCATTTTTGAAACATGCGGTGTAAACTTATGCATATTCGACTGAATATTCCCCGAAATTACAATTTAAATGAACCGCTGTCTGCGAATTTTGTAAAGTATATTTTTTAAAATCGTCTTTAAGTATTTTAATACTACACAAGTCAATCGAAAATTTTATATATGGTAAGTAGATTCGAAAAGAAAAAGCTCAAAAGAGAATAGCTGCTTAATTTTTTGCATTTATACCCAAATTAAAAATAAAAAATTAATTTTATCTTCAGGCTTTGGACATTTCTATAAGAGACGTGGTTAATATAAATTTATTGGTAATAATTGAAATGATTTATACATTTACGATTTTAATAATTACCAGACACTAATAAAGGAATGGAAGATATAAAAGTATATTAGGTTGTCTTTGAATAAAAACTAGTCTACATGAACAGATGCATATTTTTAATTCCCCATGTTGTACCAAATAGCTTTAATGATTTAAAATTCCAATTTAACCTTCTAAGACAGTGAAGGATCCAGCCTACCGATTTTGGAAGAATTGTTAGTTTTCCATATTTCTGGCACAAATTCATTAAAAAGAATTATTTCAAATCGCAATTCGCAACACTGTTTTTTAGGAAAATCACGAAATATAGAAGATTACATTATCGTCAAAGGGGGTGAGGAAATGTGAACTATCAGTTTGCCAAAGGCACACGCATGCGATTATTGATGGGAATCATACAATATTGAAAACAAAAGAATAATAATAAAAGCAGTAAAAGGCTAACCATTTAATTGCTCACTGTGGCCCATGAGTTGACTTCCTAGACCAGAAGAAATTCGAATATCTAGGAACACTTTAGTCCCCACGCGACATTACCATTTTTGCCCTTGCGCCATAAAATTTACAAGCACATCCTGGATTTTCTGTATATTTCAGTGATTAAACTAAATGAAATGCGGCTATTTCTTACTATCTTATAAAAAATAGGCGGAAAAGACTTACGTTTGCCAAAACTAACAGAATTTTGGAAAAAGTGATATATTTCGACGAAAGTAAATTTAACCTTATCGGTTTGGACGTATAAAAATATATGCGGCAAAAGAAAAGTACCTCCCTTGAAACGAAGGACTTAAGACCAATTGGAAAACACAATGATGGCCATGGGATGATTTAGGGGTTCATGGTTTCAAATAAAGTTGGCAATATGGCTTTTTTTTTCTAAATACCGATCTCTTCGCAGTTTGGTTTAAAAAGCAGTCCATGTACTGCCTCATTCGGCGAAATAACCGGTTTCGGAAAGTACGCTTTAAATACGTTCGTAGGGAGATTGAGTGTTTGTCGTCTGTGGCTCAGTTGGTAAGAGCACCTGCTCGGATAGCTGAAATTCGTGGGATCCTACCCCATCAGACGCAGATCATTTCTTTTCTTTACGAACGTTTCACCATCTAACCATGCCATAACATCGGCGTTACTATTACTACGCCTAAAAAACAGGAAGTTGATAAAATTTCTTAATATTGCCTTCATTGAAGGTAATATGCACATTATATTAAGGTACTGCTATGGTCAACTGTGTCTGCTTAATTTTGAAAACAGCACTGAATCTAATATCCGATATTAGATTTAAATATCGATATTTTGTAAGAGGTCACGATTTAAAATCATCTGCAATTTAATTAAAAGCTCAACTTACCGTTATTCGTGGAAGTATGTAACGAATCAATCGGCGTCAAAAAATGAGAAGAGAATTTCTTTTCTTTTAAAAAACAAACAAATAATTTAATTATGCTCTATTAGTAATCTTACAATGCCTGTGATCTGGTACAATGTAATCCTGACGCGCAATACCCAATTGGGGGAAAGAACTATTTTTCTGTCAATTCAGGTAACTTATTACACTCTCAATATTTCAACAATAAATACATTAATTTAATTGCTACTGAATTTAACAACCAACATTGTAATTCTTAACTAGCGCAAACTTGCTAGACGAAATGATGACAACCAACCGCTGGAAACCTTAACTAATACAATCTTGATTAATTACTGGCACTTTTTTACTAAGCAGAAATGACCCTAATTAGCTATTAATATATAAGTGATAACAATCAATAATGGATGCGTATAAGTACCACCTTTCACTAATTATCCCAACATTCAAAAAAAAAAAAATGCATACCTCAACCCAAATTTCAATTGCAACCTCATTCTAAGAAAAATAGCAAAATGACTCAGTCAGTTCGGCAGCCGAATCCTTCTTCTTCCTTCAAACGCCGGAAACGACCATGTTACTGGACGACGGTGTTGTACGACGGCTTTCGGTGACTGAACAGCATGGAAATCTTGAAATCGTTTTTGCAGGTAAACTCTTCCTCCTCCTTCCCGCTGAGCTAGGGTTCCGAAAACGACAACTAGGGCGGTGGCAGCTTCACGGTTCTCTTTGGGGCTCAAGCCTACCACCTTGACCTTACTCGACTTTACTGCACAGGACTCAGGATGACCACTTTGACTCCTTACAACCAACGGCTCAGGCTCAGGACGACCACCCTGATTCTTTGCAACCAACAGCTCAGGACGACCACCTTGAATCCTTACGATCAACGGCTCAGGCTCCGGACCGGTGCCTCTTCTCTCTCGGAGTTTGGCCTCCACTATAACTCTCGTTCGTTCCTTCCAGCTCGAACTCTACGTATTACGAAGCTACTTGCCTCTCACACCAAGTTTCGATCTCCACCAGTCGCTCTCAGCCGTCATAATGGCCACCACAACTCCGCTTAGCTTTACTTCTCCAAACCTCATAATTCGGCATCCAAATCCCTCTCTCCTTTCTTTCTTTTCAAAATCTCCCTCATCTTCTTCTTTTTAATTTTACGTAACATTTGCACTCCACCTGTCAATTAGTTTCCAAAACCAATACTCTACCGACCTTACCTTCCCTACCAACGCCACACAACGCCCACAAACACTAGCCCCTCCTTGTAGCCTTTGATAGGTCATATCAAAAACGTTAGCCCCTCCTTCTGATACGTCCGAACCATCAAACAACAGCCACCTTTTGCACACGGTCCTACTTTATCTCTCCTCTCGGATTTTATACCCTGTTGACAAATGTGTGTAATAAGCCTACAGACATTTTTATGACCCGCTATTGTGAAATAAGACTTTTCTTGGCGCCAGCACGGTGATAAATATAATAATAATAATAATATAAAAAGGGCCATAAAATTATAATATTTTATAATGATGAGAAAGGTCTCATATTATAATTTAATGTTAGACAGCATCAAATCGTGACTTTGTTATTTGCTGGTACTGCTGAAATGAATACCCAATTTGTAGTCCCAGTTATGATGATGATGCATTTGCTTTTTTAGCACATAAACTGTATACTGTTTCTGATGACAAACTTTTATATATTTATGCCACAGTGCCAACTTTGCAAGAATGTGCTGCGGACATTCTGCGAATGCGAAATTTTCAGAGCTAGGATGGTGGATATATCATATTGTAACTGGTTTACTACCCAAACTTGGACGCATGTAAAATTTTTCTGCACATTTTTGTTAGTTCGAATTCTTGGTTTGCGCTCCTCAAGATACTTTCCTGGAGAAAGGCATCTTATCTCGCTTCTAGAGCCAGATAGCGTATACCTATATATTTCCCAATTTAGGGTGGTATGTTTCCTGGTGATCCCATCCTGCCTGGTGGTGTAAACAGACTCTTGCTTAAAGAAAAATCTTCATTCGCAGGAAGAATTAAAGGCATCTGGGAATGCCCGTGGCATGTCCTGAGAGGCAAGAAAAAGAGTAAAATGTCCGGGAATGCCAATGGCATACCATGTGTGGCATTACGCATTAGAAGGAAAACGCATCACAAGATAGCATCGTAATGGGACGTCTGGGAAGACCCATGGCTTGTCCTGCGAGGCGGCCCTGCGGTGGCGCAGTGTGGTAACGCGTTCTCCTATTGCGCGGCTAATCCGGGTTCGACTCCCAGCAGTGCAAAAAGAACGCTTACTCAGAGATCTCATAAAGATCGCACTGCTCACTGTAGTCCGGGGTTTGGTTCCCTAGGCCTTAAGAGGTTCGGATTCCTCGGAAAACAGTAGGTCCCGGCGCAGCATGACCACTGTAGTCTTTGAGCCGTAAAACCA
>QLNU02015270.1:24175967-24212802 GCA_006491805.2 Dysdera silvatica
GTTTAGTATTTAAGTGCATTTTACATCTCACCATTCGATGATCACTTCCAGTATTAAATCTGTTCAGTACGCTGCAATCTTCAATAATTGATTTCTTGTTTGCCAGTATATAGTCAATTTCGCTGGTTCCTCCATTGGGGTGTTTCCATGTCCATTTTCTTTGCGGTTTCTTCTTAAAAAATGAATTCATGATGCTAAGATTTTCAGCTTCTGCAAATTCGATGAGTTGATCGCCACGTTCATTCCTTTCCCCATATCCGTATTTACCAACCGATGTCTCTCCTTGTTCCTGTTGTCCAATTCTTGCATTGAAATCCCCCATGATGAGCTTGATATGTTGTTTCCCCTTTGTGTGTAGCTGTTTGATTTCTTCAACCTCCTCGTCGGTATGGCTTGACGTTGGTGCATATGCCTGTACTATCTGAAGTTGGTATCGCTGGGTTAGTTGAACAACGAGCCTCGCTGCTCGATCTGACGTGCTTTCGACTTCAAGAAGGTAGTCTTTAATTCTTTTGTTGATTAAGAAGCCAACACCACTTGTTCTTCCAGTTTCCGTTCCTCTATAATAAAACAAATGTCCGCTTTTAAGTTCCACCAACTCTTCACCTTTTCTTCTAACTTCACTGAGTCCTACAATGTCCCATTTGATCTTGTCAAGTTCTTCTTCCAATTCCTGAAGTTTTGCTTCAGAAGCAAGGGATCGTCCATTATACGTTGCCAAGGTCAATAACAAACGGCAGCCTGGGCCATTCCAGTGATTCTTAGCACCCCCTGCTTTCATGCCACGCTGACCGCTGCCTTGATCAGGAGCACTCCAGCACCTGGAGACTAGGGGCCATGGTTTTTGGTGTGTCAACATAATGGAGGAATTAGCCATAATTTCACCACGCTGGCTAGACGGGTTGGTGAATTAGCCCTCCCCTTCCGCCTTTCTATCCGTGTAGCAAATATTAATTTGCCACATAAATAGAAAGCTCAGCCTGCACCACTTGAAGGCGGGGTAGGACACTAGGTTACTGGCCTGGCCGGTTCCACACATCGTCACATACGTTCAGCGTGTGGGTCTCCTTCCAGTTAGATACCAGCAACCCTTTTGCAGGCCATATATATATATATATATATATATAAAGGACTTAAAAGTATCCAGGAGGCAGGTTTTTACACATACATCGCATTAAAAATTTTCAATTACTTAAATTTCCGTGACAACTTTACTTTAAGAAATTTTATTATCTGCACCGACTTTTTATTCGTTGAGAACTTTTTGAGGTGTGATGCTTATCATTTTATTGATATTTGATTTTTTGTTAAATTTCTTGAGGGTCCTTCGGATTGTCCTTTAAAAATACTTTATTTGTGGTAATATCTGATATCCTATAACCTTTTTTATATCTACGACATCTTTGCTGAATTAGAAAAATGTTTATTGGATATTGACACTAGCAAGATCTAAAGCAAGGCTAATGACAACACATAGTTGAGTTAATGTTTTTGTATACGTCCTCGCACCGCGCGTCATCATCATTTTGTTGATATGCCAAGTCTTCTCTCATATCTAACTTTTTACAGAGAACTGGCTTTTACAATAGTCTTTGATTTTACCATGTTTGGCACAGTATAGCCCAGATGCTCTTGCGCCATAAAAATCCAAACAAACGAACACGTCTTCTCGACTAAACTGGCTTGAATCCGAATATGGAAATATGCATAGACGAAATACCTATTTAACTAAAATGTCAAAATTCTTATTCTAGCACAATAACTAAGGTAACGTTTACAACTCGTTTCATGTACAATCTATTCTCAGAGCTAAGAGCTAGTAGGCATAATTTACTGTCATTTTTAATCGTTTCCTCCTTACATATATTATTTCAATTATATATGTAAATATATTATTTCAATTATATATCAGGAGACATTTTCACAGACTCAATTTCCATTGATTGAAAGATGAACTAAAGAAAATGAAACTCAAACTTTCATAATTATTGCTAACATTAATGTATTTAAAGTTAACCCTTAGCACTTCTAAGGGAATTTTCAGATAGTGAGAAATTAATACATGCTTAAAACGAGCCACAAAAATAATTAAAAATCTATTTTTATTCTTAAATGTTATTTTATTAAATATCAGCGTTTATTTTTACCCTGGCTTATATGAGGTGGTTTGGATTTTACGGCAAGTGAATATAGCAAGTGTTCTACTACACCAGGAACTGAAGTTTTGCAAGAAAATCAGGGACCTTTAAATCTTAAAGAACTAACTCCCGGAATACGGTGAGTAGTCAGGTGGTGAGGTTGTTTTGGTTTTTTTGGTTTTTTTTTTAATGTGGGCGAGATTGGGGTTCGAACCTGAGAAACCAGAAAGCTAGGAGAACGTGTTTCCACTACACAACTGCCAGGTCGGTTGATATCAGAACCTGGTTCAATTTTTCTATTTTACGTATTTCTTTCTGTCCACATGTGTTTTCTTTTATTATTAATATTTCTTAAATTGGAGCATATGTTATATTACTCTCTTCGTCTTTGTCCACTGTTTTGTTGGGTATTTTTCAGCATTCTACTCTTGCGGATTGCGTTGTTTTGGTATGTTTAAGCTTTTATTTTCAACTTCGAAATCAGTTCTGCTATATTTTTCAGAGCACATTGAAACCTTTCTTTCATGGGCAATTACTTGATCAACTATGATTTCGATAATGCTTGTAAAACGTTCCGTTTCTGTATTTCTATATTCTTGATTGTTAACGAATAAGTGATTCCATTTTTGTTTAATTGCACTAGTTGAGGATTTCGCATTTTCAACGTTAACTATGTGATGTCATTCAATTTAAGTTTGTCGCTGGTATAGCTACCTGATGCCGAAATTTAATCATGCTTGTCATGATTTTTAGTTCGGCGGACATAGTCCTATGTCTAGGAAATATAAGCTAAGATAGTACTGTCTTAACTTTGTTGGTTTTCTCCATGCATAATTGAACAGGCATGTGTTGCTAAACATTTTCTTTTTGCGTTCAAAACTTTCTTTTTGAAAAAAAAAATTTCTTTACAATTAGAAATTCTAGTTTGTTAGATGTGGCCCATGCTGAGTGGTGTCATTTGACATTTTGACACGACGGACTTTTTAAACTCGCTTTTATATAAATTTTTTGAATGTTCCGATTTCTTTCCTTCCGTGATCAATTTAAAATTTTTGTTCTTTAATTTCCTAAAATTTTCATTCTTTAATTTCCTAAAATTTTCATGTTGAAATATCATTTTTCTTATTTCTTTGATGTTCTACGGAAACGACAAGTTCTTATTAATTATATATTTCCTTACATATTCAACTGGGCAATAAGATGGCAATTATATCTAAGGAATAATCCAGGACCCAGAGTTTTTTAAAGTATTTGAATCTCTGATGTCCTAGGGAACCAACCCCCGAACAATAGTGAGTAATTAATAGGGAAATGTCCTTTTTTCTGCCACTTTTGTGAGGTCCAAGCAGGGCCTTACCACTTCACCACCGCAGGGTTAGGTATCCGTGCAACATGGTTAGGTCTGTTCAGACTTGATCATTCTATCTACGTCTGATGCACAAGATATCCTTAAAAAAAACAAGCGATGCCCGTGTTTCAACTGGATGAGTTTTTAACAAGTTATTTAAATGTCTTACATATCGGCGATGTCATTTGAAAGAAGTGGTTATAAGCTGAATGAACAAGAGCAAGATAGCAAACTTCTTCATATAATTTCAATAAAATATGGCCAAACGGTGATTGTCTACCTTGGAAAAATTTGTTATTGCCGCCGACTTCGGTTTCAGTTAGACTTTGAAAGAGCCATTAGTTATTTTTATGACGTAGTTTCGCATTAGTGAATTTTATAGATGAAAACTTCACTACACACTAAGAACTATCTCTTATTTCATCGATGTTTCGAAACCACTTTTAAACTTTTGCGATAGTTTCTTGTGAAGGCTTTGTTGGCTTCTCTTGTTGCAATAGCTATTAGCAGTTTGATGTTTCAAAAATTGGGCTTTTAATGTCTCGGTGTTCCTTTTGACCTTGTTCGAACAGCCGTGAAATTTCCGCTTTATAAAGTTTATCACTTTCAGTTTCTGTGATTCAAAGAAAATTCAAATTTTAATATTCCAGAACTTTAATGATTTTTGGAGTAATGTTCTCAAATATCAGAAAAGTCAAATACGTTTTCACTTCAGTAAAAGTTAAAAAAATGTATATTTTTGATGGTCAATGACTTCACATTTGGCAGAAAAGTAAGTACCGTTTTAAATAAAAAGGAACGGTTAAGACATTTATTAATATTTTGGAAAATATATAAAATGTGGAAGACAATAGACCTGTAAAAAAGTGTTACATTTTAGTGTATTAAAATAATTATCTTCAACACTGATTTTTTACCAGGTCTCCTCGGTAAGTGCATGATAAATTTATAATTTTGTTTGGTTCTTTAATATATATCATCGCGCACGTGCATGATTAATTCACTATTGAAAGGAATATATACGCATATAGTATATATACATATACTATGTATACATATACTATTCATAGTATATATACATATACTATTTCATGTATATATACATATACTATTTCATAGTATACCTCATATGCTATGAAAGGAATGTTGACATTTCCCAAATGCTTGAGCTTGAATTCAAATTCCATATATTTAAAAAATAAAATGTTTACTGTATAAACACTGATCCTGTGCCCGTTGGTATTTGAATTAAGGAGCATTCGCGGTGATCTTTGAAAATAAACAAAATAAACTTATTTGCAAAACTTAAAACAAAATGTATTTGCTTGCTTGAATCAAATTAGAGATGTAGGCTGTAGAAATAAATTCTTGTGCATTTAGAATAATTATTTGTATTAAGGTAAACCAAATTTTGTTTATTAAATGCGAAAATAATTATTTTATTTTCAAATAATTCATTTAAGGAAAATAATTATTTAGTGGAAGTCAAAGTAATCATTTATATATCGAAGGTGTTACAGAAATGGACCTGCGTAAATAGAACCGGTTTCTAAGGTGTTTTGAAGAACCATAGTTTACATATTTTCGTAAAATGTGCTGCAGTATTAAAAACATGATACATTTCAAAATTTCAATGAACACTTTTGATTGATGAATCAGTAGAAGCTTTAACAACTAAATTATGAAGCCTTAATATAAGGCACAAATTTTATGTCAAATGCTTTAAACGATAATCTAATTCAGAATTTTCTAATTTTTTTATCGGAATTTCCTCTCCTTCTGTTTAAACGGTAATGATTTTGATTGATTGTATTTTATTGTGCAAGGAAAGCAAGGTCATTCCCAAAATGAAACCATTTGAAATTTACATAAAATATATGTAATTTTATGCTTAATGAAAATATAAAATATATAGTACATATTCTAAATTAATTATTTACGTGTTTGCTTCAACTGAGAGAAAATTATATATATTTAGAATTGAATCCTTGCTTTTTAATGACATTATGCAAATTACTTTAATTTAAGCCCGAGTGCTCTTGCTTATAAAAGCACGCCACTCTAATTCAATTTAACATTTTTCGTATTTTTAAAAGACGATGGTAATACGGTAATATTTTCCGCGTTTTTCGCGGAGGTAGCTGGGACAGAAATATGTTTTGTTTTTAACGTAACGTGACAAATAACTTCATCGTAATTTGTTAAAAGATCTGATTATACTTTAAAACACCTGAGATTTGGATTTTCGCTCGATAAATATTTTTTCAATTATGTAAAATTAATATCACAATAAGAGAATTAAATCATCAGCAACAAAAATTGCATTTAATTCTGCAATGTACAAAAAATTACTTGATTATTAAATTAATCCAAGAGTTAAACTTTCCCATTTTTAGCTACAGGGCAGCATTAGTGGTTTATTGAATTCTGTGTTTATTGAAAATGTTTATTTTTCATTCTGTTAATGAATTCTGTTCTTTATATAAAGGGGATTTCTGAGAAAAATCTATTTTGTAGGGATTCATTTGGGATATTATCCCTAAATGTAGGGATTTTCCCCAAACATAGTGCAATAGGGCATAGATACACGTATAAAATATTTTTAAAAAAATATGATGCTATTCAGTTCCCTAGTTGAAATTGTGCAGAGAGTTTATAGAAATATGGAGTAAATCAATTTTTTTAGGTTTTTCTTAATTATAAGCCCTTAATTGTATTTTCATTTAACATGGAAAAAATTTAATAGGGAGAGTTCAAAGTATTATGTAAGCATCTTCGGCGGAGGGGGTTGCTGTTGTGCTTATTTTCCTATGTTAGTTTATTTTCAATGGTTTTACTTACCGGTAGGGAGGGAGGGGATAAAATGGCCAAAAAGTCAATGGTTTGATTCTTAAATAGCTTGCCAAAAATTCGCCATTCTCGCCAAAAATTGGCGACTGCGAAATTTAGGAAACTAAATTCAAGAGGCGAGCCAAACTTTCAAAGACGATATTCATTGGCTCGAAATCGTTAATGCCTACATTCCAGAGATCCACGGCGAATAAGAAACCTCTTTTTTTTTTTTGATAATACAGCCCAGGTGCCATCTATTGGATAAATACGTACATTATAGGCTTAACTTTCCTTTTTTGTCCAATCATGCTTTGTTATTTGTTTATAGCCATAACTCCGTGGTTATTTATTTCCGACCCCCCATGTAAAGGGTCGCTATGGTCCATTTTGTACAAAGATCATGGCTATATACCTTTGATCCGGTGTTTTCGGAACACCCTGTATGGATGTAAGGTAGGATGTAATATCCTACATCTATATCCTATATCTATATATAGGATGGTGTATGGATGTAAGGTCCTTCGCAGGAATAACACAATTTCCAATACACAAAGCCACCGAGGTGAAATTTTTATGGTTTTTTTAGGAGAATTCATTATATTTAATAATTTTCGACACCCACCTGTAAGCTCAAGTTAGAGTTTCTTTTAAATGTAGGAGAAAAAGAGACGCAGCCTCTAGGGTATGAGCGGCGATTTATTTAATATAAACATTATCTTACATTATTTTAATCTATAACATAGCATACAACCGTGAAAACATTACAAAATTTATAAAAGAGAAATTATTGTGTATCTCTGTTCATAACGTTTAATATGACAAGCCATTAAAATTTTTGCCATGCGGAAAATTTAAGTGTAATGTAATCTGCATATTGCAATAAATATTATATTAGGCAAATATACAGCAACCTTATTATTTAAATTTTTTTTTAAATAAATTAGTTGTGTTTATCCTTAATGTCTATGCGTTTCTTTAATGAACTCTGTAAGGAATACGAGAAAGAAAGGATAGGAAAAAAAGGAGAGTAGGAAGCTTCCGTTAGTTGCGTTTCTTCGAATTTTAGAATTTCAAATAATTGTTCGATAAAAATAACACTTCTCACTCATTTGCTATTATCTGACTATAGCATTCTGTCAGGATTGCTCAAAGCATCTAAAGGATTAAGAAAATCGCAGATCTAATGAATTCCATAGTTCCCTTCACTAAATTAAAAAAAAAGGTTTTTGTGGGTTATCGGGAAGGCTATGGCGTCAAATAACTTTACTTCCTCCTGTATCCCAAAAGCATCCGAAATGCAAGAATTAGGGAGGACATATTAGCATTAAACGCAATATTAGTATGTCGTTAAGGGAGCCTAGGGACGTGTTAACATTAACTTCGTTCTACTTGAGGAGCTTTGCGCAGATCCAAGGACGACAATGTGTATCTTAAATAGTCTAGTACTAGGTGAATATAATATTTGTTTAAATAAATTTGTCATACAGTTTTCTAAACTAGTTATTTTATTTATTTCTCCTAGGGACTCATATTACCAGCCGAAACTTTTTCAACAAAATGATTTGATTTAATTTTAATTTCTTTTCATATACTTGAATTCATTCAAAATGTTTTATATTGTAACCGCAGTTTTATAGGTAATGGTTGTTAAATTTATCATAAAAATTTGACATCAGTTTTTAAAACATTAAAAACAAAATGGGGACTCATAATACCATCTTCTCCTATAAGGTAAAAGCAAGTTTTCAGAGATGACGGAAAGAAAATTTCGCAAAAAAATAAAAAATAAATAGAGAACTGCAACTGCAGTGATGCTACCTTCAGTAATTAAAATTTTAAAATTAAGCATTTCATATTCAAGGCAATACTTCTACCTACCGGATTCAGGTTTTATTAAAATACTTCGACGAAACAGACAGCAACCACTTTTATCTTTCTTCGTTTGGTGGGACAAAGTCACCCCCGGTTAAAGGGGCGTTTATACATTACAGTATATGTAAAATCGCAATTTATTTCAGATTATTGGGGAGCTCGGGCCCATATAACTCTACGCCTTGCTTCGGCATCAAACTTTTAAAAAACTTCGATAAATTTCTTAAGACGATTTATATCAAAGAGTAATAAAAATAATTTTTATACTATGGGGAGTTAAAAATTCAGAGTTTCAGCATATGCCCTAATTTTCACATATGCGATTTTTAATAAGCAAATTAGGTAAGAGCTGGAAATCTGCCTGCTACTAAACAGGCAATATTACATATTTAAAACACATGGATTTTCCTACTATGCATGGGATTGCATCTTAAGTTTTATTTAAAAAAGTCCATAAATATAAATAAAAACACTGATGCGATAATATTATTTTATTTTGTTCCTTAATTGTAGTTGGGAGGATTGTTTATTAGATTTGCTCACGCATTACCAATTACCGCAAATTGTATGAGAACCATTTTGCACGTTTAGATTTTTCACTGAATTTTTAATATTAAAAATGAATTATCAAGGAAGTATGAATATTTTGGAAAATATATAAAATATAGAAGACAAAGGACGTGTATAAAATCCATTATAATTTAGTGCATTAAAATAATAGCTTCACTTCCCATATTTATCGAGGCAGCTAAAGTGCATGCGAAGTTTATAATTTTATTCAATCATTTAACATACATTATCACGCGAATGGGCGCTTAATGCACAAGGAAGGTTGACATTTCCTTAATATGTGAGCCAAATTCCAATTTCATATGTTAAGAATATGAAAATGTTTACTGTATTAAAAATATTCCCACTTTCGCCATTGACATTTGAATTAAGGACATTGCCTTATTTCCCAATAGGCTAAGTAAGGCGACAAATTTTTATATATTGAGCCTAATATAAAAAATCAATCACACGATGATATAATCAAATATTTTGCTGAGAACAAAGCTAAATACCATGCTTTCAATTTGAATACCAGTGTTCGGTAGATTTTGATTATTTTGTTAAATTAAAATTTATTTCAATAAAATTGAATTTGATTTATTATATACCATGAAGAGATAATACTTCAATATAAGTTAATATTGTTTAATGTTTATGTTTCAATTTATCATTTTGTTTTTCAACTCATATACCCTCAATACAAAATTTTTGGCGTATATTGAATATAAAATTTTTTATGCTCCTACAACTTACTTGATGGAAGGTGGACGGGTAGGAAGGGGGTGGCAAAAATTCGTCATGGGGCGGCAAAATGACAGATCTGCCCATACTTATGGGTATTCATAATGTTGCTCCGATAATAAACAATGTATCTTACGTACTTGCTTGACACACAGCTGTTTTTGCCACTGCTATAATGCAGACATATGTAAGAAGGTGGAATGTATATACGAAAATAATTATCATTATCTTTGTCTATTGAAACATGCCACGTGTTTGTAGTTAGACAACTTACGCAACGTAACAACCGGTTATAATAACCTTTAATGACATTTTATTTTTCACAATATATGCATAAATGAATTACTATATTGGCATAATATATATCAAATTCATCATGCACATGTATGGACGGTCTCTAGAAAATAACTTTAAATATATAACCCGCTCAATATCAAACAGAAAATGGTTGTTTCTTGAGAAAAGTATGAAATTCCATACCTGCTCCGTTCTGCTAGAAAGTTTATATATATATCCAGTAAGTTCTGTAAGAATTAATTTGTTTATACAAATAGTATAGCTTTTAAGCGCTCAGTTCAATATCAGTATCTTTTTGGATGCTAAGGATATAAACTATCATTTTATCATCCTTTAGTAGTTCTATGTAAAGAAAGTTTATGTAGGGGAGAACGTAATATCTTAAATTTTGGTTGGTAAATTGTATTTTTATGGCGCAAGGACAGCCAAGGACATTCGGAGCCAAACAGCGTGAGAAAATGCATACCATATAAAGTTTGAACTTTGAGAGAAGAAAATGATTTTATTGCGTAAACACTGAATGGACGTAAAGATTTGAATCTTTGTATGATAACGATAACTCAGATACCCTTCGCGCAGTCCAGTCAGGTGTTATGAGTAAATCATGAGGGATATTGTCATAAAGTTGTCTGTTTATTTATCTATGAGCATTTTAGAAAAATGCCATTGGCAACATATTACATATCCAAATATCTATTTAAAAAAAACTGATGATGATGATGTGAGACTTCCCGATGAAAAGAAATAACATTTGCAATCAAAGTATTTTGCAGTTATTTTGTGCTTCCATAACATAACTTGCGCATTCATTGAGGAACGAAAAAATTCTAGCTGTAGTTGATTTTGTGTCCAGATACACTACAAATTTCAGTATATCAAATGTTTTATCTACAACTATTTTATCTGATACATGAATTTAAGTGCCAAATAATTTCACATAAGATAGAAATTTGATAGGAGCAGTCCCAACTTTAAGATTGAAACACCTTAAACGTTTGAATACACACTGACTTAACACGCTAATATTGTTTTTCTAAAGATTATTTTGAAAATTTTGATTAATGAATTTTGATTAATGAAGTTTGATCAAAAATTTTAATCGATGTAAAGTTTTCAAAATTATTGGGATTTCCAAGCAGATTCGGGAACGATTATAATCAATTTACATGATTACGAATGTTTACGATTACAATTACCTAAGTATCAAAATTCAGGTTATTATTTTGATTACGATTACAGGCAATTTTTTTTATTTTTGGATTACGACTACGATTATGGTTACACGAAAAACAACATGATTATAATTGCGATTACAGATCATAATCACGATTACTTGCACGCAATCAGAAATAATCAGTTTGATTGTAATCATGGCGATTACGATTATGACCATAGCGATTATGATCACGATTACTCAATAATTTCAAAAAGATTACAATTAAATGAAATTTAAAAGTGTGATTATGATTATATTGCAGATTACAGCTACTTCAAAACATTCGATTACAGATGTGGTTACGAAAAACGTGATCATCACAATCGATTACATTTATTAATAAAATGATTATATTATATAATCAATTGATTACGATTACTCGGAGTGATTCCAAGCACATATTAAAATTCACAATATATGTAAAACTGCAATTCATTTCAAAATATTTGGAAACTCTACGCTTACGCTCTCCACGTTTGTATGAACAGTACACGTATATTCAAAAATATTTTCGCAATACATTACTTGAAAATGTATTCAACTTGTCTGCCGTAAATCTTTGAAAAAAAGATTATATTGAAAATACCATACATTAAGTTATATATAGGAACACATTTTAGAATATAATCTGCTTATTTTATTTAACAACTGTAGAAAACGTATTATTTAAGCGCATTTCGATTCATTGATAAAAAAGAAAAATATCTAGATTTAAAATGGACATTTTAAGCTGCGATTATTTGCAGACATTTTCATAATTGTGAGGAGAGCACTTTTTTTTACGCCGTATTCAGTATATCCTACACTGTAGTTCGCAATCCTTTAATACAATCCAATCTAATTATTTCATTAGACACGTAAGATTCTATCACTAAATTCCTACCCAGCATGATGGGTAGGGGACATTAACCGGTCTTCGTAATGAGTGCATTAATGAGAAAGTCGAGGAAATATTTACCGACAAAATAATCTATTAATGAACTGATAATGGTGAATAATCTACATATCGATGTAATGAATGGAATACATATGGCAATGTTTTCCCTATTCTTTTTTATTAATGGAACTATTTCCGTATAATTCGAAGAGAAGACACTGATGACAAATATAGCCACCAAACGAAAACATTCCTAATAGGTGGGCGTAATCCGATTAGGCCGAAAATTCCCATTAAATGTACCTGCATTCTGATAATCCTCATTCGCGAAATTTCATTGGACGTTAAAATGAAAAGAAAATTATTCGCGTATTATTTTTTCTTGCGTTCGGAATTGATTTTTAACAAATAATTACTAAGTTTTTTGAAAGAAGATTGACAAAATATGTTGCTGTTAAACCTGTTATTTATAATAGATCTACATAAGAAAAATTAATTTTGTTAAACAAAACAGGTAGAAATGTGCTTTTTGATATGTATAAGAACACATTATTTATAGGAAACATCTTATTGACTAAATACATATACGAGGGCTATTGTTTAAGTAAGGTCCGTTTCGCAATAAAAATCAAATACATATATTTTTTCAAAAAAGCATTCATATTCTGAATTTGCATATAATTCTTTATTTTTCTACATAATTTTCTTGCCAATTGAAAGATTTATCGTAGCAATCTACTAGCTTTTAGATACCGTCGTCATAGAACTTTGCCGCCTGTGATGATAGCCAGTTACTCACTGTCGTTTTAACTTCATCAGTTTCTAAACGCTTGCCGCCCTGGAAGGTCTTCAGATAAGCGAAGAGGTGGTAGTCGCTAGGCGCAAGGTCTGAACTGTATGGCGGATGATCGAATCACCACCTTCCTCTTTGTAAAGGGTCAAACGTGTTAGAGAACTTGCCAAATTTTTCTTTTTAAGTTCCTTACTCAGCAGTTTAGGAACCCATCGACGTCATAATTTCTTGTACTTTAAGTTCTCAGACACAATTTTAAACAAAACTAACCTTGAAATTCGTGGGAATTCCGATGACATCTTAGAAATTGTGAATCTCCTGTTTGTGTGAATTTGGGTATCAACTGCCTGCTGCACTAAATCGTCAGTGATTACAGATGGCCCACGAGAGCGTAATGTGTCATGGATATTTTCCGAACTTCCTTGAGCAATCTTACCCATTTGCGCACTTTAGAATCACTCATTGCGTTGTCACAGTAAACCTCGAATATCTGGTGATGAATATCCACAGATTTCATGTTTCTTGTTGTTAAGAATCGGACGACTGACCGTATTTCACAGTTGGTGAGGCGCTCAGTTTTCTTAAATATTTTAATGAAGCGTACAGACTGACGGCGTGAATAGAAAAGCTGTCAGATTCTGCTCAAAGAATGCCGGGAGCCTACATGAGCACTCTTTCTCAAGCGCACGTGGAATTTCAAACGATATTCACAAACGGACCTTACTTAAAAAATAATCCTCGTATATCACTAAACATTTATATCCATATAGGTTTGGAGTGTTTTACTAGGGTTAGTTGGTAGTGTTTTTATAGCGGAACACAGCAAGGACAATTCCTTGCCACAAAAGCGCTTTCCATAGAGTAACTCATTGCACTGAAAGAAATTAGTTCTAATAAAATACGCTTATAAATAATCTTGCGTGCTTGGGAAAATATTATTCTCATCACATTCCGTTTATTCCATATGCACTGTTATAATGCTTTGAATTTTAATATTAGTGCAATATTCAAATGAATGACAAAGGGTCCTCGTTACAGAGGGACCTTGGCTTCCATAAAAACTGTCGTTTCTTTTTCTCTGACCAAAGCTTTTTTACCACTCAACCTTCTACGCCGATTGCGAAAAACAAAATATTTATTTCTATTAAAAAAATTTCTGTAAACCTTTATTTAGGAAATAAAGTATTGCTACAACCATAATGCCTCAAAGTAATAAAGTGTGTCATTGATTCAATTTTGGCCTTTGAGGCATGTACTTAAAGTACAATATAAGTTCAATACGTTACTGATGCATTATGGTATCTGATAGGATTTGATTAAGAGATGTTTATTTGGTTAAGAGAAGTTTCTTAACCAAGATTTGGTTAAGAAAAATTATTAAGTTTATTCATTGTATAATCTTTATCTTTTCAATCCTTAGGAGGATGTAGGACACTCAGAAATCATCGCGATTTGGCTCGGTTCCTATAGGTCTCTTGACTTCACATGTTTTGAAATCTTTAATTTCGCCTCTTACAGTTTCTCTCCATGGGTTTTTTGGTTTCATTTATCTCCTTCATCCCCTTCCCTGAGTTCTAGTCTAAAGAACGTTGTCCTAACGTTTGTTTTATGGCAACAGTATATGTTAAAATACATATATTTTCACTGTATGATTCAGAGATCCAATAACACTACCTTAGATATTTCAAATTCATTTCTCATAGTTCTCCACCAGTTTGTTTTATTAATTTTTACATTTAGATTTTAAAAACTTATGTACAAACATGTATTCACAGCATAAGCACATCGATTCGTATGGAAATGCCGAAATAGAAACCTATAATACAACGTTGATTTAAAACCCTGTAAACTCCACCGATAGGAAAATGAAAAACACTAAATATATGAATATAATTTAAACCACAAAACTTGCGCAAAAACGAATTGTAAATTTCAAGCAAGTAATTGAAAATTTAAATGATGGAATGCGGCACAAAATATAACCAATTCTGCGAAAGAAAATTGCTTCCCATCAGAACTAAACTGAATTATGCTAAGAATTCAGAGAAACAAGAGAATTTGTAATTTAGAAGATTCAAAATGCACTTGAGGCGTTTTATTACTGTGAAATTGAGTTCGTTTCAACATGAACTCTCGCAATTTGCTAAATGACTTCGCGAAACATAAGTTTGCAATTGCTCATTTTAAAAATAAACTATTCCCACTATAAGCAAAGTTTTTCAATGTCTCAATTTAAAAGTTAAACAAGCATTACTGCATATATAAGGAGTCTTTCGACAATCATTTTAAGAATTATATCAATTGGTGTCTCCGCATCTTTGGAGAGAGCAAGATCAGCAGTTAGAGAACGAGTTGCAGGGAATATATGTCCCTCATGGCTCGTTAATGATATATTTATGCAGATTTTAATCCAACCATGTCCTCACTAAGCCTTGTACCTCGGAAGCCCTCAAGTCACAGGAGAACTTAATGCGAATCGGAGCAGCTTCGCTTTTCGCACAACGTTGTTTATCCAATAACCCATGCAGGACTGTTTTAGATTTCACGAAGGAGAATCTGGAATTAATTACATTCGGTAATCATTTACCCAATCCCCTAAAGATTTGACGACCCTGTCTTATCGTAATAGAGAGATAGTAGCGGATAGTTACAAAGGGTATTGTGTAGTGGACTCCATTTTGCGAACCCATATGGAGTTCTAAAATGGCTCCTAAAATCCAGAATTCGTAAATAAGAATTTTATAATGTAATAGTATATATACGCTATTTACACTCAATCACTCTTACTAATAATCACTCTTAAAACATGAATTGCCATTTACGACGTCATTTTGCTGCTCCATCAAGTGCTATACAGAATTGCGCATATTTCGATTGGAGTACTTTTCTGCCATTCAAGTATTTTTATCCCTTCCCTTGAAATTTCTTAATGTGAAGGGTAAATGTATTAGTTTTTCCAATTCAAAAAAGCGAGGACAAAATTCTATTTGCCTTTGCTAAATTATTTTGATTTAGACTAAATTTAAAAGCTCAAAATGCAGATGATGCTTGTAGAAAGTTATATAAAAATATGAAAAACCTGTTCATTTTAAATATTTATTAAGAATTTAAATTAGGGGACTTCATGGAGATAAAGTTAAAATATTCTATATAGATTATGTAAAACATATGAGAGAGGGGGGTGAGACTTTTTCTACTTGTGAATTATGGTGTTTGTATTTATAAATTCCATAAGACCAGAGGGTGATCTTTTCCTATGAAATACCCAGATAAAATTCATAAGTATAATTCCCAAATAATTTAATGCAAATAGAAGTCTGTATATATATATATATACAGTAGAGTCTCCATATAACGAACTTCCATATAACAAAGTTTTCTATTTAATGAAATTTTCGGCGGAACCTTGACTTTGAATGGCACTAACATGTAAATTTGTCTCCATATTACGAAAAACAATTTCTATATAACGAAGTTCTTTTTATAAAGAATTTGATTTTTTTTTTAATTTACCTTTTACAATTTTTCAGCGGGATGGTTAGCTAGAAGGGGTAGTTGAGGATTTTAATCAAGGACGGACGGAGTTGAGGTAGCCTTCTGTATAGTAGACATAGGGTCAGTTGTGATAAATAATTCTATTGTTCTAAACTGGGAACTTTGAAGCAGCGGGGATGTATCACTCTGCAGGTGCGGCTAAGCCACGAAATTTGCTTCTCGCACATACGTGTTGCATAGTTTGAAAATGGGGTTGAACTCAATGGGGAAGGGGTAGGGAGCATGCAAGGAACATCTGGAATAAGTTTTTAAGAATTATTTCTCTGTTTCAAATATATAGTATGAGGATTATACAGGTGCAAGGTAAGCCTGGTCTTTGCTTTTTGTTATTAATTTGTACGTATTTGTATATGAAAAATATTTAAACTTGTTGGAAAAAAAAGTGTCTAATAAAATGAGTTACTGTCTAAATTCACCCTTTTTCATTTTATCGAAATTAAGTTTCACAATTTATGTTAATTTCTATTTAACGAATTTTCCTTATAACGAAGTTTTTCAGAGGAACGATGGCACTTCGTTAAATAGAGACTCGACTGTATATATATATTGTTAATATGCTTTCACACTATCAATAGATGAACAAGTCTCGTCTCGTACTTCGAAGCAACTAGGCAGATTAATTAATGTACTCGTTGCTGAACGAAAAATCTAATTAGAGTTGGGATCTGAAACCACTTTATAAGGAAACGCTTCCTTTTCGAAATCCTTTCCGGTTGCATATAGTTTCAACGTAGTTGATGAGCCTCAAAATGTTGCTCTTCCTTCCATCATGAGAGAAGTTGCATGTTTAAATACATCTTCTGTTCTATTCGCTACATCATTTACATTCAATACCAGTAGCACATTTCAAATATCAAAAATGCCCTTCTGACATTATAAATAGCATGCCATAACACCTTTGCTTATTTTACATTCATTTTTTTCGTAGATATTATCATTATATATTAACATCACTCAACTGTTCACTAGTTGTATATTAGCAAACACTTTTTTTCAAACGTGATTCTTTTCCTCTAGTTTGAATAAAAAACTGGCTTAAAGTAAAGTAAATGCACCTTAAATGGCTGTACTTGATGGTATAACTAAACGCGTTGAAGGCTAATTTGTCAAAATTTTCGGTAAAGTTTTGACATTCAAATGTAATTAAAATGAGGTCTGAAAACATATTTAATTACAAATTTAAATAAAATTAAATAGTAGAATTTTTACGTAGGTACAAACAGTATACAAATTACGAAAAAAAAGTGTCTTGAGTATTTTTCGAATTTAAAATAAAACAAAACTATCTACGCGGGAATCAGGTCTGCAGGGGCGTGGCCTCAGTTTCCTCATGTTTGTGCCCCAGTTGCCTCATGCTTTTGCCCCAGTTGCCTCATGCTTGTGTTCCAGTTGCCTCATGCTTGTGCCCCAATTTCCTCATGCTTGTGCCCCAGTTTCCTTATGCTTGTGCCCCAGTTTCCTCATGCTTGTGCCCCAGTTGCCTCATGCTTGCGCGCCAGTTGCATCATGCTTGCGTCCCGGTTGCCTCATTCTTGTTTCCCAATTGCATCATGCTTGTGCCCCAGTTGCTCCATTCTTATGCCCCTCTCAGTTGCCCTATTGAGCTATTTATATATATATATATATATATATAGAACAATCCTCGGGTTCCCGTGCCCAATATGCCTTTTGCCTTGCCCCAGTTGCCTCAATCCTGGATACAGGCCTGGCGGGAATATAAGCGATTTTTTCATATAAAGGGGAGGACTTACCTATAAATGATTATATGGAATAACTGATAGCAATATGCTTGAACGTAATTTCAAGAAATTCAATCTATAAACGAAAAATGCATTTTTAATCTAAGTGATCTGATCAAGTGAGGTGGGTAGCTTATGATTTTAAGTAATCCAAAACTTCAGGGTCCAGCAATGTTATTGGGTTACCCTCACCCACAAAGGAAACCTATGTTGAGAGTTATACTGTATGTTCAGTTGAAAAAGTAACACCCTGTATATCTCTTGATAGTAGTTGGGTAGAAAGTGGAAGAAAAAAAAAATCACGTCAATTTTTGTTTCTCAGGGAAAAGCTCAAAAATTAATATTAAAGGTTTTTGTTTTATTTAAACACTGACACCTAGACCTCAACTTCGAATTTTCAAATGGTATCCCCTAGCTCCTGACGTATCATTTTAAAGAGTGTAAGGAATCAAATATTTATGCGAAGAAAAATTAAATTGTTTCATGCATTCGGGAGAAAGAGCTAAATAAATTCGTTCTTTTGCGTTATTCGCACTGATATTGTGACAGAAACAATGAACGAGTATCTCTGTGCATGAACAATACGCAAAAGGAACGATTTTCTGCATAAACGGCGTGGAAACGGCTGTTCATTCACTCAAAAGATAGGTCGAAGCGCTCTCTCTCTCTCAGTTCTTTTTCAAATGGTCAAGATAACGGCTTTATATATAGCTCTTTCTTATGAACGCGTGAACCAATATAATTGTTTTTTCGCAGAAATGTTTTATTGTTTACGTTGTTTAAAATGATATATCCAAAGATAGAGGTTGCGCCATCTGAAAATTCAAAGTCGGGAAATTTAGGGATCGGGTCTTGAATAAAAAAATTCTTTGAAACAAACACATTAATAAAAACAATAGGGATTTACTTGTGCTCCGAAAAACCTTATAATACAAGTTGGAAACACCTATTAGGAACCAATGGGAAATTGAAGCAATGTGTGGAAATGACAAACAGATTGAAATATTAGCAACATTCCAGGGCTCTTTGTTAAGGGAAATCACCCATAGGTGTCTTCATATAAGGCGCATTTCTGAAAGAGAAATACATGTGTGCAGATATCTCATGATTCCCTGACATGCCGTTAAACATTCATTTGAAATGAATGGAAATACGTAATCAACGCTGTAAAATAAATATTTGAGATAGTTGAGAATACATTATCAGAAATCGAAATAGAATTCATATAGGAGTAAGTTTCCAAATAAAGGCACAGAAACATACTTATTTCCCAAATTGCTCGCTTCAAACAATCCGCAAGAACGAAAAACACACCTTAAAAGCTCTTTTCCATCTCAGACTCTCTCAAAAAATAACATTCCAAACAAATTTTACTCTAATACAGTGAAACCTCCTTTTAGCGGTCACTCGCCAGACAGAAAATTTTGGCGTTAGAGGAGGGGATACCCACGAAATGGAGGGTCTTTCTGAAGTAGATGGAATATTACGGTTCAATAATTTAAGAATTTCCTATCTTATATACTTTTAAGCACATAAGACAAGTTTAAGATAAGGAAAATACGAAACTGTTTAATATAACAAGTCAATATACAACAAAACGTGAAATCAAACAACAATATCAATCAACGTTTATTGGCGTAGTGATACCAACGCCGATGGTATGGCGTGATTAGATGGTGAAACGTTCGAAAGAAAATAAATATTTATTTTCTTTCGAACGTTTCACCATCTAATCACGCCATAACATCGGCGCTGGTATCACTACGCCAATAAACGTTGATTAATATTGTTGTTTGATTTAATCTACGTAGTGTTCGATTTATATAAATAAAAACGTTAAATACTAAAATTTATCTTGGAAAAAAGATTTAGGGTTTTACAACCAGTCCTCCTCCTTCGAAACGTACTTTTAATTACGAAGTTAAATTCACTGTTTTCCCGTCGTTACGCTTACAGGACCTATGTACTAGGGGGGGGCAGATTTGGTGCTCTCAAAGGGTGCGAGTCCTATGGGCCATAAAGGCACACCGGCCCAGCCCTTAAAACCCCCGTTTACTAATTGAGAAAACAATGATGATAACTTTAAATTGTAGTAAGTTGTGTTGACAATTATTAATTATTTCCGTACAGTGTATAATTTTATGATCAGTTTATCGAAGCCTTTCTTAAGCAATAGTTATTTGAATCGGCGAATCAGAGTCAATTCCTACTCTTTGTGAATGGGAGGGGAAATTCGCCTTCGTTCTTGTTTTAATTTTCTGTTAAGAAAATCGTCGTGAAGGTCGAAGTTCAATTTTGTCCGTCAAAGTTCTTATTTTGTACGTCCAGGGGTTCTGGTCTAATGGAATGAATCATGAACGTAGTGTCCGTATCTGAGGAGACTGCTAAGCAAGGGTTTGAAATACATTACTGTAAGTCAGTTGCTGCCGGAGAATTTTTATCTCACCGTAAAAGCGGGATAACTATATCGGAGAGGTGTCCATTAAGAGAGGTTTCACTGTATATCTCATAATGGCGTTTAGAAACAATATTCATAATTTACTTGTTTCATTCCAACTACAAGCTCATTTTTCTTTTCTCCGAACTGCAGGCCGATATTTAAATAGCTACAGAAACAGGCCTCTGGCATAGTAGAAGATACAACACTGATTTCTCTGGGATCGCAATTTTCAATCTCTTATTGTTTGTGGTTTTATGACTCAAGGACTACAGTAGTCATACTGAGCCGGGACCTAATGCTTTCCAAGGAGTCCGAACCTCTGGACCTACAATTCTCAGAGGCATCCGAACCCCTTGGAACTAAAATTTTCCAAGGCATCTGAACCTCTTGTTACAGTTTTCCTAGGTTTTCCTAACTAGTTATCCTCCTACAGTTTTCCGAAGAATTCGAACCTCTGATGGCCTAGGGAACCAAACTTCGGACTACAATGAGAAGTGCGATCTTTATGGATCTGAGTAAGCGTTCTTCGCACCGTTGGAAGTTGAACCCAGGTAAACGGCGCATCAAGCGAACTCGTTACCACACTGCGCCACCACACGGCTCCATGTTTTATTACTACACATCATAAGGGTATTTGAGAACATAGGATTAGCTTACACAGAATCTGGAAAATTGTTCACAGAAAAGTGTTATTGATATATTTGCCAAAAAAATAGAAGACTGGAATTTTATATATATAAATAGGAATAACTGTAACGTATTATAAAAATAAAATTTACTTTCCTGTTTACATATCCTAAAAATAAATATATTGCTTACCTAAAGGAAAATGTCACCGAACGCCACTGATATATATATATATGGCCTGCAAAAGGGTTGCTGGTATCTAACTGGAAGGAGACCCACACGCTGAACGTATGTGACGATGTGTGGAACCGGCCAGGCCAGTAACCTAGTGTCCTACCCCGCCTTCAAGTGGTGCAGGCTGGGCTTTCTATTTATGAGGCAAATTAATATTTGCTGCACGGATAGAAAGGCGGAAGGGGAGGGCTAATTCACCAACCCGTCTAGCCAGCGTGGTGAAATTATGGCTAATTCCTCCATTATGTTGACACACCAGAAACCATGGCCCCTAGTCTCCAGGTGCTGGAGTGCTCCTGATCAAGGCAGCGGTCAGTGTGGCATGAAAGCAGGGGGTGCTAAGAATCACTGGAATGGCCCAGGCTGCCGTTTGTTATTGACCTTGGCTACGTTTAATGGACGATCCCTTGCTTCTGAAGCAAAACTTCAGGAATTGGAAGAGGAACTTGAAAAGATCAATTGGGACATTATAGGACTCAGTGAAGTCAGAAGAAAAGGTGAAGAATTGGTGGAACTTAAAAGCGGACATTTGTTTTATTATAGAGGAACGGAAACTGGAAGAACAAGTGGTGTTGGCTTCTTAATCAACAAAAGAATTAAAGACTGTCTTCTGGAAGTTGAAAGTACATCAGATCGAGCAGCGAGGCTTGTTGTTCAACTAACCCAGCGATACCAACTTCAAATAGTACAGGTATATGCACCAACATCAAGCCATACCGACGAAGAGGTTGAAGAATTTTATGAAGAAATCAAAGAGTTACACACCAAAGGGAAACAACATATCAAGCTCATCATGGGGGATTTCAATGCAAGAATTGGACAACAGGAACAAGGAGAGACATCGGTTGGTAAATACGGATATGGGGAAAGGAATGAACGTGGCGATCAACTCATCGAATTTGCAGAAGCTGAAAACCTTAGCATCATGAATTCATTTTTTAAGAAGAAACCGCAAAGAAAATGGACATGGAAACACCCAAATGGGGGAACTAGTGAAATTGACTATATCCTGGCAAACAAGAAATCAATTATTGAAGATTGCAGTGTACTGAACAGATTTAATACTGGAAGTGATCATCGAATGGTGAGATGTAAAGTGCACTTAAATACTAAACGTTGAAAAGTGTTCCTATTAGACTACTTCAAAGAAGTTATTTAAGATACTTGTTGTTTTTCCTTTATAGAAATGTTTTTCCATCATCTAGGTAGATTATGAATTTACTTTTCGGGGTATCCCGAAAAGTAAATTACACTTATATGCAAATTTTTCGAAATTGACTTTTGAAAATAATAGCGATGAAATCGCTCATATTAGCAATTCTAATTAATATAGTATCTTGGAAATCGATTAAATGCAATTAAAATTGAATTAAATGTTGCTGAATATCTGTAATCGTATTCAGTATTTTTTTACGTTGATTTGCTTTAAAAAGCCGGCCAGGCACTACCCCATTTAAAATCTCATCCATGGTGAAGTTTTATATGCGCTAGCAGAGGGGGAGATTGGTAGGTCATCTGTAGCTCGGTTGGGAGGTCTCTTGGCGGGGTATCAATGGGTCGTGTGTTCGGTTCCCACCAGACACTGTGAAATCATTTTTTTTTCTTTGCGAGCAATTTGTCACCTGTATAAGTTTATATTTTAAACTGGCATAGCTCGAAAATACTGCTTTTATTGCTTACTTTGTTTTTGCGTTATATTACTTTTATCGCTTTAAAATATAATATGCGTAAATAGATGACCAATATCACAAATAGTTCATAGTTTATATCTTAATATCATAGCAACGGATAAAATACCACTACATAAGAAAAGCTTAAAAATTCATTATGAAGATCACTGAAATTTTAAAAGCTCCGCTTAAGAAATTTTATAAAACTACGAACTCCTTTAAAATGGTCAATTTAAAAAAAATTATCAATATCGCACCTTTGCGACGTCAGTATTACAACTCAAAAAATCCCAATTTTCAGAAAATGAAAAAAAAACAAAAAAAAACAAACCTGTTTCTGGCTGAATTGAGGGACGTTGTGTTCATCTAATGACATGTGCCAACTAGCCGAAACCCGAATAACTTATGACCTAACATTTTGAACGAAAGGATGCAGCACTTTTTTTCTTCATCTGGTTGTAACATTAAGTCATTCTCAAATCGAATTTCGCGTTATAACAATTTCGTCCCAAGAGTGCGAATGTTCCAAATATCCTTGCGGATCTGCAAATGGGCAAAGGTCTCCCAGACCAGGTCTTAAATCAATAAACACGTAAAATCCTTTCCTCGCGATTTCTACATATTTAACCATTCTTTCCCAAGAATTGTCTTTGCAGGAAAGTTTTTCAATTACATTTGTATGTACATACAAACTTTTGCAAAAAAAAGCCAAAACATAAAGAATTTATATGTTTTTATTGAAATTAAATGTACATCCAGCACATACGCAGGTACGGAATAAAACGTTCAATGCCGTAAGATTCATCAACGGCTAGGAATTGCACATTAAACGTTAAAATCAGTAGTTGGCGAAACTGACCCTGGCGGCGTAACATGCTTCTAAACGTCTAGGTAAGAAGTGATAAATGTTCCTAATGTCATCCTGCGACATATTCTGCTAGGAGTCCGCACTCGTTGCTCCAGATCTGCTTCTATTTTGCGGTGCCCGAATCTGGCGGCCTACCATGTCCCATACGCGAAAGGTCTGTTGACCTTGATTGCCAAAGAAGAGTATCAACAGTACGGAGGCAGTTCGCAGATATGCGAGCTGTATGGGGCTGGCGTGACTGGCATGTTCTTGTTGGCAAGTGGCCCTAGGCTCTCGTGTCACGAAGGGTAACGCAAACGGCCGCAGGATGTCATCAACATATCGTTGAGCTGTTAAAGTTGCACGCAGGATAACTAGGGGCGTACGCAGAAAGTTATGGAGCTACAACTCGCACGTTTCTATGTTAAATATGCACAATTCCATTCCAAAGGGGGTTACAACGTCCATCAACACCCCCCTGCTTACGCCAGTGCTAGGGGCGTCCCGATGTGTTTTGAGACAGTACACCACACCATAACACAAAGGGTAATAGCTGTATGCCTCTGTAAAATAAAGGACTATTGGAACCGCTGGCCCTGGCACCTCCACACATGAATTCAATGGTCGTCTGCTCCAAAACTGAAGCGCGATTCATCCCTGAATGCTACACATTGCCAATCTGCTGGCAGCCATGATGATCGGCTACGACACCACTCCAGACGACTCTGTCGATGGTGTGGGGTTAAAGGCAGATATCTTAAAGGCAGTTGTGAGCGTAACCCCCACCTCAGCCAAGCGTCGTGAGATGGTGGAAGGTGCCACGAGTGGTATGGAATAGACTGTAGCACGTTGGATGGCGGACAATGATGCCGTTGTGTCAGCTCGGGTCTGTCGCACAACTACCCAATCTTGCCTTGTATTTCGTACACATACGCCTTTCAGAGTCTTCATTTCTCCGACGAGCTCCTCGGGGTAACCATTACTGTCAACATCTTCGCATAGCAGTGTCCGTACGGTGCAGGTGGCGGCCTATTGCTCTGGTAGGACCAGCCAGCTTCACCCATCTCGACCATGCGACCGCGTTTGAAGTCGTTCAATTGGCTATAAGGTCTTCGACAACGTCGCAACGTCATTACTGGTTGCGTCTCCAGGGAACTGCAACGCCGATAACGAAAAAAAATAAACCGTTCGCAAATTTTACCTCTTTTATACGATGCCAGTTGCGCAGTAGAAATGCGCGCTATGATCGAAGTTAACACTCATTGGCTTTGAAAATTTAATCATTTGCATAATTGCTATGCGAAATTTCGAGGTAATCGGGTTAGTTGTTAAGAGTGCTTTTTTTTTGTAAAAGAATATACATGTATGGGTGCGTTCACTTTTATATATATAAATATTATATCTTTATTATTTAGGTATAATCTCTTTCACTTAAGGCAACGATTAAGCGTTATATTACCATAAATTATTTTTTTCGTTTATTTCAAGTTTCTTCTTAGCAACGGTTTGGGTTTTATCATCTTGATCACTCCTTTCCAGCTATTGACTTACCGCGACATTTTTGGTGGCATCAAACTTGACATCAAAACAAGATTTTTGTTCGATGGTATTTAATTTATTCAAAACCGAGCATACTTGAGGTGCTACGTCATTCTAAATAATAGCGTCCTTTTTCTTGTATATCCAACGCCCAACAGCTTTGTCTTTTTAAACATCGTAATGCCACTCTTCTGCCGCTTTTATAATTTCATCGGGTCGCCTTTGACTTTCGCTTCTAGTATCTCAAATATGTACGTTTTTGCAAATTTAAGATCACTAAATACCTTAAATTTTTCTTGTGTGTTTAAATGAAAGTCGTGTAAAATCCCCTCATTTAATTCGAAAGAGCTCCATTATTAGCTTTTGTTTCATTTGGTTCTGTTTGTGGTTTTACGGCTCAAGGTCTACAGTGGTCATGCTGTGCAGCGACCAACTGTTTTCCGAGGAATCCGAACCTCTGGACCTACAATTTTCCGAGGAATACGAACCTCTCGGACCTGCAGTTTTCCGAGGAATCCGAACCTCTTAAGGCCTAGGGAACCAAACCCCGGACTACAGTGAGCAGTGTGATTTTTACGAGGTCTACGAGTAAACTTTTTTGCACCGGTGGGAGCTGAACCCGTAAGGGAGCACTAAGCGAGCGCCACCGCAGGGCCGTTATTGGCGTAACTACTGCTTTCTTTCCTGTAGTTAATGAAAATCTTTACCATTACTTCGTTTAAACATGCTTTGGAAAATTTATTGACTTGTACGCTAAGGCTTATTTATAGCTAATTTGAGAAAAGAAGCTTTATATAATAGTTAGCTTAACATGTTCCTGAAAATCAATTCTTCCGTACAACAAAGGGTTTATATACCAAAACAATAGTGCCAAATAAATGAATACCGCCATTGAATTTCGAATTAGAGAAAATTTATGGCTAGTTCGTGAGTCAAACTCCATAGTAATTATAATTTATTCCAATAAACTTTAATTTTATTCCAATAACAACATTCATTTTAAGTAGAAAAAAAATATACGTTGTGCATTCCGCTTAGTAATTCAGCTGTTAATATGAATTTATTTTATTAAAAAAAGAAGACTGATGTTTCGTTCTTTTGTGTTTTTATAATGTAAGGGCATGAATCTTATTCTGCGTTGAACGTACAATTTTCGAAAGAAATTGAACATCCGTTGTGGGACTTACAATTTTCCATGGCGCAAGGGCAGCGAAGCTTACGATGCGTTGAACATGGTTTTCCGAGGAAATTGAACATCCATTGTGGGACTTTCAATTTTCCGAGGAAATCCAACCTCCTTTACTGAAGGAACCGGACCCCGAATTATGATGGATAGAAAAATAGAACTCATTTAACGATACCATTAGAAATCGAACCCGAACCCATGGCACAATAGAAGAATGCATTGCCACCGCACAACCGTAGAGCAGTGGATCGATATTTTCTGGAGAAATCAGAAACCTCTTAAGACCTAGGGCTCCATTCCCAGGGACACACTGTCTGTTTTGTTCTTTATGGTTTTACGGCTCAAAAATTAAAATGGTCATTCTGCGTCGGCGCCTACTGTTTTCCGAGGAATCTGAACCTCTGGACCTACAATTTTCCGCAGGGCTTAAATTGGACGGGAGCCCTACGGAACCCAGTTCCAGTACTTTATTTTTTACGATTATTTAAATATTAGCCGGAGCCCCTCCAGTGACATTAATTGTCAAAAAGGTCATGAATGTCGTGAAAAAGTAATGAATGTGGGATTAAGGCCATGAATTTTGTTGTTCAGAAAAATTGACATAATTTACCGATTATTTTGCAGTAACTCGATTTTTTAATCGATTTATTACATTAGAGATCCTGCACTTCTTTATTAGAAATTAAGCCCTGATTTCCCGAGGAATCCGAACATCTTAAGGCTTCGGGAACCAAACCTCGGAAACACTAAGTAGTTACGTGGTAAATTTATTTTCACTGATGGGAATCGGGTCCAGATTAACAGAAAGCTAGTTGAACGCGATACCACTGTGCCACCACAAGGGCAAGTGGAACAGCGGATTAGTGTGGGTTGCCAACGACCGCTGCAGTATTGCGCAGTCTAAAACCAAGGAAGTACTCACATCCACCAGTCCAGTATTGAAATTTTACGTCTGGGGCTTTGGCCCTGATGGCGCCCGAAGCTCGCCACTGAGTGTAGGTGATATACGCAGTAACTTCTCGGGTCTAAACTTATGTGGAAAGTTCGATACATTTGTCCATCGGTGGAAAGATAACTATGAATGGTCAACCAACAACCCATTTTAGTTACAACTTTCCTTCTATTTCCATAGACATACCCTCATATTGAACCATCCACCACCAACACATCCAACCAACCATCATCCACTATCGAATGCTCTCCAAACGCTTTATATACAAGCATATGCTATATTGAGCGATTCTGTATCGATTTTCTGCATGATTTTCTGTATCAAAAGAGCCTGTCTTCTTATTTGATCCATTCATATAGCTTGTGGACGTTTTTAGGTCTTCGGTGATCTCTTTTGGAATCTAGTTCAGAATTTCCGTTTTCCATCGTTGATCAGTTCTTCTTTCGATGTGCCCAGCCCATTGCCATTTCAAGCTTTTCACTTTAACAAAGATGTATTCTACTCCTATTTGCACACTCATCCAAGTGCTTCTTTTTCGATCATTCCTAGTTATTCCCAGCATTCGTCTCTCCGTGTCATTTTGTGTTGTCTGTAATCTTCGTATCGCTGCATTCGTAAGACTCCATGTCTCTCATTCAGAAGGGAAAGGACTGGCAATACATATTGGTTGAAGAAGATCTTTTCTTTTAGACGCGAAATTAGTTTTCCCTTCAGGATAAAACTCTCTTCCGAATTCACTTTAGGCAAGTTTATTACCTGTGTGGAATTCTTTGTGACGTTGCCTTCCATTGAACTCAGTTGGCCAAAGAAAATATATAAATGAGTAATTTCTTGCTCCAAGCTGTCACTTCTATTTTTGTTTTCTCTGCAAAATTATTAAACACAGTTTTAGTATTTTGTATGTTCATCTTGAGTCCAACTGTTCTATTCCTAGTTGAAAGCTCCTGTACCACGTCTTTGAAATCTGACTTTTCCTTTGAACAAATAGCAATGTCATTACGAAACCCCAGACTGTATAAATAGTCACCATTTATATATATAAATCTGCATATGCTACAAAAATACATATGAACCAAATCCTGACATCTTGCGTATTTTATTACATACGTTAAATTGTTTTCTCCATACATATGTAAACTGCATTGGAATTAAATAAAGTAGAACATATTCCTAAGGAATCTCTTGCTGTACGTTGCATTTTATAAATTCGTTTATCCCGTACAATCTAAAAGTAGTTTAACAAATTAAGTTACAACTATGGGCATTTACGTTGAAAGCAAATGAGTAAAACTACATGAAAAAGGTGTGGTTGAACAGAGATACTTTAAAAAAGAGCGATAATTGATTAAATTTTCAGAATATTCTTATTCTTGGTTTGTCACACACAGGGAACTACCTTTTCTTAAAAGCTTAACATTAATTTGTAGATAACGAAAGGATAAACTATAAAAATCTATCACATATTTGTATATATACACGCATCGAGAAAATTAACAAAGTGTTCCGTCTTCAGAAACGTTGGAGTAACAGATTATTAAATCAGGAATATTTCCCAACTTTTATATTATTTGATTTAAATATAGTAGCTTCTGACTGTAAAATTTTAGTTTAGGGAAGCCAAGTGGCCATCGCTCAAATTAGGCTTGAAAGAATAATAATTTTTTTTCAACCTAATTACAATTGTGGTGATACATTCTACCATATGATATTTTTGACGTTACACTGATATTCTTGACTTTGAGGGTAAAGGTGTTAACTGATGACTTAACTGTTTGATATTCTTGACTTTGAGGGTAAAGGTGTTAACTGATGACTTAACTGTTTGATATTCTTGACTTTGAGGGTAAAGGTGTTAACTGATGGCTTAACTGTTTGATATTCTTGACTTTGAGGGTAAAGGTGTTAACTGATGACTTAACTGTTAACTTCAAAGATTTTACAACTTATCTACAGAGTTCAGGTATGCATGTCCTAGTTCATGTACTTTTATTTAATTTAATGTTTGTGTCGCTTTCAGGAAAGGGATGTCGCCTATAAAAAAATCAGAATATCTCCTTTCCAGAACAATATTTGTTAGTTTGAAATGGTTAGATTAAATAATAAAAATATGGAAAATGGAAAAATAAAATTTATTATTATATGTACATACACAATATTACCCCAAATAAGCCCTCGTACGGTATAAAGGAGAGGTTCAAATTTTGACAGGAAACCCCGTATTAAACAGGCTGCATAAATACAAAATCTAGACATGGCCGGTTGTCCAAGCTCTTAACTCCGGCATTATAGAATTATTTGGTATACTAACGTATAATGCGCAAAAACACGTAATATATGAAGTAAAATATTTCTAATCGAATATCCATAGACTGGAAATACCATAGAAGAAAACAATCATTAATGAATATTTAGAACCCTCAATTTTCAACTGGAATCCAAAAGAATTATCAAGGAACTGAGAAACTTTTTACTGTTACACTAATTGTGTGAAAAAAAGTTCAGATTTAGATAATATTTAAAAAAAACGTTCAAAAAAGACGTGCACTGAAGGCAATTGAAGAGATCTTCAACCAGTAGTAGATAAATAATCTCTGAATATGATGAAATGGGATCTGTTACCTACGATACTGCATATAAAAAGAGCGTTCAAAAACTAAGATACACATGTCTCCCTAAAAATGAAAACACTGCGCAACAAGAGTTGAGCTTACGCAGAAGAAAGTTGGGGTTTACGACAGTTCACGTTGTCATTTCGTTAAAGTAATGGCAAATGTTACTGGGTAGCACGCGAACAAAATGATGCGTCAGCTGGAAATTTACTCCAACATTGAAGTTCGTAAAACAGTGGTGTAAAATATAACACGTGTACGGAAATTCACTGTCGAATATCGGCGATATATATGGGCTACATGCAATGCCGCATCCATCCATAATAAAAGCGCTCAAACAGTTTAAAGGCGTCCGCAGAAACTTGACCAGTGCGGGAAAACAAGGAAGACTAACAATGACGAAAATAACAGACGTGACGCAGATTGCGAATGACATGATTGTCCTCAATTTCAAATTGACCATGGGACACATTGCAAAGGAGTTGAAAATATCTGTTGACACTACTCATTCCATCATACGCCACCAACTGGATTATTGCAAATTGTCTTCATACTGAGTTCGTTCCTGTGAGAAAAAATTGAAAGCTGCCTTATCAGCGAGTAAGTAACTTGACTGCAGTGGATATGCGTTATCTTAGACTGCGAAGGAGTTGCATATACCGAGTTTATATGGAAGGATATTATGAGATGACTCGATAAGGTACCAGATGATTGAACGCATTGAAAATATCACACCACTAACGTTTCGCCGATGATGGGAAAGTACGGATGTCTCTCTAAGCTTTAAGTTTAGCTCCATCAAGCCAAGTTAGATCATTATAAAAATATTGTCTGTTTGTAGCACAGGCTATTAATTCTACACATCTTCCCATTGCCGTAACCAGCAGATACACATTGCATCAGAAGATGACGTAGATAAGACATAATATTTAGGATCAATGGACACAATGGAATGTCAGCCATGTGGTCGTAATTTTCTCTTCGGAAGTTTCTTCAGGAATGCATAAGTAACTTCTCAAATGGCAGAAAAAAAAAGATCAAGATGGGAATTTTCGGTGGTAAGTCACTTTACGAAAACAAGACATACGGGGACAATGAGTTGGACAAAGAAAGATCATTAGTGAACGTTAGATATAAAAAAAATTGAGCTTTGAGTTGGAAATTCAACTAATTGGTGAAGACAAATAAATTCAAGTGAGTTTACAAACCCAATCTGGACAGAATATCCCCTAAAATCACCCTCAGTCCATCGATATGGCTTTATATTAAAGTCGCCAACGAGAAGAAACGGAAGGCAGTGACCAATCAAGTTTCCATGGGCATTGGAGAGAAGATTCATATAAACTATATAAGTAGATACCGAAGAAGAGATGTATAAGCACAAATAATTCGTACTGTGAAGGATGTAGTGAACGTAACACCAATACACCACAAATCATATTGATCAAACCGAGCATTAAGTGGTAACTGAACACATGGGATATTGCTCTTTACAAGAATACATACATTACCACCTGCTACTGAATGACGGTATTATAAGGCGAAGGAGGAGAATATGAAGAGTCATATAATATATTAACCTATATTTCAGCTGTACATACAAATTCCAAGTTATGGGCGATCATGTAGTGATGTAAACGGGAAAGTCTGGGAGAGGTCTGAGTTAAAAAACTCAGAAACAAAAGTACCATTGAGCTATAGCTTTGGGTCTTTCATCCGATCGATGCATCACTCATCGTCGATTAACTTAACAAATGACTAATTAATTAGTCATTAATTAATACTAAATAAATTGATTCATTCCAACTATTGACCTTGACACATTGATAATTAAAAGTCATATTACAAATAATGGAGCAGATATCTGTGGCAGAGGTGTTCGGACAAGAATGGTTTAACAAACTAGAACACGCTTGACAGAACGAAAAAAAATTGATAAATTTGTTAAAATCTGAAAATAAATTGAAAATAAAATTAGCATTGTCAAGAGCAACACCAGCAGCCATTTGGATGTACAAAATGTTGCCAGAAACATGTTACTCATTCACGTTTGCCAGGCAGCTATGCACAGCCAACACAATGCAATGCAAGGCATTTCTCTTAAGATAGAATAATTGTAGCGTTAATTATAAGCTCGATGAAGCAGTAATTTCAGTTCAGAAAGTCATTAAGAAATTAGTTGTTACCCTTAAATCTAATTTACCATTCTCCGAACATTGTCACCGGATTCTAAGTCAGGCTAATCAAATTTCAGGCATTAGGTGAGGGTGGATAGGAGTAGGTTTTAATGCCATTGTATCGCAGAGTCAGCATTACTGTGTGTGTATAAGTGATGTATTTTATGCAGCTTTGATTAATTATAAATGATTTAAGAGGATGGAAGAACAAATCACGCTAGTTTATTGCTCATGTCCTATCTGTTAGTTAACGGTTTCAAGGGGATTGATGTAGATTGACTTTATACTACTTCCTCTGCAATGAATGACATATTTTTGGGATACATTAAGAGTTTTGTTTTTTACGGTTTTCAATTTCAATTGAAATTCCTACAATTTTCTTTAGTAAACACATACTTTAAAATTCTTGTGAAGTTACAAAAACCCGTTAACGCGAACTATACAGGGAAAAAAATTTGCTCATGTTATAAATAGCTCCAGTCATACGGAAAGCATGAGATCGCATTAACATACTTAAATAAATTGACGTAGATTCAGGAACTAGTTCGTGTTAAAACAATTGCGCATTAACGAAGTTTGGCTACATTAATCAATGGGCCCACATTAAGGTTCCTAAGAAGGACAGAATCCGCCATTTTGATGCCACCATACCATATGAGTACATTCACCGTTGTTTGCAGTTGAGTGATTTACATATGTGTGCTTTTGAATAAAATAGCGTGAAATGGTCGTGCATGCCACCGCTGTGAATTGTACAAATCATTCGAGGAATAAACATAGAATGCTTGGATTTCCGATAAATCTAATAAAAAGAAAATATGTACTATTAATTTTCTAATGGTAAACGCTGGTAAATGAAACCGGGAGTGTACAACAAAATGGCGGTGGTTGCGCTGACCTATAATTCTAACAGCTCTAACTTATGTAGTCGTGTGCTCCTGGCGGATTAATTCCTGTCCTTTTATAAAATGGACACTTGTGTATAAAATCTTTTAGATACATCGATAATAACACAATTTTTAATTGTGCTGATTTTTGTGACTTACATAAAAAGTTTTACCCTAACAGCCTTAAGTTAAAAAAGACTTGACACGGGAACAATATTTCCTTTTTAGACTTGAAAATTAGACATGGTACTGATGGTGTTTATGATACTGGACTCCATGACAAAAGATCTGTTTTCAAATTCAAAGTTGTGTCTCTGTCAAACTTTATATCTTGTATAAGTATAAAAGTTCATAGAAACATCGTTATTTCACAGTTTCTCAGAATTAATAATATATATGAAAATTATAATAGTTTTATTGGTGAAATTAGTAGGCTAAGAAATATTCTTCTTGGAAATGGTATGCCACTACATTTGATTCTAGACATTTTTAGTAAGTTTGAATGCACAGCAAGGCTGGTTTTGTGATTTGTATAAGTGATGACTTCTGCTGTCGAAGACGTATCATTTATGCACTAAAAATAGCAGCTTTTATGCATGTAGTTCTGGTAACATTTTGAATTTGTTTATATTCCGGCTTGTTTAGTTTTGGTTCGGGTTTGCAAAATGTTCATTCTCATTTAAAACAATTTTTATGCTTACTTTTCTATGGTACTGCTCCGAATTTTTCTCTGATTGGATGTCGAGAGACTTAAGATCCTAAGTTTAGCATTGGCTAGGACTCAAACAGAAACATCCAATACTGAACTCATTGGGACAAGCGTCTCTCTTGAAAAATGCTGTCCTATGGGTTTCTCATATTTCAATTATTATAACACTCCTACTTTAAATTCTTTATTGCACTTTTGGTTCATTTCTTTATAATTTAACAATATTGCCATTTGCAGCGTAGCAATATTTCATGGTTTTTCGAAAAAGTTTTGTATGTAAAATATTGTAAATATATTTATTGTTGGTAAATATTCATTGTTTGTGTATGTTTTGTTTTGCATTGAAATTCGGTATTTTTCAGTTTGTGTATAACTACAACTTGTACATATAATTCAGGCACTGTTGGTTCTAATATCTTGCATTAAAATTATTTTATATAATGCCGAAATGGTATTATACTACTTCACTTTACTTATTATATTTAATTGTTTTACTCTAGCAAAGACATTGCTGAGTTATTCTAAGTTAAATAAATTTACCTGTACTTCTCAGACTTAAATTACTTTTATTTCGTAAAAGTAGAAAAAAAATCGAGGAATTAAGTTGGAAGAGAGAGAGAGGTTTGAGAAAAAGCAGAAAAAATACAGAATATGTGGCACTGAATAGAGAAAGCAAAAGTAGGTCTACAAAATGAAAGATTACTATCGGCACAAAAATTTAAGTACCTTGGATCGTTCATAGGCTGCGATGGAGTTTTGACCACAGAGATACAATACAGAATCTAATGTGGGTGGTTAAATTGGAGAAAGATGAATGGAGTGCTCTGGGATAGGAAAGTAAGCGCTAGGATGAAAGGAAAATTGTACAAAACTGTAGTTAGGCCTGCAATATTATACGGGGCAGAGACTTGGCCAATTACAAGAGCGCATGAAAGGAAGATGAAAGTGGCTGAGATGAGAATGCTGAGGTGGATGAATGGCGTTACAAGGAGGGATAAAATAAGGAATAACCTAATTAGAGGTACGGTCAAGGTTGGACCCATGGGAAAAAAAATACAAGAACATAGGAAATTATTTAATTTAGATATTTCATTTCAATTTGGGTGTAATTTAACTGCGGTAAATCCAGATGATATCATTTAAAAAACAGAACATAAATGTCGTCCTTGAAATTGCGATATAGATATAACCAGACTTTAATGAAATTGAGGAAGAAATATATTCAAATAATTAAGAATATAAACCATTAAAGATGGCTTGGGCATATGGAGCGGAAAAATGAGGAATATGTGGTAAAGATATTGGATAAGCTGGTGGTAATGGGTATGAAGAAAAGGTGAAGAAAAGATAAGATGGAAGGATCAAGTGATGGAGGATCTGGAAGAGTATGGATGGAGTAGAGAAAAGGCATTGGATAGAAGATTGTGGAAGAGATGGTTAAAGGACCATAATACCGACCCCCATATAATAATGGCAAAGCAATATTCAGTAGAGTCTCCATATAACGAACTTCCATATAACAAAGTTTTCTATTTAATGAAATTTTCGGCGGAACCTTGACTTTGAATGGCACTAACATGTAAATTTGTCTCCATATTACGAAAAACAATTTCTATATAACGAAGTTCTTTTTATAAAGAATTTGATTTTTTTAGTTTACCTTTTACAATTTTTCAGCGGGCCAGTTCGGTAGAAGGAATAGTTAAGATTTTTAAGAAAGAAGGATGGAAGTGAGGTAGCCTCCTGTATTGTGGACATACGGCCAGTTGTGATAAATAATTCTATTGTTCTAAACTGGGAACTTCGAAGCAGCAGGGGTGTAGTAAAGTGCGTTGTATCCTGCAAAAAGTTATTTAAAAAGTTAACGTAACTTACAAAAAGTTATCCTGGACATAGAGAAGAGCCAATATATAGATAATTTCATTAATTTGAGACTTTCTGTATCGGAGACGATAAAAGCTTGAGAATGTGATGCAACTGCATTCACTATCCACAACTGCTTTGTGAAAGCCGGCTTAAAGCTGATATTGAGGAAAATGAATCAGAATCCGATATGGGCTTGGTAGAAGTACTAAATGCAAAATGACAAAAGCCGAAAGACAATAGGAGTGTTGAAGAACATTTAGAGCTTTCTGATTTTTTTGAACGCTAATGAAAATGTTGTGACCGCCGAATATCCTACGAGGCATGAAATATTGCAAAACGTTAAGAAATGTAATGAAGAATTTACATTAAATGATGATGGCGAAGATAAAGTGATGAAAACATTCAAAACAATCCGACGAGGATTACAGTTTGAAGAAAATATTTCAAATGACGTGTTCCGATATGTACAAAAGTGTTAGAATTTCTATGAACAAAACGTTTTTTATAATAAACTTGCAAAAGCAAAATTATTGATTATTTCTCTATTTCGAAGATGTAGTATGAGTATCATACATATGAAAGGTAAGCCTCGGCCTTTGCTTTAATTTGTACGTACTTGTATACAAAAAATATTTAAATTCGTAAGAAAAGAAGAGTCTACTGAACTTAGTTTTTACTGTCCAAATTTAACCTTTTTCATTTTATCGAAATTAAGTTTCAACATTTATGTTAATTTCTATTTAATGAATTTTCCTTATAACGAAGTTTTTAAGAGGAATCATGCGACTTCGTTAAATAGAGACTCGAATGTATATATCCGGACAGGAGTTCCAGGGCCCTTAGGGAATTATCCAAGACGGGCCCTCACTTTTTCTAATATTAAAAAAAATATTTTACTTTTGGTTTATTGAACGTATTTTGATATTCGAGGTCAACATGCACTACGCTGGGATTTAATTACAGGCTTTACAAATTACATTGCAACATGATGAATTTTCTTCTCTGCAAAGGAACGAATTACCTCTATATAGTCTGAAGACTACGTAATTTATTATCTGCTAGGAACTTCAAAATTTTTTGTGTGGGTGTGAACAGGTACTTTATAAATTTTTGTTAAAATGGTTTATAAAAA
>QLNU02015270.1:24212902-24246295 GCA_006491805.2 Dysdera silvatica
AAATGACCAGGTATGTATTTTATTAGAAACCCCATTTTCCAAGTGGAATAACGATGATAAAAAGATTTTTTAAGTAAGGAAAAAAATGTAAGTGAAAGGTTAAATGTAAGTGAAAAGGTTAAATGTAAGTGTAAGGTTAAATATAAGCGTAAGGTTAAATGTAAGTGTAAGGTTAAATGTAAGTGTAAGGTTAAATGTAAGTGTATGTTAAATATAAGTGAAGTTGCAGCAAAAAAAAAAAAAAAAAAAAAGAAAGAAAAAAAAAAGGACAAAGTATATAATCGGCATTTTAAGATTTCGTGATATTCGGAGTTTGAATGGCTGTGTGGGAGTTATTATTTAAATAAACTTTTTTGTATGCCATGTTTAATCATTGGTGTTAAATCAAATGTGTGGAATAAGAGTGGTTTCGAATGATTTTGGTAACGTTACCCGTGCTCTTCACAAACATAAAGGTTCTTTTTACCATGTGGATTGTACATTATGTTTTTCAAATCTAAAGAAAAATTTAAGTGGTATTGAGGATGCTTTAAAAGAAAACTCTAGGCTAGGGGTCTTCAACCCGCGGGTCGCATGCGGCCCTCCGACATGTTTTATGTGGCCCCCCGGCTCACGAAAAAATACAAATTATTTCACACAAAAATAACGTCCCTGCTCCCTCCGAGTCTGAAATCTATATATTTTATTCTGTTGTCATTTTCACATTTCGTAATAAATATCTTAAAACACTATAGAACTAAAGTAACTCGAGGTTTCCCCTCGATCGTGTTTTACTTTAGTTTTCTAGCGTATATGGGCACTAGGTGTAGTTTTATCGATTTGCAGTGCAACAGTGATTTTATTTTTTTTAAAATCAATTTAGGACTCGTCGAATTCTATTTTGAATATGTCGATAAGAACATCTTCCCAACCATCTGACTGCATGCTATGAAAATGTTACTGTTTTGGAGCACTCGCAATTGCGCATGAGCTGACGTAGGAAGTTCACTGGGGTATTACAGGCTTACAATTGGTGGAATTACAGAGCTACAAACCCATATATCTATATGTGTATATATTAAATTTTATTGCAGTGGTAATTATAAACCCTATCAACTTTCCTTCCCCATGCGTCTGAAAATCGCTGTTTTCAAAAGTGAAGTTGATAAAAATCAAAAGACTAGAATAACTGACGTCCACCTTAGAAACACTCTTAGGGCCGCAATATTAAAAATAAGACCTGATATTAACAGGATTATTGAAAATAAGCAGTGACAAAAATCTCGCTAAAAGGTTTGATTTCGCTTTACATATTAATAACTAAAAGTATTGTAAATGTTTTTTGCTTCCATACGTATTTTACATTGTAATATATATATATATAGTAGCGCTCATAAGTATTTTGATAAACAGTTTTTGTTCAATTATTTTATTTACTCTATATTTTATTATGAATTAAAATAAACTAATAGTAAATGAATATATATTTAAAAATGTATAAAACAGCATTTATTTCAAAGCTTGTAATAATAGAAATTATACTTGATCTTAATCTCTTGGGTCATAAGTATTTTGACAAATGTTATTTTTATAGCTCAGTCTTGTTTTGACTGATAACTTAAAAGCAAAAAACACTTCAGTGTTTAATATTTGTTTGGATAGCCACTGGTAAAGTACTAATGCAATAAAATGCATGTCAAAATTATTTCACTAAAAATAAATTAATTTTTTTTTCTTGTATTCAGGATCCGACGGACCTTTCTATCTAAGTAAGACGCTTATGTTCAACTCAAACGTTTCACCCTGCCCTATATCGCAGTGTCTCAAATGCGGCCATATATCTACGTAAAACAACGCTTTTATTTATAATAAATTAAAATAAATACACACACTAAAATTTATTACATTATACATTGATCCCATGTAAATGATCGCATCTGAAGGAACTCTAAAGTGGTAAAATTACGGTTATTGTAAGAAGTTAAATGATTGGTGGAGAGCCTCGCAACAAGCTTTTGCTTTCTGCTCTCCTCCAATCAAACCTATTATTGTCAAAGTTATCTAAATTTAATCAATTTTCAATTTGTCTGGTCAGATAGATGTCGCAACAGATGTATTAATAACCACTGTATATCGGTTGAATAAAAAAATTTCTTCTTCTTCTTCTGGAAGAAATAACAGCCGTGCATTGTGCCGATTAAATGTACAATTTGCTCTTGAGGAATATTTCTTCGCTCACGGCACAGTGGATCAAAAAAGTGTACTTATTTGTGTAGTTTTGGCGTCTGACACGTTTGTCTAGTTCTGACCACATGTGCTCGATTGGGTTTAAATCTGGGCCTTGATTAGGCCAATCAAACACTTGCACTTTCTTTTGCTTCAAAAAACTTTTGACATGTTGAGATGTGTGTTTTGGGTCATTGTTATGTTGGGAAATCCAACGAGCGTGAATTTTCCTCCAGGTATGGGGTAGCATATGATTTTTAAGTATATCACAATATTTGAAGCGATCCATGTTTCCATTAACACAAACTAGAGGTCCTACCACGTGGCGGGAGAAACAACCCCATACCATAACCTTCCTCCACCATGCTTTTTGGTTGGAACTTGATATTTGACAGCGTTCTTTTTATGGAAGGCATGCATATTAAATAAAATAATAATATAAAATAATGCATATTAAATAAAAATAATAATATAAATAATGCATATTAAATAAAAATAATAATATAAAATAATTTTATTAAGCTAAAATAATAATATAAAATAATGCATATTAAAATAAAATAATAATATAAAATAATGCATATTAAATAAAAATAATAATATAAAATAATGCATATTAAATAAAATAATAATATAAAATAATGCATATTAAATAAAAATAATAATATAAAATAATGCATATTAAATAAAAATAATAATATAAAATAATGCATATTAAATAAAAATAATATAAAATAATGCATATTAAATAAGAAATAATAATATAAAATAATGCCATATTAAATAAAATAATAATATAAAATAATGCATATTAAATAAAATAATAATATAAAATAATGCATATTAATAAAAAATAATAATATAAATGTACATATTAGAAAATAAAAAAGGAAAGTGAAAGTGACAAAAATGCAGAGGTCAATGCAAAAAACCCAATGGAAGTCTTAAAAACCCACAGGCCAAATTGTCAAAGAAACTGGGCAAGAGCTATGATACCAAACTCTCTCAGTCACAATACAAGGCCTGGTGGGAGTTCAAATACAGGGATATCTGTTCACTCACAAAACAGGGAGAGGGGTAATGCACATTACAATTTACGAAGCAACCCCACAGCACATATTCCCTGGCAGTACCCTCTCCACTATTACAGATGAGAGGAAGGTATATATATATTGAAGGATGAAAATTTCCCTTTAGATGTGTAAAAAGAGGAAAATGTTTTAATTTTTTCCCCTTTTCAGAGGTTTCATACCTCACTACGTAAATTACTCAATTTGTCACTCCTGACAAATTGAAAGTAAAAATATAAACATGTATTTTTTTTACATTGTGTAAAAATATACATTGCTCGGTTAATCTATATGGGCAAATTCAATGTAGAAATACAGATGGGTATTTCTTTTTGGCTGATATACAATTAAAAACTGGGTCCTTATATATGAATATAACATATAAGTGTCAGATACAGTTTGTAAATAAAATGTAATTTGTTGTGAATATGTGTAAATAATGGAGATACATAAACACCTCATTTTATTATAAATATTACACTAATTATAACTATTTGTTCAGTGAACTGAAATCCTACTATAGGAATAACTAAACATAAACAAAGTTAGGTGCTAAAAAACAAAAGAATGAATAATCATCATTGTTAAAGTAAAATATATCTCCATACTTAACAAATTTGCTGATTTTCTCTTACACGTTTGCTTAAAATCAATTGTAATTGCTATTTAGCAAGCAATTAAATAATTATAAAAATTTATATTCTCATACATCACATAATTATTCTGTGGGTATAAATAAATCTTTTTATTACTTCAAGAATTCATTCTTCCAAACTCTTAGGCATAGTTCCCTTGAAGAGTGATGACTGGTTCATGACATGTTGTTATGATTTGAAGGTTCTTTGTCAAATTCAAATAATTGTTACCAGATTTATTTAAAATATTTTTCCTTTTAGACACCATATGACCAGGGTGAATTCAAAACACACACACAAACACTGAAATTTCATTTTGTGATAAAGCTTATGAAACCTCTAAGCTGATTACATATTGTACTGCTGGTTTCCATTAAAAAGCGAATTAATCACTTTTCGGCTTAAACCTACATATACATATCCTTGCCTTTACATATTTACACTTGGATCTCAACTGTCCAGCTCTGATCAAGAGAAGATAAAATCACCTGGCAGCTTGAGGTACATATGGTACCATTTTAGGTCATGACCAAATTGTTCATGCAGTGGCTAAAAGCTTCACAAACTTTAATACCAAAACTGCCATGATATCACAAACATTAGCAAACACAACATGCTGAATTCATGGTGGTCATTCAAACAAAATACTTGGTCTGATATTTTGCAGGCAAAATTCAGATCAAACTCACAAATTTCTATCAAAACAATACTATTGCTTAATATTTAGCAGAATAATACTAAAATCTGCTAATGTTACAAATGTTTTTACAAAATACCTACAGGGTAATTAAATAACTACTAAACTTTAAATACTACAGAATTTTTTTTATCAGTACTAAAAGGTAAAAACTGAAGAGACTAACTTGTTCACTATTTGAACAAAATATTAGTCAAGATGATAACTAATTTGCTTTGTGTATTATAAAAATGTATTTTAAGAGAGATTGTATATATACTGATACTGTTAAATTGTCAACAGGTTATGTTAACCTCAAAATTTACACTAATCCTAAATAATAAGGATAATAGTGTTAATTCATGAAGAATTCATGATCATGTCAATTTATTACTTCATTGTTGTCATGATATAAATGAAAACAACAACAACAAAATAGAAAAAGCTAAATTAACTAAGCAGGAGGAGGCACATAACATTTAACAACTCTCATTCGTTCTGCTATCTTTTTTGGCTTAACTTATTATTCCCACTTACACTCTGAAAAAAAAAAATTTTCTTGTCTTGCGACAATAAATTTTTTTTCCCCCGAATACATAAAATATTTGTTAGGGTGAAAATTGAAAATTCTCTTTTTAAAATAACTAATTAACGAAACAATACAGAGTTTCACCAGGAGATTCCATAACAAACAGTTATTTCGACACTGGCGTAAGGTTTAAAAACACGACGTTTCGGGAGCCAACTGCTCCCTTTGTCAAGTGAAGGCAGAATGAAGAGTTCGTGAAAGTCCTAAGCTTATATACCCGCATGTTGGGAATCCCCATCTGACGCCATTTGGTGCGGAGCATTTCCAGCTGGGGAAACCCCAATCGGGGAAACCCTCGCCGGGAAAGCCCCCACACCCGACGACGTCAGATGAACACCCCCAAATATACCCCTTATATCTATAGCGGTAATTATTCTAACAAGGGAAGGTCGGAAGGGTGGACGACGCAGATTTTAATGACATTAGGCTCATTTGAAAGCTCTTAAAAACTTATTAGACACGTATTCGGGCATTTTTCAGAATGGCCATAAATATAGGTGTTATAGGGCCGGAGGGAGCAAAAATGGGACTATTTTCAGAGATTTTATATCATATTTTCAAAAGTATTGAATATTTATTTTTTTTTTTGCTTCATTATGTTCCTTGCAGAAATCCATCGGATACGCGTTTCATGGTTTTTGGGGGAAGTAACTTATTAATAATGTTTTTAAAGGGTTATAAAATGCATTCGGAAACGAGCAGCTCAGCGCCAGAATTCGCCAACTTGTTGGCTGCTTGGCGAATATAGTATGTTGCATTTCTGTTTCCGGTACTTATGATAATGACATAAAAATAACAAAAATTTTGAGGATTTGGAGGAGTTAAAGTAATAAAGGAAAATCGAGATTTATATCATTAGAAGGAAGGAACATAAATGAAATTGAACTTTCTGCATTTTTATTTAAGAAAGGAGAAATCTATTTATTACAATTTTTCTCCAATATTAAGTTTTTCACAATCAATTGTATGAAAATCACAAAGGCATGAAAAACAAATTTTTCCTGCAGTGGCTACATCGACTGAAAGGAGAATTTTTGCAATTAGGTATTTTATCACAAACGTTTCCTGTGAATGTGAAACAAATTTGGCGGACATTCAAAAAATTAGGCTTTTCATCTTCTGATAACCCAGATGCAAACCATGCGTACTTGCTCATGGGTTAAAAAATATCAGAACACATTTGAAGTGTATCAAGGATTGTAATTGGATAATATTATTTCGAATTTTTAATTCAGAACCATGAGCAGATATTTTGAAGTAACGATATATTTCTCGCGCTATGTACTTTATTTCTCTAAAAAAAAGCGATCTAAAAGTTGGCAAATGGGAATTGTCTGTTTAGGAACAATTTTAACTACTCCATCTAGCTTCTTCTAAATGCTGCACCTCTTTTCAAAAATCCACGGATTTTTATGAACACTCCCAGAATCGCACAAAAGGAGAAAATTTTCAGTCACATTTCTGAAAAAGTGCTCGTCCAAAAATTGCCCAAATAGGGTTGTCGTTAATTTCCCTGATGAGCTGCAAGTCATAGTTACATTTGTCGCTTTAAACAGAGAAGATTGGATTCTTTTTCCAAATTGGCTTGTGCTTTCGTGTAAACATAAAAATGCATCACCAACAACTTCGCCATCAGCATTTATTAAATATTGAACGGTGTAGTTGGAGATGATACATAACCCAATGTTATTTTTTCCCTAGGAAAGAAAGCGTTTGACTATCTGTTAATTCGTAATTGAATCCGCATTGATCAATATTAAATATACAACGTGAAGGATATGTTTTAAATAGTTTTATCACTCCTGTTTGAAATTTTGTTGAAGCGTTTTAGATCATCCGGAAAATCATTAGTTTTTTCGTTACAAGTTTTATTATCTTCCTAGACGTTATGCCATGACGTTTACAAAAGTCCTTTATCCATGTCCTTGAGGCAAAAAACTTTAATTTAGGGAAACGTAAAGAAGATTTAATTGCCCATATCCGAATATCGGAAACATGTATAATTCGTATTTTTTTGACCCTAATTTCCATAAACTTTTCACAAACTTCCATGTCGATTGCTTTATATATATGTATATATCGATTAGTGACCATCCCTTTTCCATATCCTTTTTGAAACGCAAATATGTTTTCTGATTAGGCATTTTTTTACAGCCCTTTTTGATTAAAGTGTCCCATTTCCAGGTTGGATGAGTTTCTTTAATAGCGACCATATGCTCCTTATCGTTTATACTTATATAATAAATCATGTATAGAATAATGATCTGGATCATTTTCGGAAATCTCGATAACTTCCTCATCATCTTCAAGTTGCGGTTTTGTTAAATAATTTTCCAAAACACTAAAAAGTTCCATAGCTATAGCTTTTTCACAATCGGTGATATCACTGGACATGTTCAAGAAATTTGAATACGTTACTTCGGTTATTTTTTGCAAATGATGAGTAACATTAATTGCATTTATGACCAATAAATCCATTTTAAAGTATAAAGCGAAAATTCGTAAACAGGAAAAAAAAAGTTAATTTGCCAAAAATTAAATTTTCTGTGGTTTTCTGCAGAAGCTAAACTTTAGCTTACGTGGGAAAGCAAGGAAGACTAACAATGACGAAAATAACAGACGTGACGCAGATTGCGAATGACATGATTGTCCTCAATTTCAAATTGACCATGGGACACATTGCAAAGGAGTTGAAAATATCTGTTGACACTACTCATTCCATCATACGCCACCAACTGGATTATTGCAAATTGTCTTCATACTGAGTTCGTTCCTGTGAGAAAAAATTGAAAGCTGCCTTATCAGCGAGTAAGTAACTTGACTGCAGTGGATATGCGTTATCTTAGACTGCGAAGGAGTTGCATATACCGAGTTTATATGGAAGGATATTATGAGATGATTGAACGCATTGAAAATATCACACCACTAACGTTTCGCCGATGATGGGAAAGTACGGATGTCTCTCTAAGCTTTAAGTTTAGCTCCATCAAGCCAAGTTAGATCATTATAAAAATATTGTCTGTTTGTAGCACAGGCTATTAATTCTACACATCTTCCCATTGCCGTAACCAGCAGATACACATTGCATCAGAAGATGACGTAGATAAGACATAATATTTAGGATCAATGGACACAATGGAATGTCAGCCATGTGGTCGTAATTTTCTCTTCGGAAGTTTCTTCAGGAATGCATAAGTAACTTCTCAAATGGCAGAAAAAAAAAGATCAAGATGGGAATTTTCGGTGGTAAGTCACTTTACGAAAACAAGACATACGGGGACAATGAGTTGGACAAAGAAAGATCATTAGTGAACGTTAGATATAAAAAAAATTGAGCTTTGAGTTGGAAATTCAACTAATTGGTGAAGACAAATAAATTCAAGTGAGTTTACAAACCCAATCTGGACAGAATATCCCCTAAAATCACCCTCAGTCCATCGATATGGCTTTATATTAAAGTCGCCAACGAGAAGAAACGGAAGGCAGTGACCAATCAAGTTTCCATGGGCATTGGAGAGAAGATTCATATAAACTATATAAGTAGATACCGAAGAAGAGATGTATAAGCACAAATAATTCGTACTGTGAAGGATGTAGTGAACGTAACACCAATACACCACAAATCATATTGATCAAACCGAGCATTAAGTGGTAACTGAACACATGGGATATTGCTCTTTACAAGAATACATACATTACCACCTGCTACTGAATGACGGTATTATAAGGCGAAGGAGGAGAATATGAAGAGTCATATAATATATTAACCTATATTTCAGCTGTACATACAAATTCCAAGTTATGGGCGATCATGTAGTGATGTAAACGGGAAAGTCTGGGAGAGGTCTGAGTTAAAAAACTCAGAAACAAAAGTACCATTGAGCTATAGCTTTGGGTCTTTCATCCGATCGATGCATCACTCATCGTCGATTAACTTAACAAATGACTAATTAATTAGTCATTAATTAATACTAAATAAATTGATTCATTCCAACTATTGACCTTGACACATTGATAATTAAAAGTCATATTACAAATAATGGAGCAGATATCTGTGGCAGAGGTGTTCGGACAAGAATGGTTTAACAAACTAGAACACGCTTGACAGAACGAAAAAAAATTGATAAATTTGTTAAAATCTGAAAATAAATTGAAAATAAAATTAGCATTGTCAAGAGCAACACCAGCAGCCATTTGGATGTACAAAATGTTGCCAGAAACATGTTACTCATTCACGTTTGCCAGGCAGCTATGCACAGCCAACACAATGCAATGCAAGGCATTTCTCTTAAGATAGAATAATTGTAGCGTTAATTATAAGCTCGATGAAGCAGTAATTTCAGTTCAGAAAGTCATTAAGAAATTAGTTGTTACCCTTAAATCTAATTTACCATTCTCCGAACATTGTCACCGGATTCTAAGTCAGGCTAATCAAATTTCAGGCATTAGGTGAGGGTGGATAGGAGTAGGTTTTAATGCCATTGTATCGCAGAGTCAGCATTACTGTGTGTGTATAAGTGATGTATTTTATGCAGCTTTGATTAATTATAAATGATTTAAGAGGATGGAAGAACAAATCACGCTAGTTTATTGCTCATGTCCTATCTGTTAGTTAACGGTTTCAAGGGGATTGATGTAGATTGACTTTATACTACTTCCTCTGCAATGAATGACATATTTTTGGGATACATTAAGAGTTTTGTTTTTTACGGTTTTCAATTTCAATTGAAATTCCTACAATTTTCTTTAGTAAACACATACTTTAAAATTCTTGTGAAGTTACAAAAACCCGTTAACGCGAACTATACAGGGAAAAAAATTTGCTCATGTTATAAATAGCTCCAGTCATACGGAAAGCATGAGATCGCATTAACATACTTAAATAAATTGACGTAGATTCAGGAACTAGTTCGTGTTAAAACAATTGCGCATTAACGAAGTTTGGCTACATTAATCAATGGGCCCACATTAAGGTTCCTAAGAAGGACAGAATCCGCCATTTTGATGCCACCATACCATATGAGTACATTCACCGTTGTTTGCAGTTGAGTGATTTACATATGTGTGCTTTTGAATAAAATAGCGTGAAATGGTCGTGCATGCCACCGCTGTGAATTGTACAAATCATTCGAGGAATAAACATAGAATGCTTGGATTTCCGATAAATCTAATAAAAAGAAAATATGTACTATTAATTTTCTAATGGTAAACGCTGGTAAATGAAACCGGGAGTGTACAACAAAATGGCGGTGGTTGCGCTGACCTATAATTCTAACAGCTCTAACTTATATATAGTCAGTATTGCTCCCTGGCGGATTAATTCCTGTCCTTTTATAAAATGGACACTTGCGTATAAAATCTTTTAGATACATTAATGCGATCATAGTTATTAATTGTGCTGAATTTTGTGTCTTACATAAAAAATGTACCATACCAGCCTTAAGTTAAAAAAGACTGGATACGGGAACAATATTTCCTTTTTAGACTTGAAAATTAGACATGGTACTGATGGTGTTTATAATATTAGACTCTACGACAAAAGATCTGATTTCAATTTCAAAGTTGTGTTTCTGTCAAACTTTAAATCTTGTATAAGTATAAAAGTTCATAGAAACATCGTTATTTCACAAATTCTCAGTATTAATAGTATATGTAAAAAGTATAATAATTTTATTGGTTAAATTAACGGGCTCAAAAATATTCTTCTTGGAAATAATATACCACTACCTTTGAATCTAAATACTTTTGGTAAGTTTGAATGCACAGCAAGGCTGGTTTTGTGATTTGTGTAAGTGAGGAATTCTGCTGTCGAAGGCGTATCATTTATGCACTAAAAATAGCAGCTTTTATGCATGTAGTTCTGGTAACATTTTGAATTTGTTTATATTCCGGCTTGTTTAGTTTTGGTTCGGGTTTGCAAAATGTTCATTCTCATTTAAAATAAATTTTATGGTTACTTTTTTATGGTTCTGCTCCAAATTTTCCTCTTATTGGATGTCGAGAGACTTGAGATCCTAAGTTTAGCATTGGCTGGGACTCGAACAGAAACATCCAATACTGAACTCATTGGGGCAAGTGTCTCTCTTGAAAAAGTGCTGTCCTATGGGTTTCTCATAGTTCATTTATTATTACATTCCTCCTTTAAATCCTTTATTACACTTTTGGTTCATTTCTTTACAATTTTACTATATTGCCATTTGTATCCTAGCAATATTTCATAGTTTTCGAAAAAGGTTTGTATGTAAAATATTGTAAATATATTTATTGTTTGTATATATTTTGTTTTGCATTGCACTTAGGTATTTTTCAATTTGTGTATAACTACAACTTGTACATATAATTCAGGCACTGTTGGTTCTGATATCTTGCAGCGAAATTGTTTTATGTAATGGTGAAAATGGTCTTATACTACTTTAATCTTACTTATTATATTTAATTGGTTTTACCTGTACCTCTCAGATTTAAATTCTTTTTATTTCGTAAAAGTAGAAAGCAAAATCGAGGAATTAAGTTGGAAGAGAGAGAGAGGTTTGAGGATAAGCAGAACAAAGACAGAATATGTGGTACTAAATGGAGAAAGCAAAAGTAGGTCTACAGAATGAAAGATTACCATCGGCACAAAAATTTAAGTATCTTGGATCATTTGTAGGCTGAGATGGAGTTATGACCACAGAGATACAACACAGAATCCAGTGTAGGTAGTTAAATTGAAGAAAGCTGAGTGAAGTGCTCTGTGATAGGAAAGTAAGCGGAAGGATGAAAGGAAAATTGTACAAAACTGTAGTGAGACCTGCAATGTTGTACGGGGCGGAGACTTGGCCAATTACAAGAGCGCATGAAAGGAAGATGGAAGTGGCTGAGATGAGAATGTTGAGGTGGATGAATAGTTTTACAAGGAGGGATAAAATAAGGAATAACCTAATTAGAGGTACAGTCAAGGTTGGACTCATAGGAAGAAAAATACAAGAACATAGGAAATTATTTAATTTAGATATTTCATTTCAATTTGGGTGTAATTTAACTGCGGTAAATCCAGATGATATCATTTAAAAAACAGAACATAAATGTCGTCCTTGAAATTGCGATATAGATATAACCAGACTTTAATGAAATTGAGGAAGAAATATATTCAAATAATTAAGAATATAAACCATTAAAGATGTCTTGGGCATATGGAGCAGAGCAATGAGGAATATGTGGGAAAGGTATTGGATAAGCTGGTGGTAAGGGGAAGACCATGGTTGAGATGGAAGGATAAAGTGACCGAAGATCTGGAAGAGTATGGATGGAGTAGAGAAGAGGCATTGGATAGAAGATTGTGGAAGAGAAGGTTAAAGGACCATAATACCGACCCCCATATAATAATGGCAAAGCAATATTCAGTAGAGTCTCCACAAAACGAACTTCCATTGAACGAAGTTTTCTGTTTAACGAAATTTTCGGCAGAACCATGACTTTGAATAATATAAACATGTACATTTTTCTCCATATTACAAAAAAACAATTTCTATATAACGAATTTTTTTTTATAAAGGATTTGATTTTTTTAATTTATCTTTTACAATTTTTTAGCGGGTCGGTTAGGTAGAAGGGGTAGTTGAGGATTTTAATCAAGGACGGACGGAGTTGAGGTAGCCTTCTGTACTGTGGACATACGGTCAGTTGTGATAAATAATTCTATTGTTCTAAACTGGGAACTTCGAAGCAGCGGGGGTGTAGTAAAGTGCGTTGTATCCTGCAAAAAGTTATTTAAAAAGTTAACGTAACTTACAAAAAGTTATCCTAGACATAGAGAAGAGCCAATGTATAGGACAATCTTATTAATTTGAGAATTTCTATATCGGAGATGATGAAAGCTTGGGAATGTGATGTGATTGCATCGCTATCCACAACTGCTTTGTGAAAGCCAGCTTAAAAGCTGACATCGAAGAAAATGAATCAGAATCTGACATGGGCTTGGAAAATTAGTAAATGAAAAATGGCAAAAGCTGAAAAACAATGGGGGGTGTTGAAGAACATACAGAGTTCTCTGATTCTTTTAACGTTGATGAAGATGTTGTGACCGCTGAATATCCTATGGAGCATGAAATCTTGCAAAATGTTAAGAAATGTAATGAAGAATTTACAGTAAATGATGATGACGAAGATAAAGTGATGAAAACATTCAAAACAATCCGACGAGGATTACAGTTTGAAGAAAATATTTCGAATGACGTATTTCGATATTTACAAAAGTGTGAGAATTTCTATAAATAAAACGTTTTTAACAAGATACTTGTACAAAGCAAAATTAGTGATTATTTCTCTGTTTCAAATATGTTGTATGAGGATCATACAGATGCAAGGTAAGCCTCGGCCTTTGCGTTAATTTATACGTACTTTTATGTGAAAAATATTTCAATTCGTTGAAAAAAAGCGTCTACTAAAATGAATGTTTACTGTCCAAATTCAACCTTTTTCATTTTATCGAAATTAAGTTTCATCATTTATGTTAATTTCTATTTAACGAATTTTCCTTATAACGAAGTTTTTCAGAGGAACGATGGCACTTCGTTAAATAGAAACTCGACTGTATATATCCGGACAGGAGTTCCAGGGCCCTTAGGGAATTATCCAAGACGGGCCCTCACTTTTTCTAATATTAAAAAAATATTTTACTTTTGGTTTATTTAACGTATTTTGATCTTCGAGGTAGGTCAACATGCACTACCCTGGGATTTAATTACAGGCCTTACAAATTACATTGCAACATGATGAATTTTCTTCTCTGCAAAGGAACGAATTACCTCTATATAGTCTGAAGACTACGTAATTTATCATCTTCTAGGAACTTCAAAATTTTTTGTGTGGGTGTGAACAGGTACTTTATAAATTTTTGTTAAAATGGTTTATAAAAAAAAAGGAAGAGAGCTTTCGATGCAAGGGCCCCGCCCACTGCGATTCTCGGGCCCTAATTAACTGCCTTATCTGTTTAGACAAAAGCCTGACTATATACATACGCAAACATCAATGGGATGGTGCAATCGCATCTATAAGGTAACTGTACAAAAGATGTGTGGAATCCTTCGGGATAGTAGCCAAATTTCTCATTTCACAAAACTACTGATGCCGTGGCCAAATCTCCAGGGTGTTAAAAAGTTGATTTCAGTGTTAATTCGTCTGCGTAGGTTGAAATTGATTTTACCAAGGAATTTTCCCTCTTTACACAAATCTGTAGGATAGGCAAAAGGACAAAGGGAAAAGGGATAATCTCACCAAATCATACAACCAATCATACTCGTATCCAAGTGGAGGGGGAATCTTAGGAACCGGTCCCCTCCAAAACTAATATTTAATAGGACTTGGCTACAGTTGTGTATGCATTGATTTTATAGATACATGCTGAACATTTTTTGAACCCCTCCCCCCCCCCGAAATTAAATCTTGGTTACCGTCTGTCAACCAATGTTATCAGTATGAAATGAATACATTCAAACTGATTTTTTAATTTAGGGCAGAAACTTGAATTAATCCCCCCCACTTTAATAGAAGATTGATAAATGCTGAACTAGGTAGAATTTTCACTGAAATGATTGTGGTTAAAATTTTATAATGCAAAACAGAAATATTTAAGAACAGCTATAATTTCACATATGAACTTCGAATGGTTCTAAGTTTTTACTTGGTTTATATTCTTAATTATTTGAATATATTTCTTCCTCAATTTCATTAAAGTCTGGTTATATCTATCTCGCAATTTCATGAACGACATTTATGTGCTGTTTTTTAAATGATATCATTTGGATTTATCACAGTTAAATTACACCCAAATTGAAATGAAATATCTAAAAAAGCCATTCCTTCACAAAATTCAATCTATTATGAATTTGAGCAATTAATTTTATTTAATGATTGCATTTTCCTACCCTGGAGACATTTTGAAATCAATTGAATATAAAAACTAAACAAATACAAATGAAAATAAAAGTGAAAGCTGCGGTCTTTTCTATTACTTTTGGGACCTATAACGTAAAATTAATGACCGGCTGTGGAAAAAAACTCTAATTTCCCACATTTAAATATAAATCGTCATTTGTGATATGACTCGCATTAAAAATACAACTAATCCATAATTATTTCAGTGATTAAAAAACCCGAATGGTACGAATACCAGATTATGAGCAAGAAGAATGTTTTTTTCTTTGAGACACTAATTGCTGTAAAATATTTTGAAAGAAATGTTTATCATAATGTTTTATTTTTTAATTGATTGCTGCAAAAATTTGCTTTTATATTTTTCTGGCTTATATTTCATAAAAAATTTAAAAGAAAGGTTTTCTTACGTGGAAGAAAGGCTTACTTGATTATTGTAATCGTGATAATTAATAAGGCAGCATTGGAAATATTTACAAGTTTCACAATATGCAATTTTATATAATGAGAAATATTTAAATTACTAGGGGATATAGAAAAAAATGGATCCTGGACTAGTTAAAATTTTGAGAATCAACCTGAAAGAAAGGAAATTGGGGCGAATAAAGAAAAAATGGGGTTAGTTGTAGTGGAGGACGAATTAAAATAAAATGGAAGAGAATGGTAAAGGACAGTTAAAGACAGAGGAGAAAGAACGAGGGAGTGTTGAGAAATTCCATGTTCTTCAAGAACTATGGAGCAAAAGAACAAAAATTGCCACGCCATGAGCAATAAACTCATCAATTTTTAAATGACATAGTACAGAATTTTCTAAACTGTGCTCTGCAGATTCTACGTATCCTTTTCTATATTTAAGAGAACTCCTGGTACATTTTTAAAATGGTTGCTTTAAATTTGACTTATGGTTGGCGACATATTTTTCTATTTGTTTCTGTAAGCCATAAATATCAATCTTCTGAATGTTCAATATTTTTAGGATCAAATATGTGAAGATCCTGAAGTTTCGTGACGTCAGAAGCAGTCTAGAAAGATTGGAAAATACTGCTGAAGAACACCAAACAAAGATGCGTAGAATATTCTTTTTAAAGAGAGTTAACTCAATAGATTTAATTCACTTTGGAGAGTTAAACTTTCTACCCCCGCAACTTCCTAACTTTTTAGTAGAATGATTTTGTTCTGGGGAATCAACTCTGTAAATAACGGCCCCAATCCTTGTATAGTGTATCTGCTAAATACAGTTCGCATTAAATATTTAATTAGGAAAAAACATAGAAAATTCTTTTCTTTTTTGTATATATGAATGGGCTATGTAGAAACACAGTTTAAATATATATATATATTTTTTTTAAATATGTTGCTATTCATTAAGTAAGAAATTTGATAGAACAACAAGGACTAAAATACGTATTATTAGACAACGTATTAAAATATTTAGCCTTAATCACTATTCTCGGGAATGAAAAAAATTAAACTGAAAAAGATTTTTAAAAATCCTTTACAAAAACCTTTTGCATGCTAACTTGCTTTTCACACACACACGTTTCGCAAATTACTCTTTGTAAGAAGTGATTTTTGAATAATATTCTTTGTATATCACTATGCGATTATTTGCTAACGATTCGATTATTCCGCGTAATATATATTGAAATATTGAAAACATGGCCTTTACCACAGCGTTTAATTTCTCAGTAACCATGTCACCACACACACAAGGATTTATCTAGAAGGGGCGCAGATGACACGTGTATCTTCCCAAAATAACAAATTTTCATTTATTATCATTTACCTACAAAGGGCCAAAAATATTCCAGAATAAGCCTATATTCCTTTCCAAACTTCGCACTCTATCGGAAAAAAAAACTGGATCCTCCCTTGACATAACAGTATTCAGAATTAAATTTTATCAGCAACTATATTCATCTCCATTTATTTCCCTTTTGAATCCTTTTCGCATATTATATCTCCTAACTCTAGTTCCTAATGCACAGTACATACATTACAATATAACTGCCATGTTTTGCGTTTCACACGCATGCTTAACTTTATAAATTGCTACTCTTTATCATGAACAATTCTTAATAATTTAAATTCTTATTTCGTTTTAACATACATCTATCAATTTATTAGCTGCACTTCATTAATCTAATAGAAACGTTTTCACAAAATAGTTTTATTCAGAAAACTTGTGTGCAGCTGCTTCAATAGGTATTTTTTATCCTTATCAGCATAAAGACCGCAAATCAATCATTTTCGGTCTAAGAAAGGAAACAGCAATTGAAGCAACATTGAAGAATTTTTCTCTTAATATAAATGCGCCAAATATTTTATGAACATATTTCATTCACTATCACATTTATCATTCACAAAATCGCCCAAAACTTTATTTCTAAACTATAAACAGCTAAATGGCTAACATAGAAAGTTGAATGGAATTAAAAATATGGCCTTCATAATAATAAGTACAATCTCTATTGTCACAAAATAAACCTTTACTTAGGCGGATAAAATTATTTATTTCAGGTGATAGTGATTCAAAGTTTAGTAAATTGATAAGCCATGGAAATTAGGGCTAAACACAGGAGTCTAAAAAACATCCATGCTGCCCAGAATTGCATATAATTAGTGGGAGTAATGAATAATTAAGAGCAGTGGTAGATCAATGCAAATATGGGTGATCCAAATTATTAAAGAAATAATATGAGCCCAATAGATGTTTGCGCATGCAAGTCACTTAACCCTTTAACTCCTTACGGGACATATATGTCCCACTAAGATTTTTAAAATTCCTACTGGGAAGAAAAATATATGGAAAATTATGTATTCCTACTATGTAAAAATATTAAATAAATAAATATACAAATAAACAAACAAATAAATAAATAAAATTAAGAAAAATTAAAAATTGATAATTAAAAATTGATAATTAAAAATTGACAATCAAAAATTGATAATTAAAAATTGTTAATTAATTTTTTTTTTTAATTTAAAATTCGCAGTCAAAGAGTTAAACTCGGCAAATGGATAAATAGATTTAAGCCATTAAACGAATCTCATCATAGTTGATAATGTGAAAATATTAGACGATCGATTACTCTCAAGAAAGTGGTTTCTAGTCGACTGATGGGAGCCGAACTCGCAACCTATTGATTACGAGTTAAGTACTCTTTCCCACTGAGCTACAGGCGTCAAATTCTCCCTTGCGGGCGAATATAAAGCTCCATTGCGGAGAAGTTAGCAATTAATGGGACAGTGCTTGGGTTGCTTTTAAAACCAAAGCAACATATCAGAAGCCACGTTTGGCTTAACATCTGATGATGGTAAGTGAATTCTGTGGTTCTGGTAGAACAGGCCTGATAATTTAGAAGGCGGGTGTACTTTCTTCGACGTATGGTACGGCTAATGAGGTTAGATGTGGAACTATTTCTAAAGATCGGAAGGCAATAACAAAGAAAAAATATAGCTCTAAAGTTCAAGAATTGAAACGGTTGGGTAATAGTTAACTTTGGGAATAACTGCAATATTCCTACTAATTTTGTCATAGGTATGTTTAAACTGAATAACCCATTTTAGGCTGAATTAAAGAGTTACACCAAGAAAGCGAAATATGAAAGTGAAATCATAATATTATTTATAGTAATATTAAATTGTTAGAGTCTGCTTTTTGTTGCTAACAAAGAAAGCATTTGATTTTAAGATATTAAGTATTAGGTAATTATTTTTAAAGTTAATAAATTATTTAATAGTTGTATTAGTCAAAGAAATTGTATTCCGATTTCTGTGCTTTAAAAGAAGATACAAATGTATGTTTTGCTGACAATACTAATAAGGAGTTGGAGAATATCATTAGTGTAAATGTAAATTAATAGGGCTCTAGATAATATCCCAGGAAAACCAGAGCGTGTAGAGCGGAAAACCAAACATCCACATGACTAAGTTCTTCTATTTGTTAAGTAGTTTCTGAGAAGAGCATTGGAGAAGCATTTCATTACGAAGGAGGGTATTGAAGAGGGTCATAACCTCATACTGAAATGAAATTTTGTATATATATATATATATATTATGAATTCATTTTTTAAGAAGAAACCGCAAAGAAAATGGACATGGAAACACCCAAATGGGGGAACTAGTGAAATTGACTATATCCTGGCAAACAAGAAATCAATTATTGAAGATTGCAGTGTACTGAACAGATTTAATACTGGAAGTGATCATCGAATGGTGAGATGTAAAGTGCACTTAAATACTAAATTAGAACGACAGAAGCTCATTAGGAAACAAGTAAGTAAGAGGGTGGATTTAAAGAAATTAAAAGAAAATACCGAGGCATTCAAGTTGGAATTAAAAAATCGCTTTTCTGCACTGGAAGGACTTATTGATGAAAGTGATATCTCAGAAGCAAATGAAAACATTGTTAAGACAATAGTTGAAACTGCTGGGGAAATTGGTGGTGTAACCTGTAAAAAGCACAATAGCAAATTATCTGAGAAGACGAAACAGCTCATGAAAAGGCGAAGAGATATGAAGGTGGACAATCAAAATACCAGTTCCAGGATTGAGTACATAGAACTTTGTAAAACTCTGCGCAAAAGCATGAAAGAAGACATAAGAAAATTCAACTGTGAGCTAGTAAGGAAAGCCATTGAAAATAACAAGAGCCTTAGGGTTGTTAAAGGAAGTTTATCTGTTGGGAAGAAACACATCATTGCATTAAAAGGAGAGGATGGCACCGTAACAAGAAATAGGGAAGAAATACTTAGAAGAGTTGAAGAATTCTACAAAAATCTATACGAAAGTAACAGTGGATTAAACGAAGACATTGAAATAGTCGAAGGAACAGCTCCTAAAATCTTAAAAGAAGAAGTTTCATTTGCAATAAAAAGTATGAAGAAAGGAAGAGCCCCTGGTGATGATGGTATTACATTAGATATCCTAAAAGAAGCTGGAGAATATGTAGAAGACATACTTGCAAAATTCTTTACCAAATGTCTTAACAGCGGTAACATACCAAACCAATGGGATTCTGCAACAGTAATTCTTTTGCATAAAAAAGGTGATAAAGAGGATTTGAAAAATTACCGACCAATTAGCTTGTTACCTGCTATTTATAAAATCTTCACAAAAGTGCTAACACATCGCCTGCAGAAAAAATTAGATGCAGCTCAACCAAGAGAACAAGCTGGATTTCGAAGTGGATTCAGTACAGTGGACCATATTCAAGTATTAAGAGAATTAATTGAAAGAACACATGAATATGAACTTCCATTGTGTGTTGCATTTATTGACTATGAGAAGGCCTTTGACTCTATAAAAACATCAGCAGTCATCAACTCTTTAAGATCAACAGACATTGAGGATGTGTACATTGACATGGTGAAACGTGTGTATAAAAATGCAAGTGCAAAATTTCGGTTACATAAAGATACCAAAACTATCAAAATTGGTAAAGGTGTGAGGCAGGGAGATACCATTTCTCCAAAACTTTTTACTTCAGCTTTACAGATGATTTTTCAGCAGATAAATTGGAATAACAAGGGAATAAAAATAAATGGTGAATATTTAAATCATTTGCGGTTTGCTGATGACATTGTTATTTTTTCAACGAACCCATCAGAACTCCAAGACATGGTACAGGAGCTCTCAACTAGAAGTAAAGAAGTTGGACTCAAGATGAACCTACAAAAAACTAAGATCATGTTCAATAATTTCGTAGAGGAAACAAAAATACAAGTTGACAACATTGAGCTAGAAATTGCTGATTCATATATTTACCTTGGCCAGCTGATTTCAATGGATGGCAACATTATGAAAGAACTCAACAGACGTATTAAACTTGGCTGGAGTGCATTTGGAAGAAACAGTTTTATCCTGAAGGGGAAATTGCCTTTGTGTCTAAAAAGAAAGGTCTTCAACCAGTGTGTATTGCCAGTCCTCTCTTATGGATCAGAGACATGGAGTCTAACAGTTGGAGCAATACGAAAGTTACAGACAACGCAAAGGAGCATGGAGAGGTGCATGCTTGGAATAACTAGGAGAGATCGAAAAAGAAACACTTGGGTGAGAGAGCAAACTAGAGTAGAGGACATCATTGTTAAAGTAAAAGGGCTGAAATGGCGATGGGCTGGGCATATTGCAAGAAGAACTGATCAACGATGGACAACAGAAATTCTGAACTGGATTCCAAGAGACCACCGAAGACCTAGAAAACGTCCTCAAACTAGATGGGTGGATGAAATAAGAAAACAGGTTGGGGTGACGTGGAAGCGAATTGCTCAGGATAGACTTGTGTGGAAAGCATTTGGAAAGATCTTTATCCAGCAGTGGATAGATAATGGTTGAATATGATGATATATATATGCATAGGATATATGAAGTTATAACTCTGTAATACCCCATCTTATAAGTCAGTAGACAGGGCCTCTTTGGATTTTCTGCGCAAGCTAATATCTCGAGACCACTGACACTGGGCAATTCAAGTTTGAAAGAAGTCTGTTATAATTAATAGTAGCAAAATTTTTGATAGATCATAGCACATGCCAACACCAGATTTTTTGGAATCTAAAGGTGTATAAGTAAAATTAATAGCTGCAAGTGTAACATGTCTTGAGCGGATTAAACTTGAAATTAAATTAGAAGTTTATATTACAATATTATTAGTCCATACCTCACTTATTTTGAACATTAAAATAAAAATTCTTTGTAAGACAACAGGAGAGATGGAGTCATGGGACGAAAAATATTATTAGAAATTTAATGCGTAAGTTCTAGAAATCCAACATCAAAACTAGCAAAATGAAGAGAGTTAGTATCAATCAATTAAAAAATTTTTAAAACCATTGAAAACGGGAGATAAAGTATTACATTCAGTACGAATTCGTAAAATATTGATATAGGTCTTTATGGAGGAACCTATTAAATATAATATAAATAATTGAACTTATAACATATTAAAATTAAGTTAATTAAAATTAAGTTATTAATAATTCAGTTATTATTAAAACCATAACTTATATTATAAAAATAATATAAGTTTACTATTCGTGCTTTACTGTTTCTTGAATATTTTATTGAATGAAAACTTTGTAACGATCAATGCTATTACAATAAATTTCGAAGAATAAACCTAATCAAATAATCGCTTCATGCCCTATAATACTTACGTACTTTCTCAATTTAAATGATAAAAATACCCTAGTACTTTGGAATAAAAGTACTTTAGTACTTTATAATAACATTATTCTAGTACTTTGCGATAAAATTAGTCTTGTACTTTATGATAAAATTATTCTAGTACTTTGTGTGATAAAAATGTTTACGTCACGTAAAGTACATCTGTGCTTCCCAACCAACAGGTTTCGGCATCAAGCATACCGACTTTTAAGGTGTTCTCTAGAAATTTCAGTTTCCAAACCATTTTTCATGAATATTTTATTGTAGAAATAATGAGGAAAGTAATATTCGCGAATGATCGAAAAGTTCAGACGCGATCCGCCTAATGACACCAATGTAGTAAATGCCGGTATGCAAGCTGATTATTACAATTTTAATCATAGAAGTAATTTTGTGGGACTGGGAATTTTCCAACATCGAAATATTTTAATATATCAATTAGAAAGAAGCAAATATTTAATTATATTGATCTAAGGGAACTACAATATGCCAGAAACTTTCATTAGTCCAATGACAGATAATAACTTTCTATGTAACTTTATATTTGTCAACACGCCATATCCTATGTGTAAGTATGTACTAACACACTGTACAATTATTTCACAATTATTAATTTTTAATTTAATGCGCGATTTTTAAGAAACATGGAAATGTGTTTACGAGTAAAGTTTTTAGAATGTTGCCTTTGTTTCGTAACTAAATGGAACGCACCAAAGCGCGATTTCACAAAGGTTAAGAACCACTGCAATAGATAAATTCTAATATTGAAGCAGACCTGTTTGGTACAAAGCATATGAATCAATGTCTTGCAAATATAGGGAAGTCATATGTCAAATTCAAACAATAAATTACTTTGAGAATTGAACTTTTTAACATTTAGTCAAGGAAAATTGATGGACTATTGAAAATCATATTTAGTTAAAGAATAATGGACGGAAGAATAGTGGATGGACTGGCGGGTTAAAAGCTATTGCCCAATAATTTAAATTATTTATAAACGAAACTCTGCATTTTGCAGTTTTCTCTTCTAATCGCTTGCTCCCGAGTTTCATTAATAAATCTATTTTTGCTGTAAAATATGATCAATTTTCTCCCACCGCTGTCAGCGATTATTGAAATCATTAATGAATTTTAAAAATTATTTTCTAACGCGTGAGGGTCCTAATTTTGAATTTTTAATTGTGTATTTAACACTAAAATAAGTTTTCCTTGAAGAAATGAAATCACATTAATTATTATTAGAAAAGTGAAGCTTTGTAGTAGTACAGTGGTGACGCACTTGGCAACAGTAGGAAAAAATCAAAGCTTGATCCAACTGGTTCCACTGCTCTTTCGGGTTTTTCCTGCAGACACTAAGTTTGATTCCCCGGGTGTAAAAGGTTCGTATTCCTGAGGAAATTGTAAATCCTGACGCAGTATGAACCTAGTTGCCCTGGTATCGTCAACAAATAGACACGAATTTAGAAAAACAAATACGTAAATTTTTTTTTGGTTGCTTTTGTTTGTGCATTTACATTTCAAGGACTCTAGTGATCATGCTGCGCCGAGAGCTAATGTTTCTCGAGGAATCCGAACCTCTTAAAGCCTAGAGAACCAAACCCCGGGCTACCGTGAGCATTGCGATCTTTATGAGATCTCTGAATAAGCGTTTCTTGCACTGCTGGGAGTCGAACCCCAGACTAACGGTGCGCTATGCGAACTCGGTACCACACTGCGCCGCCATAGGGCAAAAATACAAAAAGATTTAAAAAGAAACTATCTGTATTAAATTTAAATAATATTTTGGATGAGCATCGCCACGAATTTATCCTTAGGAATTATATATGTAATGTAGATTCTCATATTAATAACGATAAATAACATAAATTGAAATTTTGCCCCGTTGACTTTCCGAAGAAATTATCCTTTATAATTAATTTTTAAATATTTTTACAAGCATGCTTATGAGAATGTTTTCGTAGAAAATACATTATCGGTAATATTTATGTTCCCAGATTTATTTTACTCTTGTAATATGGAATGAATGTGACTGCGTTGAATAATTTATTAATATACATAATATGTGTGACATTGATTAATATGAACATAGGCGGACTCAGAAAGTTTATAAGGGGGTTATAAGCTCAATGGAGAGTTTACAGAGCTACAGCTCCATGTATTCGTATTTTAAATATAGAAAAATTCATTGCAATGAGGGGTGGGGGTGCGTGATAACCCCATCAAAAACCCTCTGTGTACAACAGTGAATACGAATCATATAGATATTCGGGTTTCAATTTTTCAGCGCTTGATATAAAAATATGTTTTAGTTCCTACTTTGGTTGTGCATGGATCAACTTTTGGATAAATCTAAATAACAATATAAACAATATAAACAAGTAATCTAAAACCTCGACTAGGGTGAGTAAATACATTTAGTGGGCTCCAAATAATATTTAATCTTTTATTGTTTTGCTTTGTATGTCTGTCATCAATAGAAAGGTCAATCAGTGCGAACTGTCTTAGATGTTATTTACACGCCCTGTTTTCATGTGTTTGCGCATCAGCGTTCAGAGAGCAAGTCAGAGGCAAGTCGCCAACCTTTGGCGCGTTGGAAACTGGAAGTTAGCAAGTTGAAGCTTGCTGCTAAATTTCAACTAATCGCCAACTCCCAATTTGCCATTGAGAGTATTTCGTGACCATTTCCCCATGACGGCTCTTTTTGACGAGAATTATATAGTAGCCGCAGTAGTGAGTAATGTTATTTAGGCCTACCTATAGTTCGTTCACGAAAAGTAGTCCGACGGTACCGTTAGAAATAACAAGAGCTGACGTCACATAAGGCCTAACCGACCACAGCAGAGGGGCGGTACATAATTTCAAAACTACTTTCTGGCGCAGACAAACCTTCGTTAAATCCGGTTCTGAAATGACGTCCTCCCCTCTGCTGTAATCGGCTAGGCCGTTTGTGACGTCAGCTCCCGTGATTTCTAACGGTACCATCGGACTACTTTTCGTGAACGAACTATACCTACATATGCATACATACTGGGTAATTCACTAGATTTAGGGAGTACAGCCTCACATGAATAAATAAAAGTAATGCAAAGCAGACATTAGCTAGAAATCATAGCGAAAATAGCTAAATGCGCATTGCCTGCTAACTAACTGCAAATAGCCAAACTAGTTCCCTGAACTCGCGCCTGACTTGGCATTCAATACTCTAGACGAGAACGCGCTGCGGACCTGACTTTAGTTTCTCGTACGCGCGCCTGAACAGTCGAGACATAGAAATTACGGCGTCTCGGCTCAGCTACCAGCCGGGCCTAGGCAAACATCCATTGACGCACCCAGCGCCGTAACACTATTAATCGATCGACTTGTATACAACGTCTGAATAACTTAAGTTTTAATCCAGCCAATAAAACCTTGTTAAGTTTTAATAAGTGTGCCGTTTTTGCATTCGCGTAAAGAATCTGTGGATGTAGCGACCTATACACAATCAGCGGTAATAACCTCGTCACTTCAGTGGAAATAAATATTTAAGGCGACCAAAGGTACCCAAGAATAAAGCCGCAGAATATTTTCAACGTTAACAATTACGCTTAAGGAAAAACTTTATCTTACACATTTTATTGTTAACAGACAGCCAAAGCAAAAACAATAACAGATTCAATATAATTTCAAACCCGCTAATATGAAAATATAAATACGGAAATACAAATAATATTTCGAACATAGATATACGGATAATATATAAATATAAATGCAATAGCTATTTAGCTGATAGCGTTTATGAATGCTTAGATTCAAAATGGATGATTCGTTAGAATTAAAAGCATTAATAAAGGCTTGGAATAGAAAATTATTAGAAATATCATGGGAGATTACAATTTTGTTTATGAGTATGAGTTGTAATTTTATAAAACAATCAATAGACGTGGTGCATGTACGAGTACAGATGTTCATCGTGCCTATATTTTCAAATAAATGTTAATTTGGAGAGAACTTTGGGCCATAATGCTCTCTTATCAGAAGAATTATGCATTTATGATAGTACTTCCTCTAAAGTAATGGGGCATAAGATAATTCAATGAAGAAAGCTTCTCTTAGCATTATATGCCCAAAGTATACGAATACCAAAAGGTAATAATGTAATAGAAGCAAAAGTTACAAAATTTGTTGGTGCAGTCAATTTATAAAATTTAATATTTATTATTGTTATTATTATTATTGGAAGTAGTTTTTTGTGTCTCATGAAGCCTAGTGATGACACCACCAATACGCTTAACTCATCATTAACTCAGTCAAGTTGCCAATTGATATGACGGTAACTCCGACCAACATCATAGACATAAATAGACGCTACCATGCTTTGATGAAGATAGCCAAATAATATCTAAATTGATATTAGCAATAACGTTTTTATTGCACCGTTATAAAAATTAATTGCACCGATAAATTTTGTGCAACTTTTACTTCCATATGGTTAGTGCAGTGTGTCGACAATAAACCAATGCATATAATATTCTATAGTTTTTAATAATTATATCGTAACTTTACGCGTTGCAAATAGTGTTTGATTGTAATTGCAACTTCCCTACAACCGATATTATTTAGCTCGTTAGTTGTATTTTACTGGTGCAAGGACAGCAATATTATTTAGCAAGATAATTAGACTTTAAAAGTAACACGTCGCTGGAAACAACCTTGTAAGCCCATTATAGCGATGGTTTTTTATCAACACCATTTAGGATTCGGGTGGTTGCTCTATGGCGCAAGGACACCAAGGCTCATTCTGCGCTTTAGGATCGAGTAAATTCTGTTGTTAGGTTAAGTGCTTACGATGAAAGAGAACTTGCTGTAAAATTCGTACATTTATTCAGTATGTAAGAATTATGTATGCATGCATTTATTGTGCGATAAATGCATAATTATTACCTATGTGTAATATGTAATAGCGTCTTCTCTCTATTTTTATAGAAAATGTTGGAAATCGCCGATATAAAATACAAAGCTGCCTTTAAATATCAGTGTTGAAACATTTTTACAGAGGCTGGATCCACAAACGTTGACGTGCTTTGCGTAAGATTTTTTAGGTTAACTTTTTATGAAAATTCCTTGCCAAAATGTCGCTAATGATAAAATTGCATTTAATGATGGAACGCAATAATTTTTAATTTAATTTATCCTTCAGTTTTCTTTAGACACGTTGACGTATTTTACTCTACAGGCTGTGCTAAGAGTGTGGTGGCACAGCATAGGAAGCTTATTATAACCATTGAACTGCAATGTATATTTAACCAAGTTTATTGGAGATCGAGCACAGCTACTTGGGTCCATATGATTTTTTTACTTAAACGTGTCTGCATATTTTATTCTACGGGCTGTTCTTGAGGTTTTGTTGCGCAGAATATAAAAGCTCCACATACTTTGAACTGCAATATGTATTTACATATCCAAGTTTATCGGGGATTGAGCACAGTTATAGTTGGGCCCATATGACTTTTTTTTAATTAAACGTGTTTGCATATTTATTCTACAGGCTGCTGTAGGCGTTTTGTGACACAGGATATAAAGCTTAGCATAACCTTTGAACTGCAATATATTTACATAACCAAGTTTATTGAGAATCAAGCACAACTGCTTTAGCCCAAATGATATTTTTTAGAACGCGTTCGCATATTTTATTTTACAGGCTGCGCTAGGGGTTTTGTGAACAGGATAGAAAGCTTAACATAACTTTTAAACTGCAATGTATATTTACATAGCCAAGTTTATTGGGAATCGGGCGTAGCTACATGGGACCATATGATTTTTAATTTAAACGTGTTTACATATTTTATTCTACAGGCTGCGCTAGGCAGTTTTGTGGCACAGGATAGAAAGCTTCATATAACCTTTGAACTTCCACGTATATTCACAGATCATCGCATTTTCAAATTTTAATACGTTAATAGCTATTTCGATGGACATCTCTCACATCAGAAACTTACTGACTTTTTACCTTCGATATTGGTTAACACTGCTACCTCGCCGATCATGAATTCATTGGTTGGGAGGCAGAATACATCTATGTGTCAGTGGCACTTGGTATAGAGTCAAGGAAGTTGATACAAACGAATGAAATAGATCAAACAACAATATAAATCAACGTTTATTGGCGTAGTGATACCAGCGCCGATGTTATGACGTGGCTAGATGGTGAAACGTTCGAAAGAAAAGAAATGTTTCTGCGTTCTGTGGGACCTGTATCCACGACCTTCCTCTTCCCGGGCGGAGTCTCTGCCTACTGAGCTACGAACGACATCTAATCTCTTACGAACGTATATAAAGACTATTTACTGATGCCAGTTATTTCGCAGAATGGTGTAGTACATGGACTACTTTATAAACCAAATTAAGAAGAGACGTATTAAATTGATCGAAACGTCCGTTGCAACATATGTATTTATATAAATCACCAAACAACAATATGTCAACGTTTCTTGTCGTAGTGATACCAGCGCCGATGTTATGACGTGGGGTTAATCTGCATAGTGTTAGATTTATATGAATACATATGCTGCAAAGGGCCTTTCGATCAATTTTATACTGGTTTCGTAATTTGGTTTAAAAAATAATCCATCTACTATACCATTCTGCAAAATAACCGGCTTCAGTAAATAGTCCTTATATACGTTCGTAAAGGATTAGATTTTGTCGTTCGTAGATCAGTAGGTAGGGCCTCCGATTGGCAACTGGAAGGTCGTGGGTTCAGATCTCACCGAACGCAGAACCATTTCTTTTCTTTCGAACGTTTCACCAACAAGCCACGTCATAACATAGGCGCAGGTATCACTATGCCAACAAACGTTGATTTATACTGTTCTTTGATTTAATTTGCATAGTTCGATATATATGTATAAATGAAAGTGAAATAGTATTGACTGGTAGCTACGCCATTACGTGTCATGAGGCATTGAGAAGAATATGAAAGTTTAATGTTGAAAAAACATTTTCGATTACTTTCGTCTTGAAAAACAAGACTTTGTGGCCAGTTTCCTGCTCCAGGAGTTCCTGTTGATGCACATATTCAGTACTTCATATCTGTTTAAGCTTATATCTATAACAAACAGTTATTTCGACACTGGCGTAAGGTTTAAAAACACGACGTTTCGGGAGCCAACTGCTCCCTTTGTCAAGTGAAGAATGAATGTCAAGGGCAGAATGAAGAGTTCGTGAAAGTCCTAAGCTTATATACCCCTTATATCTATAGCGGTAATTATTCTAACAAGGGAAGGTCGGAAGGGTGGACGACGCGGATTTTAATGGTATTAGGCTCATTTGAAAGCTCTCAAAAAATTATTAGACACGTATTCGGGCATTTTTCAGAATGGCCATAAATATAGGTGTTATGGGGCCGGAGAGAGCAAAAATTGGACTATTTTCAGAGATTTTATGATGTCATATTTTCAAAAAGTATAGAATATATATATATATATTTTTTTTTTGCGTCATTACGTACCTTTCAGAAATCCATCGGATACGTGTTTCATGGTTTTTGGAGAAGTAACTTATTAATAATGTTTTTTAAAGGTCATAAAACGCACGCGGAAACGAGTAGTACAGCGCAAGAATTCGCCAACTTGTTGGCTGCTTGGCGAATATAATATGTTGCATTTCTTTTTCCTGTATACTTATGGTATGATAATGACATAAAAATAACAAAAATTTTGAGGATTTGGAGGAGGTAAAGTAATAAAGGAAAATCAAGATTTATATCATTAGAAGGAAGAAACATAAATGCAATTGAATTTTCTGCATTTTTATTTAAGAAAGGAGAAATGTATTTATTAAAATTTTTATCGAATATTACGATTTTTAGCAATCAATTGTATGAAAATCCCAAATCATGAAAAATATGAATTTTTCCTGCAGTGGCTGGCTGCATCGAATAAAAGGAGAATTTTTACAATTAGGTATTTTATCACAAACATTTCCTGTGAATGTGAAACACATTTAGCGGACATTTAAAAAATCAGGATTTTCGTCTTCTGATAACCCAGATGTAATCCATGCTATTGATCATGGGTTGAAAAATATCGGAACACATTTGGAAGTGTATCAAGGACTGTAATTGGATAATATTATTTCGAATTGTTAATTCAGAACCATCAGTAGATATTTTAAAGTATCGACATATTTCTCGCACTATATACTTTATTTCTCTAAAAAAAATTATCTAAAGGTTGGCAAATGGGAGTTGTCTGTTCAGAAATAATTTTAACTACCCCATCTGGCTTCCCCCAATGCTACACCTCTTTTCAAAAATCTACAGATTTTTATGAACACTCCCAGAACCGCACAAAAGGACACAATTTTCAGTCATATTTCTGAAAAAATGCTCGTCCGAAATTTGCTGGAATAGGTTTGTCGTTAATTTTCCTAATGAACTGCAAGTTATAGTTACATTTGGCAATTTAAACACAGAAGATTGGACTCTTTTTCCAAATTGGCCTGTGCTTTCCTGTAAACATAAAAACGCATCACCAACAACTTTGCCATCGGCATTTATTAAATATTGAACGGTGTACGAGTGAGTACACTGATTAGTTGGAGATGATGCACAACCCAATGTTATTTTTTCCCCTCGGAAACAAAGCGTTCGACTATCTGTTAATTCGTCATTGAATCCGCATTGATCAATATTAAATATACAACGTGGAGGATATGTTTTAAATAGTTTTATCACTCCTGTTTGAAATTTTGTTGAAGCGTTTTAGATCATCCGGAAAATCATTAGTTGTTTTCGTTACAAGTTTTATTATCTTCCTAGACGTTATGCCATGACGTTTACAAAAGTCCTTTACCCATGTCCTTGAAGCAAAAAATTTTAATTTAGGGAAACGTAAGGAAGATTTAATTGCCCATATCCGAATATCGGAAACATGTATAATTCGTATTTTTTTGCCCCTAATTTCCATAAACTTTTCACAAACTTCCATGTCGATTGCTTTATATATATATCGATTAGTGACCATCCCTTTTCCATATCCTTTTTAAAACGCAGATATGTTTTCTGATTAGGCATTTTTTTACAGCCCTTTTTGATTAAAGTGTCCCATTTCCAGGTTGGATGAGTTTATTTAATAGCGACCATACGCTCCTTTTCGTCTATACTTATATAATAAATCATGTATAGAATAATGATCTGGATCTTTTTCGGAAATCTCGATAACTTTACCATCTTCAAACTGCGATTTTGTTAAATAATTTTCCAAAACACTAAAAAGTTCCATAGCTATAGCTTTTTCACAATCGGTGATATCACTGGACATGTTCAAGAAATTTGAATACGTTACTTCGGTTATTTTTTGCAACTGACGAATAACATTAATTGCATTTGTGACCAATATATCCATTTTAAAGAATAAAGCTAAAATCAGTAAACAGGAAAGAAAGTTAATTTGTCAAAAATTCAATTTTCTGCGGTTTTCTGAAGAAGCTAAACTTACCTTACGTGCGGGAAAACAAGGAAGACTAACAATGACGAAAATAACAGACGTGACGCAGATTGCGAATGACATGATTGTCCTCAATTTCAAATTGACCATGGGACACATTGCAAAGGAGTTGAAAATATCTGTTGACACTACTCATTCCATCATACGCCACCAACTGGATTATTGCAAATTGTCTTCATACTGAGTTCGTTCCTGTGAGAAAAAATTGAAAGCTGCCTTATCAGCGAGTAAGTAACTTGACTGCAGTGGATATGCGTTATCTTAGACTGCGAAGGAGTTGCATATACCGAGTTTATATGGAAGGATATTATGAGATGACTCGATAAGGTACCAGATGATTGAACGCATTGAAAATATCACACCACTAACGTTTCGCCGATGATGGGAAAGTACGGATGTCTCTCTAAGCTTTAAGTTTAGCTCCATCAAGCCAAGTTAGATCATTATAAAAATATTGTCTGTTTGTAGCACAGGCTATTAATTCTACACATCTTCCCATTGCCGTAACCAGCAGATACACATTGCATCAGAAGATGACGTAGATAAGACATAATATTTAGGATCAATGGACACAATGGAATGTCAGCCATGTGGTCGTAATTTTCTCTTCGGAAGTTTCTTCAGGAATGCATAAGTAACTTCTCAAATGGCAGAAAAAAAAAGATCAAGATGGGAATTTTCGGTGGTAAGTCACTTTACGAAAACAAGACATACGGGGACAATGAGTTGGACAAAGAAAGATCATTAGTGAACGTTAGATATAAAAAAAATTGAGCTTTGAGTTGGAAATTCAACTAATTGGTGAAGACAAATAAATTCAAGTGAGTTTACAAACCCAATCTGGACAGAATATCCCCTAAAATCACCCTCAGTCCATCGATATGGCTTTATATTAAAGTCGCCAACGAGAAGAAACGGAAGGCAGTGACCAATCAAGTTTCCATGGGCATTGGAGAGAAGATTCATATAAACTATATAAGTAGATACCGAAGAAGAGATGTATAAGCACAAATAATTCGTACTGTGAAGGATGTAGTGAACGTAACACCAATACACCACAAATCATATTGATCAAACCGAGCATTAAGTGGTAACTGAACACATGGGATATTGCTCTTTACAAGAATACATACATTACCACCTGCTACTGAATGACGGTATTATAAGGCGAAGGAGGAGAATATGAAGAGTCATATAATATATTAACCTATATTTCAGCTGTACATACAAATTCCAAGTTATGGGCGATCATGTAGTGATGTAAACGGGAAAGTCTGGGAGAGGTCTGAGTTAAAAAACTCAGAAACAAAAGTACCATTGAGCTATAGCTTTGGGTCTTTCATCCGATAGTCGACTAACTTAACAAATTACTATTTAATTAGTCATTAATTAATACTAAATAAATTGATTCATTCCAACTATTGACCTTGACACATTGATAATCAAAAGTCATATTACAAATAATGGAGCAGATATCTGTGGCAGAGGTGTTCGGACAAGAATGGTTTAACAAACTAGAACACGCTTGACAGAACGAAAAAAAATTGATAAATTTGTTAAAATCTGAAAATAAATTAAAAATAAATTTAGCATTGTCAAGAGCAACACCAGCAGCCATTTGGATGTACAAAATGTTGCCAGAAACATGTTACTC
>QLNU02015270.1:24249633-24266290 GCA_006491805.2 Dysdera silvatica
AGGGGTGGGTAAAATGTTAAGAAGATTACAGCTGAGTTAGGAGTGAATCATTTGGTGGTGGCTAGAATTTAGCATGCGGCAGAAAAACCATACAGCGACGGTAAAATACTTGCAGTTGTTTCTTCAACAAAGAAGGAAAATGTGGGAAAAAAGCAAAGATATGCGTGAAAATTTGGTTAAAATGAAGGACGTTCCTTCAAATCGCCGAGGATCGAGTCATAGCCTCTATGCCCTTATTGGTATTCCATAAATTCGGAAAAAATTACTTTTAAATCTATACCATATTTTCAGATAAAAACATTAAGCACGTGCCACACTTTCGGACTGAAACAAGATTGAAACGTATACCAAAATTTCGGATAAGGGGAGTAGATTATATATATGCTGGTGAAAGATTAAGTGGATCAATGTTCTGCTATCGTAAGTCTTTAACAGTTTTAAATCTACGATTGTTTAAAGTTGTAAAAATTTAAAATAAGTATGCCAGTACGGAAACTGTGATCAGAATTAACGACTAGTTCTGATTAAAACATCACACTCCTATGCGGTCTCTATCTGCGTTGTCAATAAATTCTGGGTAATTACCACTGACGAAAATTATTCATTTTTTGCTCTAAATCAATTTCCTCAGCAAACCAAAATAAACAGCGGGACAGCAGAGTTTAAGAGAATTCCTGAGACATCTTTGTTCTAACGATGTTTAATAAATTTCGCTGGTGCATTTTTCGGAGCCGTCGGATAATTATCGAACTCTCGCCTTCTATCAAAAGACCATAATCGGAAAGTATGTCTCACATTATGTGGAGTCCATTATGTCAGGGTTCATTTTCTTTTACAGGACGAAAACTAATTAAACAGAACAAAACATTCGCTTGCAACCTTGTTATTGTTATTAGCAAACGGAAAAAACCAGGCTTCCGATTTTTGCTTTTTTAATTACGTGTCCTGCTGGAAGTCTTCTTTTTCGCTTAATTCCTCAGAGATTAAATTATTCAGCAGCGGCTTTAGTATTTGCAATTAAGCGTCCACTCTCTTTTTAAATTACATATTTAAAATGACGATAAAATCTATTTTACTTTAAAAGAGCACTACATTTTAGAAACAATGTATTATTATAAAGTAAGCGCATTGTTTGCTGCAATTCATAAAATTAATCGAACTGCAAAAAATAAGTTTCTATGAGTATTTCTTCGTTCAGCTTCGAATTAAGATTTTCGGAGGTATTGGGCTACTAAAAATGTTGTGGTCCCTATTTGCACTGTTTACTAAAAACAAGTGGATTTTTGGTTACTAAAAATAAGTGGATGACGCATCCTCCAGTCAGTGTTAATTTACTTTTAAAATTAGTCTTAACATTATTTTTGTGCAGGCATGGAGAGATGCGTTGAATTATAAACTTTTAATGTTTATTATTTAAGAACTACAAATTTACATTACATTAAGAAAAAAACTGTTTGCCCACTTAAAACATCGCAGTGAAATATACGCATCTGCAACATTTAACTTGTTTCTATGACTATTTAAATATTTTTAGTTAAAAATAATTGAGATTTGTTACTGTATAATATATCTCGCTGTTACGTACACTCTATATAGCGCATATAATATCTATATTTAAGTATATAGTATAGTACAACAAAAATTCGAAATGAATACTTAAAACAAAAGTTCATGCCTTATTTAGGCGTTTAAGTTTTACAACCTTTAAAATGTCTGTTTCCTTACTTTAAGTTTCGCAGAAGATTGCATGATATCGTCTTTCAAACCCTTAGAAGTTCGCACGACATCGATAGCTCCTTAGCAGTATCATGGTTTAGTGCATAAGCGTATGCAGAAAGTTCGTAAAGGGGGTTATAGACTCAATAGGGTAACTGAGCAACAATCCATATATTTCTATGTTAAATATACCAAATTCAATTGCAATGGAAGTTACAACACCCATCAATACCCCCTGGCAAAGCCGGTGTTCTGGTGACAAAATGGCATGGTGGGCCATCCCGAATTCTCCGATGTCCTGGGCTGTAACCCCTTTAGCCGCCTTTAATACGTATAGATCCATCCACCCCTCTCTCTCTGTGTTTGTTATAAAATCTATCCTAGTTAACTCATTCGCATCAGAATCGCATATATGCGCGGAATTTTCCTGGCCGTTATCACCAAAGAGCAGATATGCACGCTAGGTTTTTGCGCATAAAAACAAAACACTAGTGTCCAATTATTAAATTTAATTTCTCAAATTATTTTCAATGTATAACTTCATTGAATGAAATAAAATTATAAATTCTTTGTGTACGCCATTTTGTTTTTTGTTTTTTCATCATTTTTAAATATTTCTAATCTTTATACCAGTGATCGCCAACCGGTGGTCCGCGAGAAAATTTTGGTGGTCTGCAGAAAAATTTGGACTATTTGCATTTTTAATGTTTGATTAATAATATAACAAAAATAATATTCTAAGAAATTCTCATATTCTGAATGACAATTTTTGCTTTTATATTGCACTAAATTCACGAAATGTGGTCCGCGGGATTTAAAATTATGAATTTAGTGTTCTGTGAGGTCCGAAAGGTTGGCGACTTCCGCTTTATACAATTAAAAGAAAATTTGGGGACATGGGCCAATTTTCCACTTTTTCGAACGATGTAAATGGGTTAGCTACTTAATTATTCCCTCTGGAAAAAGAATTAGTTAATTTGCTTCTGTATTTTGTCAAAGGCCATGTTTCTAGATAACGACTACTGATTTGTGCCCTATTAGGAGTTATGTCTCTGCAGTAGTTGCATCGGTAACGTATTTTTCTAACGTGCGTTTATACCGGGTTCGACTCCCAATAATAGAACACTTACCGCAAACTACTCGGCGTATTGTAGTTGGTTCCCTAGGTCTAAAGAGGTTATGGATCTTCAGAAAGCTCCAGGACTCTCTGCCTCATGACACTTGTATATTTTTATCGTAATGCAAAGCATTATTAGGATCTGTTGGCAATTATGTCCCGGTGGCAAAATATGAATTATATTTGCACTGCCGGTTTATCCTTAAATATGCTACAGTTTTTTCCACTTATTTAAATTTTAAATTAGGTTTGAAGACTGTAAAAGTAGCTTTAAAACATTGAGGACACGTGTGACTCGAGCAATTTGAGTTTGAGTGCTTTCAAGTTTGATATGGGTTTTTAAACTTCGAATTTGCTGAACTATTTTAAGTTCATTACAGAACCGATATTACTTTTAAGATAATAAAACGTACGTGAATTAAAATATAAAATGTGTAAAAATTATAATTGATCCGGAATTGAACGGATATATACATTTTTGTAAAAAATAAGAAGGGTTAGTTGATAACAATTAATCATAAAAAATTTCAGCACATAAATTGCTCTCAAATTTCAGGCATAATAATTTTTGTTCATAAATTTTACTAAAATGTTAAAAATGTGCATAGAGATCCGAATGTCCTAATTTTAATATAGGAAAAATGATTTTAATTGCAGCCCATATACATTTTCCAAAGCACTTGCTTTTCTAAATCTAGTGGAAGAGTAAATTCTTGTATTCTTTATTAGCTAAGTTATAAAGTGTTACTGGAGTCTCTTCATTTTTCAGTTTGTTTGACACACTGAAATAGCGAATTTGTGCAAAAACGATAGCAGTGTCGGAGCTCTTTTAAGAGATAATGACTAAACCGTTAGGTCGAACGTTAATGGAGACCTCATCTCGCATATTTTGAATTTTTCAAAGACTAGTCTCCTAAAATTCTTCGTTTACCTGGCATTCTTTTCACGGGTTTAATTTCTTATTCCTAGTAAGTATATTTTACAAATGGTTTTCAAAAATCCGTTTATCTACACTGTGTCGTCTTCATTGTCATTTATCAACAGCTTGAAGATTCTTGCCTTTAGGGTAGTACCGGGCAAATTGAACATTAATTTTCTACTAAATTTGTAATCCTTGATTTATCATTGAAAAACAATTTTTTTAGTTTTCTTATATTACTAAATTTAAAGAAGAACGTACTTTTTCTCATTTACATTTAATAAAATTAATATTTTTTATTTGAAATGTCAATATAGTTTGTGTTCTTAAGCCATATCCGCTAATAGGAAGCTGACATGCCAAGTTCTAAACTTGCTTCTCCCTGTTTGCTTAATTTATTCAATTTCTTTTACTATTCTAACAAGAAATAATTAACTGTTTCTTTATTTTTATTCCATGTAACTCCCAAACTAACAAGGGATCCGCCCTACATGAAAGTTAAACCCAGGGAAGAGATAAGCGCGACAGACAGATCTGTTGATGCCTAACAAATATCGGTTGTTATTTTTGGATATTCAAAAAACGGAATTTTTTACAGCTGTTTGAAAATTTGTAAATTATGGAATTTTGCCCCTGCATTGCAGCTTCCGTACATCAGGGAAATATCAAAAATAAAACTAGAAATATACGTGAACAAACTGACAGCGTACATGAAAAATTAATATTTATAAGCAGTATCATGACAACTAGAGTAAAAAATGTTATATATATATATATATATATATATATGTGTGCAATATGAATAATGTTAATGTTACTTACATTAAAACGAAATAGTAAATGCATTTATGAGGGGGCGATATGATGCAAAAGCGATGAAAGAAATATGTGAAATACACAATATGCACAATTTTGCGGAAATCGTAATTTATGAAGTCAGTTTCGCGCAAACTGTGTTCAACTAATGTAAAGTATTAAAAAATAATGAAATGTATAATTAATGCAAAGTGAAAGTGCATCATATTTATAAAAATTATGAAAGTGATAATTGATATAAAAATGTGCAAAGCATAAAACTACATCACAGTGTGTGCATGTTATATGCTATACTCTGACAGTCCGTAGCAGAACATGTGTCCTGTGTAAAAATGAATGAAACTTCTATAACGTTTCCAAAAGTTAAGTTTTCATGAGCGACAACGTAATTACATTTTATCCATGGATAGCGTATCATTGGCTTATATTGTGGAGAGTTTGGTTGATTAAAAACTAAAGAGTGCAATTTTATTATTTCGTTTCTAGACGTTGTATTTACGTGTCGTTCGTCTGTAGAAACGTAGTTTAAAACTTTTTTAATAAATAACTTATATTGGCGAGAAAAATAGACGTCTGAAGGTTGAATCCTTGCGGTTGTACCAGGAAGAATTGGCAACCTGGTGCAATTATTTGGCATATTGTCATAGGTTTGTGGATACACTGCCCCTATCCATGAATCCAGCATGGCATAAGACGCAGGTTATAATATTGGATTTAGACGTTTCGTCATTTCTTCATCTCATATTTCCTTATTTTCCCACTCTTAGAACATGTGACGTGAACATTGGAAGTCTGAAACATGTTGTCTTTAACACGAGGTTCAAACTTCCCGGATTTTTTACATAAACATAAGAAAAACTTCCCTTTAATTTCCCCAGACATGGATAAAATCGGCATGATAGTATAGGAGTGCTTTAAGGTAAACTTTGATTCCACTAAAACTGCAATAACTTTTCCGACTTTGTGAGATAACGTCCTCTCGTTTGCAATGGAATAAGAAAAGCCGCTTTGATTGGCGTTTAAAATTTGAGTGGGATCACAATTTGAAAAAACGTCCCGTGCCTGTAAAATAAATGCAACCGCATTATTTTCAATTTAGTCTAAATTATGTTCACTATACGTTGTAGTATATTGTGTAATTTTTCGCAAAACGATATTATTATTGCTTTTTAATCTCTTGACAAAATGGTTCGATAATTTCAACGACAAGATACTTAATTTCCTTGCTTTACTGTGTCCCCATCTTTTTAAATCTATATAGTGGATTGGCAGATTTGGAACTCTCGCATTTTTGAATTTTTTTAATATATACATTTTAATTTCGTTCATTTTTTGTCTTTTGGTTCCACTTTGTAACATTTACTTTCTAAAAAGTGAAATTCGACTGTGGTTGATAACACATTTCATTTCCTTTGCTTTCGTTTGAATTTGTTTTTCACGCACCAATCATAAAAGTTAACAGCAGTCTTCATTTTTGATAAACTAATATTCGTCTGTGTTCACTGTTGGTGCAAAGTCAATTCGTCACTAACGTCGGAATCAGCAAAATGTTGGCCATCATCTATGTCCAAAGAAACTTGTTCCTCGACATTTTCTTTCAGAAGTAATTCTTCGATTGTGACAAACAACCAGTCACTTTCGTGTAATTCCTCCGGTGAAATAATGGATGGTTCATTTTTATATTTTGCAATGGCTAAATTCTGCGTTCCATGAATGATATTTACTACATTTTTCTTGTCTATATTTACTACATGTTGGCAAAAAATATCACATAACAATGAAAAGATACGAAATTGAAATATTTTTGTTAACGAGCACAATCTTTACTCAACCGCGAACTACGCAAAAATGAATTCCTTCATTTCCACTGCTGCTTATATATATATAAGGCTTTTGTGCTGCATTCCCCGGAAGCTGCAATGCAGGGTCAAAATTCCATAATTTAGAAATTTTCAAACATCTGTCAAAACTTCCGTTTTGTGAATATTCGCAAAATATTAACGGATATTTGTCGTTGGGTAGATCTTTCTGTCGCGCTCAGTCGCTACTCTGGGTTTGCCTTTCATGTGGGGCGGTTCCCTTGTAAGTAGAAAAGCTTTATTAACATGATTGAATTCCCCATTTGAGTAATTCCAATCAAATACCCCCACAGACAAATGACGCGATATTCATTTACGAACTGTATTTAATTTGAAACATAATCATCATTTTAAGGAAACCGATGAAATAAAATTACAAATGCGAAACAGGCAACTGGTTTTTCCGTCAAATCCGGCAACATAATTATCCGCTGAAAAATGGTCGATATTTCCTTGTATTTCCGTCCCTTTGCAGGAGCCTTATTGGGATCGTTAGGTTCATGGGGTAATTATGAATAAATATCGAATTTCTCCAGAGCGAAAAGTTTTCCATCGGCCTGGATGAATTTCCGTCGCTGGAGCCTTAATGAGTTTACGACGGCGACAACTTTAAATTACCTTATCCCGAATGACCTACATTATGGCGCCAAATGGGTTCCATACTCCGTTTCGCAGAGATCCCATTTTTTACTTAACCAAAAAGCCGAACAGCTTCTGTATTCCTGTTTGCAAGAGTACAAGGGAAAATATAATTAGGTGTCAACCCGTATAACCAACGCGATCGTAAAATAAAAGTTGCAATTGCTAATATCAATGAAGCGGCGTAGCCAGAGGCTTTTTGGGGGGGGTTGTAACCCCCATTGCAATGAAATTTTGTATATTTAACATAGGAATATATGAGTTGTAGCTCTGTAACCCCTCCCATTAAGCCTATAACCCCCTTATGAACTTTCTGCCTACGTCACTGGGCGTAATAGTAAATATATCCGCTATAATGCGGATAATGAGAGTTTGAGTCCAGCAGGTGCTTAATGTACGTCGTTTTTTCTCTACAGATCCGTAACCCTGGGTTTGATTTCCAAAGCGAATGATACTCAGTTTTCTCTAACAATTGCAAGCCCCGACGGAGCACGGTCTTGCGCATGAAAATACGCACACATCCTAAATATATTTTTTGGCTGCACAGTCTATGAAGGACCAGGACCTCCTTAACGGTCGTCGGCCATTCTCCTCTATCCTACAACTTCTTTTGCCATTCTCATACGGCCATTCTTCTTAGTTTCTCCATCAAGCTACCTTTCATATGACATCCCTCTTTGTTCTGCCTACTAGATTGATCATCATAATCTTCCTAACCATCCCAGATTCACCTATTATTTCTACATGTTCGAGCCATATAGGCTTTCTTTTATTTCCTTGTATCTTATCTTAAATCTTTCGAGCGTTAATACATCCACAAAACTTAATTTTATATCACAGAAATTTCTCTCCCATCCAGCCTTTTTGAAGAGGTCAGTAGCTGTAGTACTGGAGAGCCATTAACTTAGGAGAAAAATGATAATGGGGATCACAGAGCTTAAACTCCATTTATTCATGTATAGTATATACACACACAGAGTTATATCGTAATGAGTGATTATGCCCTCAATTACATCCCTTCGTTCATCAGTGGCTGGAGTAATATTGTTTAAGTTACAGCTCATCATTAGACACAGATCTCTAGTGGTCTAAATAGTGATTGATTCAATTAGATTGTGCATTACAGACATAAGCTGTGTCAATTAATAATAAATTCTGGAAATGAATGGGCCCCTTAGCGTAATTAGCTTTAATGTTCAGTATGAGTGAGGGGGGTGTGGGGCGTGGGTGCAGAAATTGTAGGATCAGTGGGTTAAATCTTCAGTTGGATATAAAGACGACTTTTCTCAAAAGCAACATCACATACGCTTCTTTAAAGCCACTTTAGTCCCCCCTTTGAATTTTGAGTTGCTACGCTGCTGGGGATATATATCGTCCCGACTATAATGCTTGCAGTTAGAGTTAATGATTTTTTTTCTTGAGGATATCCTTTTCTAGGAAATGTTAAACTATCCCTCAATTATGCCGTTAAATACGCAATATAATATGAACTAGATATTTGCCTAGTGAAACATTCTCTAAAAATCTGTTACTGTTATAATCCTCAAGTGTTTCGGTGACAAATAATGCTTTCTATGTGTTGAATATCCTTCTAAATAAAGTTCTTAAATGATTTGTAGCTAGCTGTTCAATACGTCGGTCAATACCAATAATGCCTATAGAATACTATTTAAGCGGAAAGATTTGAAATATAATTATTGCTCTTTAATATAAGCGGCCTCCATCATTGTGAGAGGTCTTCTAAAGTAGTGGTTCTCAAGATTTTGTGAGGCCGTGGCCAGGTGAATACTTTATTAGACGAGGACCCGGTATGAACATATTTAATCGCAAACACCTTCCAATTTTTTAAAGTTCATACAATAAACTAGCATATGTGTAATTAATTATAGCATAATTAATTACTCATATGAATAATTAATTATAGCATAATTATAAAGAGTATCAGTACGAGCCTTCTATTAACATACACTCCGCTAATACGCTTCCTTGCTCGTTGCATTTGCAACATCGATATGATTTCATGCAGTTTTAAGAACAGAGGATGCATCACATATTAGTGTAATCGGCTCGCAGGTATTTTTTATGGCCGGTAATGATAAGCGGTATACTCTTTCTCGAATGCCGAAAGATTTCTGTCCGAAAATTGTCGATCGTTCAAGAATACTTACATATTTAAAAATACACTGCTCGTCACCGGCATTTGCTGTACAAATGTTACTTCGGCGCTCTGAGTCAGCTTTTTAGCGCATTCGCGAATACTTATCACGCTCTGAATATTTTCACGAAGAAATATTTATTCATGAAAAATGCTGAAAAGGCTAAAATGACAAATTAAATCTAGGAAAACATTTCGTGACCCAGTGTAATTGATGCTAAAGCCGGATACCTGTCCACGGTCCGGCAGTTAAGAAACATTATTCTAAAATAATTAATGTTGTTATGGGAGAATATATGTTAAAGATTCACCCCACAGTTATATATGGGGTTTCAATTGGGACCTAAATATTTTGTGCGTGGTTTAAATGTTTTCTGTTTCGGATATTATAAAACAAAATATTTTCTGCTTTCAAACACTAAACGAGAAATATATTTTATTATAATAATGTTAGAAATCCATATAACCTTATATACGGTGAAAGGAAGCATGATTCCTGTACTTCTGTGGCCTAGCAGTTGTAGCATTCCTGATATAACAGAGAACCCTAGTTCGACACCAGTCCGGGCTGACGCCTTTTTTTTAATACTTTCAAAGCTCTAGTTTGAGCTCAAACGCGTTTGTCGGATATTACTACTTAAAAAATATCCTACGAAAAAAATTACAAAAAAAAAAAAAACGCTCTTCTGGTTTTTACGGAGAAACGGGGCGTCAGTCCTCTACCTCGGTGGCTTAGCGGTTAAGGCATCCGGATTTAACGAAGGGATTCTAGCAAAATTATAGGCTGGGGCGATGTCTATTTTTCTCCTATAATTTCAAAGCTCTAGTTTGAACTCAATGGTGTGTGTATGTCTACCTGAAATATAATATTGTGGAACAGAAAATAAAAAAAAAACCACTTTTTACAATTTTGTAATATTGCAAAAAATGTATTTTTTCGGTTATTCACAGATCTATAAAATGACATTAATCATTATGACTGAAAATGGACCTCATGCCTTCACTTTGTCTGGAGCGGAATTCTCAACTAACCATCCATCATCTATCTACGTCGTCGGAAGAACTTTTAGAGCGTATCTTCTTAGCTGAGAAGACATAAGGGATATAACCTCGATCTTCCTTTTTTATTACAATTTAAAAAAGTCGAAACTCTCTTCAAAAATTCTTGAGGTGTTCTGGTGGAAACGTCGCGAATATGCTCAGAAAGTTGGCATACGTCAACCTACATTTGGGCACCTCTTAAAATGTAAGAAGAAGGAAGAGGAGGAGGAGAGAGAAGAAACTTAAAAATTTAGTGGCATGAATATTAAATTTATGGCTTTCAGTATTTTGTTCAGAAGAGTTACATCCCAAGTCATAACAGGAGAAGCGAGAAGTGACGTGTGAAGTAACAGTAATTGGGTATGAATGAATAAATGCAAAATACTCGATTTAATCTCTTTCAGAGTAAAAGCATAAGCTTGTACTCAAACGGAAAGAGGAATTATTACTCTAGCTACCAATGGAAGAACGGAGTTGTTGAAGCTGAAAAGAGACTGGAAAAATAGGTTGTGGGTTAAAAATAATATATACATATTTTACGTAACATCCATATTTAAGTCTGTAAGTATAATTAAATCACTGGCGTACGCAGGGGTGTTAATGGAGGTTGTAAGCCTTCGTTGCAATGAAATTTTGTATATTTAACATAGAAATATGTGAGTTATAGCTCTGTAACCCCATCACTAAGTCTGTAACCTCCCCCCCCTTCTAACATTCTGCGCACGCCTATGAATTAAATAATTGCTCATAAGACATATTTCATTTGCATAAATAGTGACATTTTAGAACTTCCGAATTCGACTGGACCAGGAGTAATTTATGCGGAAGTAAAATACGTTAAAACCACAAGACATTGAGGATACTATGGCTGCAAATAAATAATTGAAATTCGTGAAGAGAAGCAAGTATTTTTGCACCATTAAACCCGCTTGGATAGCGACGTTGAAACGTGCTATGCTAGAGCTAATAAGGGTGAATCCACTAACTTGTTTTATAAAAGCAAATACCTATACCTTCGCTCAATGCACTGATCTAAAAGTATTAAAATAAGGCACAAATACAGTAGGCGGAACATTGTCATCAAATGCCCCAAATCATATTTCGTTAGGCTTTCACCTTATTTTCTAAAACAATGATATACGTTTTTGCTCAATATCAAAGCCCTGCGGTGGCGCAATGTGGTAAATCTTTTGCCTAGTGTCGAACCATTAACTTGGGTTCGACTTCCAACGGTGCAAAGAACTCTTACTCTGATTGTTTGTTTGTTTTGTGGTTTTACGGCTCAAAGACTACAATGGTCATGCTGCGCCGGGACCTACTGTTTTCCGAGGAATCCGAACCTCTTAAGGCCTAGGGAACCAAACCCCGGACTACAGTGAGCAGTGCGATCTTTATGAGATCTCTGAGTAAGCGTTCTTTGCACTGCTGGGAGTCGAACCCGGATTAGCGGCGCACTAGGCGAACGCGTTACCACACTGCGCCACCGCAGGGCCCCTCTTACTCTGAGATTCTCATAAGGGTCACTTTGCCCACTGTAGTCCCGTGATTGTTTCCCCTAGGCTTTAAGAGTTTCGGATTCCTCGAAACACTCTAGGTCCAAAAGATTCGGCTTCCTCGGAAAACAGTAGGTCCCAGCGCATTATGGCCATTGTAGCCTTTGAGCCGTAAAACCACAAACAAACAATATCAAAACCATCTTTAAAGAGCTAAATATTAAATAGCTCAATTTTATTTGTTCAAAATATTTATACAATTTTATGCTTATTACGCCCAAAGTTTTCTGCTAATTTGTTCTAGAAAAATGTTCACACACCCACGTATACGGGATAGACCCCCTTAAGTTGATGACGTAAAATATCTTAAAAATAAGCGTTTTACAAAAAAAAAAATGTTTTAAATAGAATTGCTTGTCTTGAAGGAGGAAAGTGATTTTCATTACTTACGTTTTACTTGGGAAGATTCGTTTTCAATGTCATTTGAAGGTCACTGATATTCAAAAGGAAATTTGCTTGTTGTTTTCTTTTTCCTCGGACAAAAATAACCAACTTTTCTAGAAAGCGTTTTTTTCGATTTAGACATTAGTTTTAAGATATTTAAAAAAGCAAGCTTAAATAAAAGTGTTCATGCCATATCATGAGTGATGTATATTTCTCCGAGATTCCGCATAAATAATAATAATAATAATAATAAATTTTTATTCAACCCGATATACAATATTTCGTGATACATAGCTTGAGCAGTATAAAAATTATAGAAATGTAAGAGAAGATCTATATTAAATTATTTTAAGTTTTGAGGTTAGAAATGGAAGAGAATATAAAGCCGAAGCTTGTTACGAGATTCTCCTCCAGAAGCGTTAAGGCTTTTTCCTCTACAAGTGCTTAATTTTAACGCACAAAAAACTAAAACTCAATGAACTAATTTGTCTTAACATTTAAGCGCCAACTTTTAAATGATTTACATTAAATGGACGGATGCACGAAGAAAGTAGAGAAAAACTGAATGCCAGTAACAAGCGGTCGTTTAGCTTTGGTGCCAATTAGCACCGCGCAAGATACCTCATTTTTCTAGAGAATATAAATCGGTTATGTGATTTACCAACCAATCATATTTACTTTTATTTGTGTGTATAATGGGTCCTAGTACTACATGCTTAATTTTTTTCATTTTTTAAATATTAAATCAATTTTCTATGATATGGCATCAATTTTTTTCTCAAGCTTACTTTTTAAATATCTAGAAAACTAAGCCGAAAAAAATGCTTTCAACAAAAGTCATTTACTTTTTTACAAGGAACAAGAATAAAAAAATAAAATAGGTTCTTTTTATAAAAAAAACCCGTTCCTTGAAGAACGACCCAGAAGTTAAACATAATTAATGAAAAATAATTATTCCCTTTCAAGACCACCAATTTTTGTCTCATACATTTTTTGTAAAATGCTTGTTTTTTTTACATATTTTATATTATCAACCTAATTAGTCCACCCTATATAATCGAAGAAATAGCTGTAAGCAAAACCCACCATTGCAACACTTGGTGCGCTGTGAAGAAAAAGGGGACTCTATATGAACCAGAATCCATCAATCACAAACCCACTATGAACCAGAATGTCCTAAAAACTGACTAAACTAATTCGTTTTATACTAGCGGAAAAGCTAACCGGGCACACTGTTAGGTCTATAACGACCTATTCACGCCCATGCAACACATATTCATTGGCAAAATTGGTAAAAAGTGAGGTAACCCTCAACGTTATTAGACTATTTGTCGCCTAATTTGGAATGCAGAAAAACGCTGTTGACAAAATTTCCAAGCACTAAACTTGCCGCCAAGCGCACAAAATCAATTGATTGGTCAGTTATTTGAATGACCTCAGCGCTCGATGTAATGATTCTTTTTCTAAATTTAATAAATACCAGATTTTAATTACACAAACATGCCTATGTTTCGTGTATTTGAGCATTATTTTAATGTTTTATGTACGAAATGCATCTTCTATTAACTCTGTTAACGTAATGGAGGGCGGACTATATTGGTGGAATCATGCTGCTTTGCGCCTTGTCAGTGTATCAGGACCGCTTTGCCGTGAGTATAGTAATTCAATAAACATAACTTAAACGGGTGGAATATTTAACTATTGCGCATCCTCTTGAGAGAAATCTAACTCATGACCGAGAGCTCCGACTCATAGTAACCATAACTGCAATGGTAAATAGTAAACAAACAAAACGCGATGCTCCAAAAGAAGGTCCGAGTCAAGATAAGATAACATCAATCTTACAAAATATGTATAAAATAATAAATTGGAAACCTAACCAAATAATTAGACACCAAAAATTCTAAAAATAACGAAAAAATGATGAAAATATAGCTACGAACAAGAAATGCAAATGATTGACAGTGTTACTGGAATAAAGCGGCTATAAATGATGGGTTGCCAATTGATAAAATATAGCAAAATACTAGAAAAATAGCTAGAAAAATCAAGAAAAATAGCTGGAAATAGCTAAAATGTATAAAACTAGCAAAATCATCGGTGGCAAACTGGCAAACAGTAGATCTCCTCTTTACAAACGCAAATAAAAAAGTTAATTAATCAATAAGGGCAGAAGTACTAACATCATATTTTACCATTCATAGACCTATAATAATATCAATTAAAGAAAACAATAAAAAAATATTTATAGAGCAGTAAGAATACAAATTGATAAGCAGATTAATAACTTAAAAGAAAATCTACAGTTATTAAATTGGAACCAGATATTTGAAACACCAGCAAATATGGGAAATAAATATGAATATTTTATTAATATTTTAAGAGATAAATTTCATGGATTTTCTCCAGAAAAGGCAATAAAAATAAAATATAACGTAGAAAACAACTGGTTTAATAATAAAATAAGAAAAAAATAAAGGAAAGAAATAAGACATATAAAAAATATTTAATAACAAAAAATCAACAACAGTGGATTAAATTTATAAAAATCAAAAATGAGACAAAGAAAGTGATAATTAATGAAAAAAGATCATATCATAATGAAACATTTAAAGAAAAAGATCCAAAAAAGAAATAGAAAATAATAAATGAAATGCTGGGTAAAAAATCAAAAGATTAACAACAAAATAAACTAAATTTATTAATCAATAATAAAAATATAACAGAAGATAAAGAAGTGGCAGGGGAAATGAATGGACTTTTTGTTAACATTTTAAACCAATTCACGAGCGATCAAAATAATAATCACCCAAACCTACAAATAGAGAGAAATACTAAAACCTTATTTTTAAGCGACATCATATATGAAGAATTGGGAAAAGTACTAAATAAAATAAAAGAAAAAGTGGGACCTGTCTTAGATAATATGACTCCTAAGATAATAAAAATGTATAAATATCAACTAATAGAACTATGATTGATAATTTACAATGAAATATATGAAACAGTAAACATACCAAAATGTATGAAAATGTGTGTTGCAATACATAAAAAAGAAAAAAAAAGATGATTGTAATAATTATCGACCAATAACTATACTATCAATATTTGCAAAAACCTTTGGAAAAATGCTAAGCAATAGATTATTAAACTTTTTAGATAAGTTTAATATAACAAATGATAATCAGCATGGATGTAGAAAGAAAAATACAACAGAAGAAGTGTTAATAAAAATGATTACAAAAATACATGATAATTTGGAAAAAAATGAATACACAATAGCCATATATTTTGATTTTAGTAAGACCTTCGACTTAATTAATAGAGAGAAATTACTAGTAAGAAATGAAAAATATGGCCTAAGAGGAAATATAAGCCACATATTAAAAAGCTATCTAGAGGATAAAAAACAAATTAAAATAATTAACAATATAAAGTCTGAGAAACTGGAAAATAATAATAGTGCATCAAGGATAAATATTAGGCGCACTACTCTTTCTATTATCATTAAACGACATTCACATAATAAATAAAAAATTATGGATTCACGCTGATGATATTTGCTGGATAGAAAGTGAGAAAAATCTGGATAATCTATATAAAAAAATAAATGATAAATTAAAAATAATGGAGGTTTGTATCAAAAACAAGCTTAGGGTAAACGTAAGCAAAATAAAATATTTATTATTCAAGCATAAAAACAAAAAAATTTAAATAAAAACCTAATCACAAATTATGGTTAGAAAATCAAGAAATAGAACAAAATGGAAATATAAAATTTCTAGTAATAAATATTAAGAATAACCCCAACTGGAACGAACATATAGATGAAGTAATGAAAAAAATAAGAATAGGCTCGGGAGTAATACATAGACTAGCAACAATATTAACACCAGAGGTAATGCTAAACTTATATTTTACATTAATAGAATGCCGTATTAACTGTGGTAATGTTGTTTGGGGAAAACTTAATAAAACAAATGAAAATAAAATAAATAAAATTATATAAAAAGTAATAAAGAAAATAACATTAAAAACAGGTAATTCGATTTCAGCATACAAAAAAAAATAAAAAGTATTATATTCACAGGAAATATGACATAAAACTACTTAGAATAATATATAAAAGAGTAAAAAACCAAAAATATGAAAATATAATAGAACTCAACAAAAAAATTAACTATAGTTATCGAAATATCAATAAATACATACCAAAAAGAAGTAAAACTAACAAAAGTCAGGAGAATATTAACTACATAGGAATAAAAAAAGTGGAATGAAATTCCAGAAGATATAAAAAACAGCAAAACGATGCATAAATTTACTAAGAAATTAAAAGAATACTATTTACTACAAAATCAATAGCGGTAGGGATTCATATGGAGAAATCTAAATAAAATTCGTGCATAATTGTACTAAATATCAATTTATAAATTGATAAATGCGGATAAAATCTAT
>QLNU02015270.1:24266390-24282854 GCA_006491805.2 Dysdera silvatica
CGTATCGCAGACACTGGAATTTCCCACAGTTTGGTAGCTTTTGTTATTTTTTCCCTTTTTTCTATAATGTTAAAATTTTACCAAAATTTGCTACGTCCATGGGAAACACTGCTCTAGTCTTCCTGCATTCGTTGGGCTGTTCGACCGATTATGGCCGAGTGAGTGCGTAGTTACTTAACCCCTTAAGTGTCGCTTATTTTTCCAGAAAACCATGCAAAAATTAAATATTTTTTTATTTAAGAAATAAAAATGTTAATGCATTTGTAAATAAGATGTAAGACGTCAAAAAGTAAATAAATTAATACTTTGCCACTATTTATTACATAGCTTTTTAAACGTTTCAACCCGGAAATATCACGGGAGCGACAAATATGGATCGATAGCATAGCCCGTCATATTAACGGGAGTGAGACTTAAGGAGTTAAGAGCGTTTTCGCGTTGAACATAAGCTATTTTTGCTGATTGTAAACGTATTCTTATTTGGTGTATTTTGTTTATTTTGTGAAAAGGGAATAGTTGAGTAATATGTACACAAAAAATAGTACAAGTAAACAGTACACTAACTTTTTTTTCTTGCGAATTCAGTCCTTTTTTCCCCTTTTTCCAGACGCCAAGGAAGTGTAAGTGCACCACCTGTGGGCGTCCATGTATATAGCCCTTGCCTTGCTTCTTGGATCTGTATTAGTATTCAAAAATCAATGAAAGAAACTGTTAATTGATAATAACTTGCATAATATTAAACAACGTCGTGGTTTTTTTTTAATATGTAATATGCGTTAAGTTAAATACAGATGAAAGAGACTAACAGAAAAATGTTTGACACTGACATTAATATAGTTAATATGGTCTTATTGCTCTAGTTTAAATAGTAATTGTCGATAATAATATCAGTGCAATGAGACTAATGAATAAAAGAGCCGAAATGTTTCAATATCAGTTATTGGAATTGTTATACTAACATATTTTCTCGGGACCTACTACAATATGTAACAGCTTCATGCTGCACTATGTATATGTAGAGAATAAATAAAATTATTATTATTATTATTATATTGAGATGAATGAAAAATAATTGAACGTTTTAGGCCTTGCAGTGGTACAGTGATAACGCGTTTGCCTAGCGCGTAGTTAGGTCCAACTCCCAAAGGTGCAGGGAAAAAAAAAAGCTTACCGCTTATCTGTTCACCATTGTCCAGTTGTTGGTTCCCTAGGCAGTAAGAGGTTCGGAAAAGTTGATTTCGAAGAAAAAAAATTTTTTTTTTGCTGTCCTTGAATCTTATAAATATACACAAACCATCGGTATTTTTGCCAGATATTTGATTTCTCAACTATAGATATAAGTACTTACGCGTCCATTGTCATAATTTTTTTAGTATTTGTTGAATAATAGCAATATTTAAAATAAATATAATATAAATAATAATATACAGGTTGTAACTGAATTAATGGTCAGAATTTTAAGGGGTGATAGCACCCATCAAGATGAACAGGATTAGATTTGAAACCCAGGGTCGCAAACCACTTGCAGCGCCAGTTCGAAAACTGTTCAGTGGGCACAAATGTTTACAACCAGTGCCTCGGCGGGGCAAGATGCGATGCTCCAATCGTCTAGCTCATTGGATCAGTTAACTTGAGTTGTATTTTGGGCCTCTCGTACACTAATTTTAAATATTTGTGCATACTGGACGGCTTTCGAACTGGTGCTGTGAGCGATTTGCGACAGTAGGTTCCATATATAATATTGCTCGTCTTCATGGGTACTATCACCCTTTAAACCATGACTATTAACTCAGTTTCACCCTGTATATAATGTAAACAATATATATAATATACACAATACATATAATTTAAAACTATATACAGGTTGTCTACAAAAAGGATCTTTGATTTCAAATGGTTATAAAATAAAGTTTTAATATTAAAATAATTTTAGTGGCAACATATACAGAAAAATTGAACATTTTCTTTTATTTTCCAAGCAAAGATCTTACATTCCTGTAACAGCTAAAAAGCGATGCTTTTCAATATGGCATTGACCCCAAAGCAATGAAACTGGTGCCTTCTGAAATTTACTAAAACAGAAAGTGTTGTGATTGTTCAGCCTGCTTTCAAATGCAAATTTAATGTGTATCCACCTACTAATAAGACGATTTTAAAGTGGTACACGAACTTTAAAAATGAGGGATCCATCTGTGATCAGAGAAGTGAGATATCAAGAAGAAGAAAAGGTGAGTATCAGATCAGAGAGAGAGAGAGAGATTCTGGCCGACCATCCGTCTCTGAGGAAGTTCTAGATCTCGTAAAGGAAACCTTCTTGCATAGCCCAAATAAGTCTATACGCGCAGCTAGCCGAGAATTAGATCCCGAAAAGCATGGGACGTAAGATCTTATGGAAACGTTTGCAGCTTCATCCTCACAAGCTGCAGCTGATACAAAAGTTATACCCGCATTACTATGACAGTCGACTTGTATTTTGCGCTAATCTCAAGACGTTAATGGAAAAAGATTATACCTTCCTGTCAAAGATCGTTTTCAGTGACCAAGGAACTTCCCACTTAAATGAAAATGTCAACCGGCACAATATGCGAATGTGGGGAAGTGAGAATCCACATCAGATCCTGCAGGTTGAACGGAATTCTCCAAAAATTAATGTGTTTTGTGCCATATCAAAGCGGACTGCGTACGGCCCATTTTTCTTCCACAGAGGAACTCTAAGTGGAGAAGCTTACCTGGACATTCTGAGCATTTGGTTGGTGCCACAACTAGTTGCTGAGGGTGGTGACTACCTCTTTCAGCAAGATGGAGCACCACAACACTGGCATCTCGACATCCGTGAATTTCTGAACAATCATCTGCCAAACAGATTGATTGGCCGTGCTGGTGATGCAGTCGACGTGTTTTTTAAGTAGCCCCCGAAATCACCTGACCAGTATTTGGGATTTTTTCCTTTGGGGGGGGTACATAAAAGGCAGAGTGTGCCTACCTCCACTACCCTGAATGATTTGCAGGAACGCATCACCGTAGCTATAAACTCGGCAACTCGGGATTTGCTGCAGACAGTGTGGAGCAATCTAGATTATCGCAATAATGTTTGTCGAGTTACGGGAGGGACACATATCTAGTGTTTATAACATAGACAAACATGTCAAAATGTTTTAGTTTTGTGTATCCGTTGCCATTAGGATTTTAAAAATATTCTAAGAACTTTCTATTTTACAACTATTTGAAACCAAGGGCCCTTTTTGTGGGCAGCTTGTATGATATGCAAAATATATATAATATAAACAACATATAAATGTAAACAAATAATATTATATCAATTACTTACGAAAGTGGATATAGATTCATTTTAATCAAAATTTTCCTTTCAATAATTATTTTTACGGAAAGTGAATATTCTAGGCTCATTTCTCAATAATTTGCAATTGTATTTTTTTATCTTTACCCAGCAGATTCTATATTAACAAGGGTTCTATTTGTTTCAGAGATATCAGCTACTTCAGTAACTCCTTCCAATGCAGAAAAATTTATTTTTTAATTCTTCAGTTTCCACACTCGCGAGTACTACCTCTTAAATTTCTGTCCTCTTACAGACTTTTTTGTGATGAGCTTCTCTCTCTATAATTTAGTATATAAATACACTTTACATCTCGCCATCGGATGAGCACTTCCAGCATTAAATCTCTTCAAGACTCTGCAATCTTCGATAACCGATTTCTTATTTGTCAACTGGTAATCAACTTTTCTGGTTTCTTCTTTGAAGTGTTTCCATATTGATTTTCTTTGCGGTTTCTTCTTAAAAAATGAATTCATGATGCTAAGGTTTTCAGCTTCTGCAAATTCGATGAGTTGATCGCCACGTTCATTCCTTTCTCCGTATCCGTATTTACCAACCGATGTCTCTCCTTGTTCCTGTTGTCCAATTCTTGCATTGAAATCCCCATAATAAGCTAGATATATTGTTCCCTCTTGATGTACTATCCCTAAGAGAGGAACTGAAGAGTTTAGTTTTATTGTGCTAATCAAGTAGTTAACCTAAGTTCAGATTAAACACAACAAACACTTACATATGGAATAAAATTCAGCACTATTATCTACTGGTAATAGGCGTTGTTAATAGTCTATTTTGGATACATTATCCATTATAAATCGTATTGTATAGACTATTTTAAACTACATGTAAAATTTTATGAATAATATTCAATAACCTCAGAAGGAAAGGAAGTTTTTGGAATAAAATTCTATCAAATAACAAAAGAAAAGACGTCATTGTTTAGAATATTAAATCGATTTTTTCCAAACTCAAGGATAAAAAAACAAATATAGAATATCTGCAGAGTTTTACCATATATAGATTTTGGTTGAGTTTCGTGGATGAATGGAAAAAATTCAACGAATTTGGCTTGACAGGTTTCAAGAACTCAAAACAATAAGAAATTAAATAATTAAAAGAGTAATAGGATAAAAATGCAGAAATAGAAAACAGGAAAAAAAAATGGATGGATGGATGGACAAAAATAATGTAAAAGTCTCCTCTTGAAAAGCCCAAGACTGTTCAGTCGAGGGATCGAGTGATATCATTAGGTAAACTGTTCCAGATTCGAGGTGCTATGGAATGAATATGGTAGAAAAAGCAGTTAGTGTTGGCCCCAAGAAGAATCAATGAACCTCCTGTGCGCAATATCCATTGCGCACAGGAGGTTCCGAACGGAATTGTAAAGAAATTGAGTCCAAGTAGTGAGAAGATTTTAACGACTTAAAAGCTACAATAGCCATTCTCAAGATTTTAATTGACGAGAAAGGGAAAATAAAGCAAAATTGCCACAAATAAGAAAAAGAAAAATCATCTTTAGAACAAAAAAAAACCTTTAAGAAATGATAATTGAATTCTTTCGATCCTATTTATATTAGCTGAAGTAGAATATGACTAAACGTTACAACAATAAAATAACGTTGATTGAACCAAAGAAAAGTGAAGGGCAAATATGGCCCTGAGAGGAAGAGAAGAATGCACCCTGCGAATCATTCCAAGGACCCTAGAAAGGCTGGAGAGTAAGTGGTCAATATGTGGGGTCTGTAATGATAGAGAAATTGTAATATGTAATGGAAATTACATTGTATATCAAATGTTTCTACATAGCTAGTTAGAGTCATAAAATCAATCTTTTGATCTAACAGACGCAGGAAATTTATTTTCTAAGTAAATAAAAAATATTTAAGTGTCTGTTTCAATCTTTTGAGTGCATATAAATGCATATTTTAGAGCATTTTTAGCTCATATTTGCATATATATATTTTGCTAGTTTTAGGGTATAAACTCCGAGCTCTAGCCATAAACTTATTGAATGGAGTTACAAAAGATTATGATTTGGCCATTTATTAATAAAAATTGAAGTTGGGACAGTTGTTCCAAGATTCTTGCTCTCAAACAGATGGACATAGATGAATATAGAAGCGACTCGTTATTAATTTCATCTATGTCGTCGTGTGAACAGAATTTGTGTTAACATGTCGTCACTCGGAGCGAGGACATGTTCACACAAATTTCATTTATTACAACAAAAGCACCATTTTGATAAAGTGCCACCACAACAATGCCTGCAAGTACAGAAATAATATTTAGCAACTATGAAGTTTGATGTCCCTCTCTCATTAAGGGGCACATAGCCCATAAAGTTTCAAAAATTTACCTTTTTTTATTTTTTTTTTATCAGAAAGCCCAAATATTTCTGACCATTTTAAGACCAACCGTTTAAAAATATTTACATTAGAAGTTGAATTACGAAAAAAAATCTAAAGAGTACTGAATCTTCAAGGATATCATTTTAAAGGGACGCAGAGTTTGTTTACATTTAGTTTCGATGTTTTCGTATTCATGTATTCGTTTAAGAATTTTATGCGCATTGTAGGAGACGTGTCTACATACATACTTTCTTATTTTATCAACAGATGCAGGACAAATGAAGTAAACTACTCTACGCACTTTATGTTTGTAAACAAACCAGCGTTCCCTAAAACAAGCCACGTTTTTGCGATTGCCTGCTGCTTGTTTCACGTTTGGTTTTTTGACCTCGTTTTTGCGATCCAGGTTTTGAAATCCTATTTTCTTTCTTTTTTAATACATATATTTATATTTTGTCGTTTCTCTTACTCTATATATTATCTATATATTATCAGTGTTATGGCGAATGTTATTCCCACTAAAAAACGTGCATCCGGAACACGGCCAAAAAAAGAAAATTTACCGGAAATGTACATACACGAAATCATAAAATGCTGGACGAAAGCACATCGAGCAAAAAATTAAAGCTGTGCTTTGAAGAAGATTCTCCTGTAGATCAAACTTTTGAAGGGTACCGAATATTGGATAAGGGTCTGATGTTTGAGGCCCTGGAACAATTCCTTTCTTGCAAGGTATGTGGTTGCAGCATTACCATCAGTGAATTAATTACCAGTGGACTAGCATCTAAATTTATTTTGAATTGCTCAAGCTGTGGACAAATCGGTTCTTTTCTCAGCAGTAAATTTATTGGCCCGAAGAATGCTGTTGCAGAAATAAACCGTCGGTTTTTATATTCCATGAGATGTCTGGGTCAGGGATTGTCGGGGATGAATATGTTTTGTGCTGTAATGGATTTGCCACAGCCAAATGCAGAAGGGTCGTATAATCGACAAATCAAACACCTTGAATTAGCCACCTCGAAAGTTGCCACAAAATCCATGAAGAAGGCTGCGGAAGATGAGGCACTACTTACAGGGTCATCGAACATCATCATTAGTGGGGACGGTACCTGGAAAACCAAAGGGTATATGTCTTTGGTAGGTGTGTGTACTGTTATTGGTGAACAGTGTGTGAAAGTTATCGATAAAGAAGTACCAGCGAGCTATTACAAAAAAAGCAACTGGGATATTTCGCCATAAACAATCTTTACCTCAGGCTATCATGAAGTTTATAAAACTGATTTTCAACGACCTGTCCCATCCCAAATTACTGAGTTGTTGCTTAGGAGGGAGGACTCAAAATCCAAATGAGTCTCTCAACTCAATGATTTGGAAGTTTTGCCCCAAAACGTCCGGGTCAGGACGTCGAATTGTAGACATCGCTACAAATGAAGCCATAATTCAGTTCAATGAAGGGGGTAAAGGACGTCTCCACACTATGAAGGCTTTTGACATCCAACCTGGAGTGCAGGCAAGTCGTATTTTAATAAAAGCTGATGGACGACGAATTTCACACTCCCTATGTCGTGCAACCAATGTCACAAAATGCCGACATCAAGTGAAAAGACGCCAAAAATTAGGTGCAGCTGAAGCTGTGAAGCATGCCGAAGGACCCTCATACTTGTCTGGTGCTTTTTGAAGAAGCTTCATCAAAACAGGTTTGTAATAAAAACTTTGCTTTTAGTTTTTTAGCAACAACAATCAATTTTATCATGCGCGCAAGGAATTAATATAGCATTTTGAATTGATGAATGGGTGATGACGTTGTCATTGATTTAAAACAAATGGCAACAGATATATTTTGCTAGCATTTTATGAAGGGAAACTGTATAATGATGTTGCATGCAATTTTTCATACCTGAGTTTGTGTTATTTTAATATAAATTGTTGAAATCTGGGCTGTTTTGGGACATTTTTGAGGCCAGGGATATGTGCTCCCTACGTGTTTCTCTCAAGACTGTATATTTCACCCTTGTGCCCAAGATATTTACAACTTCATTTGTGCTGCTGTAATGAAATTTGTCATGCTCTTGTAATAATACATGGTAAAAATTGCAAGAAATTAAACATTTTTATATATATTAAAAAAATAATGGACAAAAAACAAATATCGTATTTGGATCGCCGCTCCAAGACCGCTGCGAAAACTTATAATTAGGTGGAAAGCTAACAGAAGTTGCAAAAAACTTAAAACTATAACATCCAAGGAAGGTTCTACATACTCGTCTGTTGTATTCTAAACAAGTTTATGAAGGTAGGTTGATGCAAATAGATAATAACTCCAATGTTGACAAATATTTTTCTTTAAACGCGTTTTTCTCAAAACAGTAAATTTTATCCTTGCGCGCAAGATATTTAAAAAACTTTTTACACTAGTATAATAAAAATTAGCACACTCTTGTAGCCATGCATAATTAATAAAATGACGAAAAAGATAAGAGATTAAGTAATAATATTTTTATCTAGATGCATTTTAATATTGAAAAAATGGCAAATTTTAAAAGTTTTATTTTTTATTGTTTTAAAAAATATTAAGTATCATTATTTTCTTAAGATTTTTCGTTAGTTGAATGCTATACTCATTATTTATCATTTAGCACATTACTTTTGGTAATTAGATAATAACAACCAATTATATTATGCGCGCAAAATGGTATTAAAAATTTTAACGAGCAAAATCTAGTATAATATTTTGATTTATTATAAAAAAATAGCAATATGTAAATACATTTTGTTAATGATTTTAGTAAGCTCATAATACAATAATCCTATGTGCAAATTTTTATTTTTGGATATGTGTTATTTTAAAAGTTATAGAATGTTGAACTTCAGCCTATCAGAAGGCATTTCGTAACACTTAAGGGGTATGTGCCCCCACGCATAATAACACGTAATAATAATACTATAATCAATGGGTACGTGGGATAGATAGTAAAATTATCACTTTTATTATTATATGTACTGCTCAATTCTTACATCAGCGGCGAGGGAATAAATGACTTTAAAAGAAAATTAAACGATTAATTTTTAGATTGATTTGCGCATGGAATGTTAAGCTAAATCATACCTTACACAGAGCTTCATCTTAAGTTGTGCATTCACAGTTTTTCTATCCTCTTTCATCGTAATTAATGGTCAAGATTAATTGGCTGTTCACTCTTCAAGCGCTCTGTCCAGAACGGTTACTTCTCCAACTCTCCCTCTGTATCATGTTTCGTCATTCTTGTCCTATACGTTCTAATTTCCTAGAATAATAGTAGAGTGGGCAAGGGGGTATTGGGAAGGGTGGCCGCCTAAGACGGCACTGCAATCCCAGGGTATGGTGATTTCCTAGAAGTGTAGTATAATGTTATAAACACAGCCAATCAGCATAAACTGGGAAAATACACCCCTATTGCTAGTCCCCACTTCTAAGAAAGCACGTCCCTGTCCACAAGGAAGTGACAACATTTATATATGTTGACAGGACACTCAGCAGATACCACAAAGAACGCTAAAAGCAAAACGGTTTTATGTCTACAGCTGGACGATTTTACTAGCTGACTATAAGTTATATCATGGTTTGAGACGTTCCTATGCAAGCGGGACTTTATTCGATTTTAATCGGTTTTAGTACGGGAGAACATAATGGTTTTCAAACTAGAAATACAACGACTTTGCCTCCATTGAATATTTATGAAATAAAGGTTACTCTTTGTATTCTACCATTAAACACAAATGAGACTTGGCGCAAGCTAGGGGGCCTTAACGATGAATGTATCACAAAATACTTCAACAAAACTTATCTTTTTTCAACAACACCGCCGGTGGCTCATTTTATTTATATATACATTACAACTCAGTTATAACGAATATGAAGGGAAGAATGGATTTTATTCTCGTTATATCCGTTATTCGATAAAACAATATTTATTTAAGCAAACTAACAGAAATGATCAATGATTGTGGCACTTAATTCGTTATAACCAAGTCCCACCCTGTATATTTATATGGTTGTGTACCCATTATCATACATTAGCTTGGAAGTTGGCACAAATGTGCTTTCTTCGTAAACTACATTTAATATGTTTATAATGAAAAGCTTACACCAAGGTGACAGAAGTGTTTTGATTGCATTTTAATCGCCCATGGTAATGTGCTTATATCTGGCTCACGACAGCGTAAAAATTTGCCATTCGATAAATAAAATAATGGCAAAGAAACGTGAAGTTTCAAAAATGTTTTTCGTCTCCCATTTTAATTAAATTTCTACGTCAAAAATTTCAAGAAAATTTTTGAAAAATTCATTTTTAACGTATTTAATTTTAACACTAATTACAGTCATTTTAGGTTCCTTTGCTTTACTTCATACAAGTTAGTTCTTGGAAAATTGATTTTGTGTTAAAAAAAGTTTTTTAACATATAATTAGTAAACACTTCAGCCACAATAATTTATAACGCGAAATTGTTTTTCTATGAGAAAAAAGTTTTTGGTAAAATGTAGACTTGAAAGTTATTCCATAATGTCTATAATATGAAGTGGGTTTCCGGAATTTTATATACACTATTTAATGTAAAAGATGTGTCGAATAGAGTTGACCATTCGTTTAAATGGGCAGCCTCTCCTTGCAGAGAACTAAAATGAATGCTGATTGGATCATCAATTATAAAGAAACTATACGCCACTGAAATGAAATGCCGTAAGGAAATATTCTTTCGTGAAGAGTATTCCTTCGCTTTGAAAGATTAATTATTTGGTTCGGTAATGAATGCATTGCTTGAGATGTCTGATTACTTCAAAATACATGACCGGTTTGATTAGTCCACTGCCAGATACATTTAACGTTATCGTTGTATGTATGTCCTGGCATATCTTACCTACTCCTATGTTATGCCCAGCCTGTCAAAAGCATCTACTTGTGAATATAAATGATGCATTGCTGAGCAGGGAATATTTCTCGTACAATTTCTTGCAGTTACATGATTTGTAGAATGTGATGAAATATTTGCTCACCGAAACGAAAGTCAGAGGCAAGTATTCAAAATATGTGATTGTTATGTTCAACATTTATTGTAGGCATTATAGTCTCTGTTGTCTATTAGCAGGGTACTCGTGTTATTTTATTCGCAAGAGTATGCATTTAATATCAGTGTATACTTCATTGCCAACGTGAATTTTACTAATGGTGTTTGTGGAAACCAAATTAACTAAAAGCTAATGTAAATTCGGGGGCTTTTAAACCGAAATGAATACGCCGAATAAATAATGGGAAGCACACTGTCGCATATACACATTATTCAAATCAGCTAATTGTAAATACGATTTATACGAATGTTAGTTAAAATTATCTGAATTTGGAATGAAGAATAAAAAATATTTATATTGTTCTATTTACGAAATTATTTAAATCCTTAGTTTGATATTATTATACGGCGGGCTAGTTATAGTATCGTACCTTTGGTTGCTTAAGTAAACGTTGAAGTTTCACTGGAAAGGCAAAGTGTGAATTAAACAGTTTTATTTAAACATGAAACATTCGTAAAACAAACAATAATTTAATAAATGTAAAACACTGGAAATACATAATTGTGATCGTAAAGAACAATTAAATTATGGCCAACAATCTATTTCATATTTATAGCGCGAAATGGCTATCAAATGGACTGATTGTATTCGATCGTATACTACCAATTTTGTGATTAATAGGAAGGTTGCTTAAGATTAATCTGATGAGTAAACTCTGTTGTTTGACAAATAGCTAGCAATAGCTCACCTTAGTAAATCATCAATATGCATAAATTATTCCAGTTTGATTCTGATAATGCGTGTCTACCATTAAACTATGTTCCCTCCTTAGCCTAGCCCTCGTTCTAGGCCGTATATATAAACAACATTTAATCGAGCCTAACCTTATGTACCCTGCAACCTCATTCGGGAATAAAAGGGGAAAGACTTACGTGTGGGATCCCACGATGACTCCTCATTCTTGCGCCACAAGCCTGCTCCAGGTATGTCTCGGTGTTGTATGTTTGATGGTATAACGCACTGCCTTGGTTGGTGATGGCCGCCACTGATACGCCTTGCGCCGTGAACACCAGTCGTAAACAATCTGCGCTCAGAACTGCTCTGCTCCTTGCTTCGGAAACGCCAGTCGTAAACAATCAACGCTTACTCAGAGATCTCATAAAGATCGCACTGCTCACTGTAGTCCGGGGTTTGGTTCCCTAGGCCTTAAGAGGTTCGGATTCCTCGGAAAACAGTAGGTCCCGGCGCAGCATGACCACTGTAGTCTTTGAGCCGTAAAACCAAAAAGAAAGCGAAAGTGCTCCACAATTTGCTCACGTCGCTATCAACTATGTTTATACCTCACTCTTAAGGTTTACTATACTTCTAATTTCGAGCCACTTGGCCCCGGCACAACTCTACGCTCGACGCGAATCTCTTCCCATTCTCTCTCTCTCTCTCCTCTCTCCGAATCTTTTCTCTCCTGCTCCCCACTTCATCTCTCTCTTCCATCTTTTCCTACATTAGCTCTCAATCATTTTTCGATCTGTCCATCACCTAGAACGTACCAATCACTTCTCAACCAATATTTCTAGACAAATCACAATTACCGCCCTCAACTATGGCTCCTCCTTACGACCTATCTGATGCTTGACCACAAACAAGCACGGCCCAACTTGAGTACGTCCCGAACATCTTCCTTCTTCTCGGGATTTAAAACAGCGAAAACCACGAGGAGTTATAACCCCTATAAACCGACTGTCAATTTTATTATTTTGCCTTTGTTATATTCGGTTTCCACTGATACCTCTTGATCGTAAAATCCGACTAGGTTGGGAGTTGCGGTCGCCTTGTTGGACCACTGTGCTTGCCGCTTCCTTTCCAATACAACTAATCCTTCAATAATTCATATCTCTTTACCACGAAGGAGAAGCTCCTAAAATTTCTAAATACGCAGCTTATGTCTCGCCATAATAGAGACCCCCAATATAGCAACTTATTTCAATATAACGGCTCATTGATACGACTCCAACAGCAGTTTTGTAAGTGCAATTCTTATTTACAATAAATTCCATATAACACCCATTCGTATCATATCCCTGCAACGAAATTCCTTTCAAGATCGTTTTTACGTGAGTGAATTTTTATTGACAGGTTACGTTAAAAAATACTGTTCTTCATTAATTATTATCTCACTAACATATTAAGTTTGTAGATTAGCTGAAACCTTAAGCGAATTTGATATAACATTATTTGGAAGCAATTTAGTCTGGATTTTCCTTCACGGAATTTGAAACGGGCTATATGATAAACATCCTTGTGCGAAAGTGACACGAGTGTTTCAATTCACATTGGGTCCTCCCGTGTCTCAAGGGGTTCTCCAGCCTGGGCTAGGACACTTTAGGATTAAACGTAGAGTAAATATAACATTAAGGGGCCCTATGGGTATATTCCTAGTAACTCCGTTCTCGAATTCGGGAACTTACGCCCTACAGATGCTAGCGAACACTTTGATTACCTAAATAGATCCCCAACTTGCAGTTTGCTTTAGAATCGAAGTTTGACATGCAGTAACTTCTATCCATCAATTCCTAATGAAATCACTTCGAATCTTCTACATTGAAGGAAACAAGCTAGAGAATATTCCTGGTGGATTTATATATCCTAAACACATTTAATAAACACCGAGGTGAGGAAAATATGCAAATGAGATTCAGATATAAAGTATCTTATAAATTATTTTTTTATACAAGTCATTTAAATTAAGTACAAGGGACCCATATTCTATTTTTTGTCCAGTATCAGAAAAATCCCGGGATTTGGACCTTCTTGAGTGTTGATAGAATATTTTTGAGGTTTTGAATTTTTATGAAAATTTATACCATAGAGCATAGATTATTTGTATATAAGCTCTTTTCCAATTATTTGAGATCAATTTACAACGTAAATGCTATTCCGCTATTTATGTATGTATTGTCTTTTTCCAATAACATATTAATATTACTTCAGACCTGGATTTTCGGTTCGAGGTACCCTGTCGGCCGCGCACCCGTTCACTATATATATATATATATCAATTAAATGTTCCTTAATACTAAAATTTCGGAAGGGACGGAAAATATATTTAATGAGCATGTAGTTTTTTATTTTTTTACTAGTGCTCATTTCGATTTTTTTATACGTTTTTAAATATATATAATCTTTGAATAATCAAATTTTTATTCTTTTGAATTATTTTTGCCATAATAACTATCTATAACTATAACTGCACGGCTACAAATCATTTTGACTAATTCAATTAAATTCTATTTTTACGGCAATTTCCTTGGTTAGTTTAAAATGTTTTGAAATATCTCGAGTGGTAAGGGTTTCTGGATATTTTCTAAAATGAGGGTATAAAACAGGGGACACAAAAAAACATTCCATTTGCGATTTCTTTGCTTTGGAAAGCATTGCCTTCGAATGTAGCTTTTGACAAACGCAATATTGCGCTTCAGGGGATACAGAAGTAGTTGTAGTGCATTCATAATGCTTATTCCGGTTCGGAATTAATTGCTACATGGTATTCCTCATCAGAGCATGGAACCTCATACAAAAATTCTGGTATATCCAATGAAGATATGATTATTTCTGATGCATCTATTTCATCCATTTGATCGGAAATGTTCTACTAAGAACGTTTAAATCTCCATTGAAAATACATGCATTTAAGAAAAAATACCGTGATTAAGCAAGAAAGGATCATGTTACTCTAAAACACAATGAAATATGAGATGTATTTTTTCCCGATGTAGACAATTTTACAAAAATAACGGGCAAAACCGTATTCTTTGCCTTTCCGGTTTCATCTTCAAAAATAAATTTCTATAACATTTTTTATATCGCTATGGCAAAATGTACTAAATTCTTTCTCTTTCGTTTTTAAGTGCATGAATCCTTTTGTCTTGAAATTTTAGTTTGAAGGTAAAAATAGTTCCTTGTTAAGCGGCTTTCCCCATGCTCTTCGCTTAAGCGGATCAGCTCCAAAATGCTATCTTGCATTTCTTTGACCATTAGAATCTCCATTAGACCCATACGCCGTTTGTTGGAAATATCATAGATAACTCCTTCGTTTCTGTGTGATCACCACGAATACGCACCCGAGGTTGTGAATTTCTACAAATCAAGCAAGTGCACTCTATAACAAAAAAATCCACTCACCAAGAAGGAGTTGTCCGATTGTAATGAAATTTCGTATGCAAAGACATTTTGAACGAGCATGCAAATGATTGAAATTTGGTGTCCAATGAATGACTAGCAGGTACTCCAGCACATCGGAACTGCGCATTCAGCAGGTGTATATAAGGAGCGATTCTCAATATGTGGTCAAAATTTCTGTTGCATTTTGACTGCGGATACTTTTCGTCAATTGTAACGATGCCTCGCGCCGAAAGATTCGTGTTCATTACGAGCATATGTCAGAGTTTGAAAGAGGTCATGCTATCGGATTGAAAGAGGCTGGTTGGACGAATCGAAGAGGATGTGGCACATTGGATATGGTGAAACGTGTGTATAAAAATGCAAGTGCAAAATTTCGGTTACATAAAGATACCGAAGCTATCAAAATTGGTAAAGGTGTGAGGCAGGGAGATACCATTTCTCCAAAACTTTTTACTTCAGCTTTACAGATGATTTTTCAGCTGATAAATTGGAATAACAAGGGAATAAAAATAAATGGTGAATATTTAAATCATCTGCGGTTTGCTGATGACATTGTTATTTTTTCAACGGACCCATTAGAACTCCAAGACATGGTACAAGAGCTCTCAACTAGAAGTGAAGAAGTTGGACTCAAGATGAACCTACAAAAAACTAAGATCATGTTCAATAATTTTGTAGAGGAAACAAAAATACAAGTTGACAACACTGAGCTAGAAATTGCTGATTCATATATTTACCTTGGCCAGCTGATTTCAATGGATGGCAACATTATGAAAGAACTCAACAGACGTATTAAACTTGGCTGGAGTGCATTTGGAAGAAACAGTTTTATCCTGAAGGGGAAATTGCCTTTGTGTCTAAAAAGAAAGGTCTTCAACCAGTGTGTATTGCCAGTCCTCTCTTATGGATCAGAGACATGGAGTCTAACAGTTGGAGCAATACGAAAGTTACAGACAACGCAAAGGAGCATGGAGAGGTGCATGCTTGGAATAACTAGGAGAGATCGAAAAAGAAACACTTGGGTGAGAGAGCAAACTAGAGTAGAGGACATCATTGTTAAAGTAAAAGGGCTGAAATGGCGATGGGCTGGGCATATTGCAAGAAGAACTGATCAACGATGGACAACAGAAATTCTGAACTGGATTCCAAGAGACCACCGAAGACCTAGAAAACGTCCTCAAACTAGATGGGTGGATGAAATAAGAAAACAGGTTGGGGTGACGTGGAAGCGAATTGCTCAGGATAGACTTGTGTGGAAAGCATTTGGAGAGACCTTCATCCAGCAGTGGATAGATAATGGTTGAATATGATGATGTGATGTATCATATCATGATTACTGTTGTTTCATAATTGAAAAATAATCCTGTGTGCACTTGCATAATCTGGATCTCAAGAAAACAAAACAATCTTTTTGACGTGATTTGCTATGTTATTTATGCAATTGATTTATTATGCATCTAATTGTACGTAAGCGGGCGCCGTAATTACACGCAATGGAGAAGTTTCTTTCCCTCAGGAGAAGTAATCGAAGAAGTTAGATATTCTTTTCTTGCTTTAAT
>QLNU02015270.1:24320460-24336965 GCA_006491805.2 Dysdera silvatica
TGTGAAATCTACAAGCATTAGGGCTTAGAAAAAAGGAAATTGAACTCTGCTTTCGCTCAATTTCAGTCTGAGAAAGCAAATTGCAATCTGGTAAATTATCCGATTTCTAGTAGATTAGTTTATGGCGTAGTTTTCTGGTTTACTATCTTTTTCTATTTAACTGATTTTTTCAAGAGAAAACGACAGATTAATGAAGAATTACTTAGGGATAGGAAAATTACTTTTAACATTTGAAGACAATGATTGGAAATTGGGTAGCTGCGTCAAGAAAATAATAAACAAATATAAATCTAGCTCTAATTGCATTAAAACATGTCGCTTCCATTACATGCGAATGAAAGAGGCATTTCTTCAAATGCACTCTAAGAAACTCTCGCGATGGTACTTTGAAATTAAAAATTGGTTATAAAATAGCTGCAGAAGTTGGTGCTCCTCAACCAGTCGGTACCTGAGTGGTTGTGGAGGTATTTCGTTGCATTAGATGAAATGTAACCCCCGCATTCTCTTCTAATTGTCTGGTGTTCCTGTAATTACAACGTTATCTACTCCATATTAACTCTAAGTTTAGCTGTCTTTATCGGTTAGGGAACATTATTTTTCCTTCTTCTTCATATATAAATAAAAGTAATATATATATATAAATGAAGAATCAATAAATTTAGGCAGATCATAGCTGGTCTGAATAAGAAAGAAGAATTGGACCTGCAATGTACAAATCTTGATTGGCGTTATGAGCCAATAATCATGGGTTAAAGAGTGTTTTAAGAATCCAACATTCCCCATTCAATGCAGACATTATACAGGAAGACCTGTTCGTTTATAACCATCCATGCGGCAGAGATTTAAACACATTTTTTGTTTGAAAGAGACAAAAAATAAATAGAAAGTCGTATATACATCTCACATCAAAGTAACACTGTTGAATAACTTACAAGTAGTAATTCAACAAACTCAGTTCAAGTAATACCACAAATGTAAAAAAAATATAGATGAATTTATTCAGTGTCAGAAACTTTTTATTTTTAAACATTTTTTGCAAAGTTTTTGCAAGCACATTTTATTAATAATAACATTATTATATTAATAGTAACATTGTATATGTTACTATAGACCGACAACTTTTCAACTATAACTCTGTTTCTCAAAAAACTAATGAGACTATTGATACACCATGCATATGTGAAAGATACACTGAATTTGTTGACAGTAATCATCAACATGTCATTACAGGTGATATAAATTTCTTCAGTAATAGTGATTTAAAAAACTTTCGTCAAAAAGAACTAAGTTTAGATTATAAAAATATATGCAAAAAAACACAGAAGAATATCATCAGAGAAATTGATGGTTTTATTTACAATGTGTCTATTACAATGCAATACCAATCAAATCATTTGACATTTGAAGCAATAAATGCATTTGTGAAATTTTCTTACACGCTGTCTGGTATAAAAAATGGGATAGAACACATAAAAATTTCAAGAGCATTGCAGAATACAAAAGAGATTTGAAGGATTTTTATAAACGCTTTATGTTATTGAACATAGATAAATATTTTTCGACATTTGCAAGATTTTTTTCATAGAAGACATTTTTCCATGTGCAAGAGGTTCTATGCTTCAAACATACAGAAATTTCTTGATAATACAGAGCAATATATAAATCTGGGTACAAGCACTACCCCTATCTTCAAACACATACAGGGTGCTTTTGAGAAACTCAAAGCTATCCAATCTCCAATCAACTTCCCATACATGACGCTTACTGTTAAATTTTATAAAAGTCCAATTGGTTTTCGCACTGTTACATGTGCTACTAGCTCTTATAGTGTTAGAGCTGGTAAACTGCTTCTTCGAACACTTAAACAGATTTATGTTAAAATTTCCTTAAATACCTTTATTTTAAAAAATAGTTTTCAACTTTTGAAGACTTCGAACTCCAGTGATAGGAATCCCACTTTCATTAAGTGCTTTGATTTTGAGGATCTATTTAACCAAATCAATTTAAGAGACTTATATCGTGTATTATTAGAATTATTTACAGAGTATGATATAAAATCAATTGACAAAATTTCGTTTGTAAAACTACTAAACTTCTGTCTTAACTATAATATGGTATATAATGGCACTGGTTATTATAAACAGGTAAGAGGGCTTTCTCAAGGGGGAGTATATTCTTCTTTAGCTGCAGATTTATACTTACATAAATATGAAAGTTTGTCTTCACCAAGAACGGATTTATTTTTTGGCAGATATATAGATGATATAATCTGTATAGGCTATGGTATGGAGCATCAATTGGACCTTGATTTTTATCCCTCAGGATTAACACTGAAAGATACCTCTGTATCTAGAACTTAAGTTCACTTTTTAGATCTACTTATTACTATCAATGAAAATAATAGATTTGTCTTTCAAATATGCGATAAAAGAAAACAATTTTCATTTGCTTTTGTTCAGTACTTGCAATATGACACATGTCTCAGAAAACATGTTATAAAAAATTTGATTTTAGGTGAACTCTCCAGACAGAAAGTGCTTTCAAATAGAGTTGAAGCCATTTCTGAAGGCTTAAGATCTTTTAAAAAATGTTTGGTTTTAAATGGTTTTCCAATGAACTATATAAATAGAACATTTGCAAATTTCATCTCTAGAAAGAAATCTTAAATGTTTCTTATAAAGAATAATCATTGCAATTAAATACATCTAATCGCAGTTCTCAAATATAGATGGAAGCACCTGTTCATTACTCCTTTTGGATAACTGGTATTGCTTAGTTTATAAGATGTGGAAACACTTTCAAAACTGCCTTCAACTGATCATGTGCTATCTTTTTAGTTACGAGTTTGAATTTAATTTCTACATTACTGCTATTACAAGGTAATATAACCACTTCCTATTTTATTATTAATAAAATATGCTTGCAAAAACTCGGCTAAAAATGTTAAAAAATAAAAAATTTCTGACACTGAACAAATTCATCTATAGTTTTTTGCATTTGTGGTGTTAATTGGACTGAGTTTGTTGAATTACTACTTGTAAGTTATACAACATTGTTACTTTGATGTGAGATGTATCGACGACTTTCTATTTCTTTCTATTTCTTCTCTTTCAAACAAAAAATTTGTTTTAATATCTGACACATGGATGGTTATAAACAAACTGGTCTCCCTGTATAATGTCTGCATTGATTGGGGAATGTTGGACCCTTAAAACATAGTTTAACCCATGATTATTGGCTCATAGAACCAATCAACGTTTGTACATTGCAGGTCCAATTCTTTCTTATTCAGCCCAGCTAAGGTCTGTCTAAATTTATTGATTCTTCATTCATATATTAAATTCTGTGCTTTATAACTATTCCGTTTACATCATTTAAAATGGGTACATATTGGGCTTTGGTTAATGGTATTGAGATGGGATTTAAATACTTAGTACTATAAAAGTACTATTGTTTAATTTGCAAAATACTTTTTAATGGTTTTGAAACCTATATATATATGTAAAAGAGTGTGGATTTAAAGTAACCGAAAGAAAATTCCGAGCAGGCCCAGGCTGGCCCGGTGGGCTGATGGGCAGTCGCCCACTGCGCCCCGGTCTCTGACGCCCCCTGGGTCCAAAGATTTTTTTTTTATAATTTTTCGGAAGCGTAATGAACATAAATGGCTGAAAGTTCAATTCGATTCAATTTCAATTCAATTCAGTTTTATTCGGCAATAAAATACATAAAATACTAAACATATTAAAAACATATAAAAGCCTGGGTGACACAAGAAAAGACCAAAGGTTTGATCAAGATTGTGATACCCGTAGAGAAATTTTTATCCCTCTTTTTTCCCATTTTAACCCTTTTTTGCAAATAAATGGATATATATAGATAAAAGAAATTAGCAAATAATAAAGTGGCAAGAATTTTGTTCTATTGATTTAGTAATAAGGTACGAATATGCATTTTGAATGAATAAATGGAACGGATATTTTTTATGTCGTCAGATAGAGAATTCCATAATTTGGGGTCCATGCGCCTCTGTCCGATGTTCATTCTGCAAGAAATAGGGATATAATTAGAATTATTGAAGGTTGGATAGCGATGATTTGGGGTTAGTAAAGGTATGAGCTCATTGAGTTTATTAAATCTAAGTCTTTTAAACAATAGTAGTAGAATTTTTTGTTTGTGGGTCAATTCAAAGCTAAGTAAATTATATATAAGTTGTAAATTATTAAAATCTAATGAAGAATAATAGAGCATTAAAAAGCGCCAACATTTTTTTTGAAGTTGTGCTAGTCGATTTAAGTTAGTATAAATAATGGAAAGATCCCAGATGGGAGTACAATAATTAAAGTACGAATAAATTAAGGAATAATAGAGAGATAATATGATTCGGAAGAAAGTGTACAATTTTATCAATAACGCCAATATTTTTACTAATTTTAGCACATACAGAATGAATAGTAATCATATATATACAGTAGTGGACAAAATTGTGGAAACCCTTTGAAAAAAGATTATTTTAGAGGTTTGATGGCTAATAACACCACTTTTTTTTGTACCAATACTATAAAATTATATATCATTGGAAAGGTAATTTAATCAAGATTGTAATGCAATAACATTTATGAATCGTATTTTAATAGAACAGCATTCATAAAGAAGAAAGGTGATATACATAGAAAAAATGAGATATACAAAAATGTTCACCATACCAGTTAATACTTAGTTGGGTAACCTTTAGCCTTAATTACGGCCTTACAACGCTTTCCCATGGAGTGAACCAAGTTCTTTAGTTCTGCAGCTGTTATAATATGAAACCAAGATTGAATTATTGCTTCTGTTAATTGTGTTTTATTGCTGGGTTGCTTCCGACTAACAAGCTTCTTTAGCCGGCTCCATAGATTTTCGATGGGGTTAAGGTCTGGGCTATTTCCAGGCCATTCCAGCAGTTGAATATGATGATCTTGAAACCATTTTTTGCACACACGAGCAACATGACATGGAGCTGAATCCTGTTGAAATATAAATGCTTCATTATCTTGGAAAAGATCACATGCAGAAGGCTGCAGCTTGGGCTCAAGTATTTCATTTATGTATCTTTGGGCATTTATATTCCCATTGATCACGCAAATTCTGCCCACACCTCTTGATGTTATACAACCCCAAATCATAACACTAACTGGGTGTTTCACGGTAGGTGTAATGCACTCAGGATGGAAATCTTCTCCAATTCTTCTCCATACGTATTTTACGCCATCACTACCAAACAGTGAGATTTTGGTCTCATCACTCCAAATTACACTGTCCCATTGTTCCGTTGTCCAGTTAACATGGGTTTTAGCCCAGTTTAATCTTTTCAACCTCTGTTTGACAGACAAAAATGGCTTTTTTCGTGGAATTCTTGCATTTAGACCACATTCATGCAGTCTGCGCCGAACAGTCCTTGCACTTAACTTCACATTGCATTGCGCCATTTCACCTTGTATACACAGAGATGATTTTTTCCTGTCACCTAGGCACTGTCTTTTAATTCTTCTATCATCACTTGCTGTTGTGCACCTTTTTCTGCCTTTACCAGTCTGGTTTTGTAATGACTGAGTCTCCTTATACTTCTTCAAAAATTTAGAAATGCCACCTTTAGTTAAGTTTCCCCCAATATTTCTTCTAATTTCTTCATAACTGTAGCCTTGTTCACTTAATATTACTATTTTACATCGCTTCCTAGGTGACCAGTCAACTCTTTGCGCCATTTCTTTAATTTTATTACGTTTTACAAGCACACTAAATCAAAGAGCACAAAAAAAAAACAACCAACTTGATAGCAATTACAGAACACACTGATAAATGTCCTGTAACCTGTTGGCTCATTGCCAAAACAAGAGAAAACATGATTGGCTCATTGCCAAAACAAGATGACACCTGATTGGCTCTGTAAACACTCATGCTCATTGGCCACATTCAAATGAAGGAAAGCTACTTCATATAAATGTAAGCAAGCTGTGCTTCTTTTTTCTGGTTATTTGGCTATAACTTTTGATAGAATACAGATAATTGAACAAATGTTATTGCATTACAATCTTTATTAAATTACCTTTCTAATGATATATAATTTTATAGTATTGGTACAAAAAAAAGTGGTGTTATTAGCCATCAAACCTCTAAAATAAACTTTTTTCAAAAGGTTTCCACAATTTTGTCCACTACTGTAATTTAAATCATTATTATAATTATTTTAGAGACACAGATAATTATATATACATTGCCAGTAGCCATCTGACGTAACTTTCGTAGGGGGATGTACGTCTGAATGTTGCCGATTGCAAATTGAAATTTTTCGACTCATTTTTCTATTTGGACGTAGATTGGGTGTAGTCTGACTCCCCATAACCCCCCCCCTCCCCACACACACACACACACCACCATAGGATCGTACAGTGCCATGGCATTATACATCAACAAATTAATGTTTCTTTTTTTTTGCTTCATGCCGTAAGAGAGCTTTTCGTATTTTAAAGCTATACAGGGTGGTCCTAAACTATATGTCAAAAATGTAAAGGCAGGTAGAGGGGACCTAAATAAGCAGATTTCGTATAGGAATGTGTGTGCGGTAATGACACATTAAAGCGCTAGCTTGTAAAGCAGTATGAATCACAGGAAACTGAAAAGACAAGTAAAGACAAAAGAAAACAAAAATTTATTAATAGTTTACAAGAGGTGCTCGAAAGAGCGGCCACCAACAGCGATACAAGATTCACAGCGACGGCGCATGGATCGGCGTACATTAGAAAAGACGTCAGGCATGTCGATCACATGTCCAGCAGCAACAGAGAAGCGGGCAACAAGATCTTCTTCAGATGTGACGGGACTCTCGTACACCAGGCTTTTAATATGACCCCAGAAGAAAAAATCCAAGCAGGTTAAATCTTAAATCAAGCAGTTTAAAACACTTTGATGGCTCACACCCAACGCACGTCCTACAGCTCTCGAGCTTGTCGAAGGATTATCCTCGACTGTGTTCAGTATTCTTTCTTCCACTGCAGGAGTTCTGCGATATCTTCCAAAGCCAGTTCCACGCCTGGAAGCATAAAATGATCCACTCATGCGTAACTCCCGATGCAGACGCTCGAATGTTCGACGATCCGGCTGATTCCTATCCGGGAATCGCTCCCTGTACATCCTTTGAGCAGCTAATCCATTTCCTTGTGCAGCCCCATACATGAAATGCATGTCGGCCAGCTCCGCATTGGTGAAACGATGCATGCTGCTCGAGATCCGTGCGGGAAATGATGAATCCAGCTAGCGAAGCGCTTTTATACGCCGCAGTCATCAGCGCTCTCTACCGGCTCAAGGCGACATTACCGCACACACAATCCTATACGAAATCTGCTTATTTAGGTCCCCTCTACCTGCCTTTACATTTTTGACATATAGTTTAGGACCACCCTGTATATAAATCTTCAATAATTCTGGCTTGCCTGCTTTATAAAACTTCAAACGTTTTTATGTTAAATTATCTTATTGCACTATACTGCAAACAGAAACGATTCATTTTGAAAGCTGTGCGTGCACAAGAAATTCGCGATATGGAACAGAGCAGAACTGGCAAGAAGAAGGAAAGTGATGCAGAATGTTAAAGTCATGCTGTTAACGCTGGTAACTATGAGACATGCCACTGGTGAAGCCCTATATCAACAACTGTAATCTTAGTTAGAATGCTTAGGGTTAAGTACAAAGCAAATAGCTGGTTGCTCATTTGATGGTGCCATCAATATTAGAGCTCCGTACAAGGGACTTCAAGCAAAATTGAAGCAAGATAACCACCAACTCATCTATGTCAGTTGTCAAGTTAATGTTTTGAATCTTGTGATGACGGATACAACTAAATCATATCAGACAATCAAAGATTTACTTGGCCTGACACAAAGCACTGCAGTTTTCCTTTCCGAGTCTCACAAGAGAATGTTCGTTTGGATAAAAGAATCTGATGAAGTATTTACTACTTCATCGTTAGAAGGTTTGTATTACACGCTGGTGGAGCAAAGATAGAGAATTAGCCAGCTTTTTTGATGATAACAAAACACCAGTGCACAAAATTCTCCACAGTGCTCGAAACTCTATACACTATAGCAAACAGCAATGTCTTCAGTTCCAAAGTTTCGTTCAAATCAAGTACCGTGCTTGAAAACTGGTGCAAATTTAAGAACACGTTTTTGGCATTTGTGTGCCGTGCGTTGTTCAGTATCACATCACCTGCTTTGTCCTATCTGCAAATTCAGGACATTGACTACCTTGCAGCTTCGAATATTGTAAAAACGATGCATAAATAAGTTCTCTAAAAAAGCAGAATTTGAAAAAATTATGCAAGTGACAGACGATTCTCCGAATTCATGCAGGAGAAATTCGTAGGTAAGAGGCTTGACATCATAATTGAAGTAGATCTTCCGGGTGGGTCCCAATTGTCAAACGGCAAGCCGGCTTGTTTTTGTTTGTTTTGTGGTTTTACGGCTCAAAGACTACAATGGTCATGCTGCGCCGGGACCTACTGTTTTCCGAGGAATCCGAACCTCTTAAGGCCGCGGGCAATGTTTCTCAAAGTGTGGTCCGCGGACCACTCCGCGGTAGCTTATCAATTTTTCGGCAGGATCATCACCAAATTAAAAAAAAAAAACTAGAAATTGCCAGTGTAGCTAGAATTTGGGTTCTGGTGAGATTTATGGAATTTCTCGTAAACATTACTTGTTATAAACGTTACTTTACGGCGTTTCGTGAAAGATTTGAATCCTCTGAATACACCCATGCTGTCTACATTGCTTATTATTTAACTAATTTAATGATGTCATTTTCATTGTAAATTTGACAAAATAAGATCGTAACTGACACTCTCCTTATCAAATAGTGTTATTCTGAAAATTATTTTGTTTCAGGTGGGTTTGGCCACCAACCCATGTTTTAAGAACATGGTCGGAGATTTTAGAGATTTTCTGTGGCTTTTTCTTAAAAAAAAAGCTTAAAATTTACCGAAAAAGAAGTTAAAATTATCTATAATTTATATTTCAAGGGAGGGATAAATGTTCTCTAGGGAGAGCTCTTAAAAACCTATATAAGCCTGCCAATAAGTCACATAAATCGAGGGCTACTTTGGCTATATCTTTCCTTGGGAAAGACAGGGGGGAGATCAATAAGGCTTTATACTATTAATTATAGTTAACAATCCTTAATTTCAGGCAATATATTTTTTAATGGGAAAAGAATTCCCCCCCGGTGGTCCGTGATAAATAAAGGAATGCTTAAAGTGGTCCACGAGTGACCAAAGTTTGAGAAACACTGGCCTAGGGAACCAAACCCCGGACTACAGTGAGCAGTGCGATCTTTATGAGATCTCTGAGTAAGCGTTCTTTGCACTGTTGGGAGTCGAACCCGGATTAACGGCGCACTAGGCGAACGCGTTACGCCACCAAAAGGCCGACAAGCCGGAGAGTTTGCTCATGATGAAGCACGACAAATATTGGCATCACCTGTAAAAGAGTTTGAAATTGGTGTTTTCAATATGCTCTTTAATACAGCACAACAGTAAATATCTAAGAAGTTCCATTACAATGGAACATTATTGGCTGCTATTGCTTGGATGGATCTAAGGAACTTTAATCAAATTAAAGGCGGGAATGGCAAGTTGCTTGAAGATACTCTTCAAGAGTTGACATCACTGATAGGTGGGGACAAACTGGAGCTGCAGCGAGAACTGCGTTAGCTTGTAATGTACTTTGATGATTACTGCCTTGATTTATTCTCAATATCTACAGCAACAGATGCCAATTTGGCTTCTTGGCGCAGTATAGCCCAGATGCTCTTGCGCCATAAAAAAGCCAAACAAACAAACAATTTGGCTTCTAGTCTATAAGATTCAGTTGATTGCTACGCAAATGACTCACCTGAGAGTGAAAGAGTTCTTGATGACCCTATTCTTTAACTCAGCTGTTACGGGGGTTTTTTTTTTTGTTGTTTTTTTTGGTTCGATATTTACTTTTGGTTTGGGTTTGCAATGAACCTAAAGTGAGAGAAAATGTCAACGTTAAACATTTATTTTATTTTATTTAAACCAAAGAGATCGTATAGGGTGGATTTCAATTATTAATTTTTGCAAAAATTACGCGTTGTGTTAAATAACCTCTCTTCCAACATATAGTTGATAGAAAGGTTACCGCAAGTCTGGTAAGTAAAGGGAACCAAGGTGAGTAACCCCCAATTAATAAATGAACTTGGGTCCTAAATTGAGACCGAAGCTAATTTATTCTATTTACTTAACTAAACATGGTTACGAAAAAACTGCAGAATTATATATCTAGGAAACACAAATTATACAATAGAAATTTAGTAGCGAAATATAAACTTTATTTCTGGTGCACAATATTAATTTACTTTACAATGGTAGATCATACCATTTTGCAATAATTGACTTCAGTACTGGGAATAACTTAAAACCAGACTTTTTTTTGATAAAACGTTTGACCAAACAAATTAATTATCAACCTATTGAAGTAGAACCCCCACTTAAATTCTTGACTGACGTTACGAACATTATTAGATATAGAGTTGGATTAAACTAATAGTTATATTAAATAAATAAAATTAAAGTTAGGTAGAGCACCAAAAATTAGTAATTAAATAAGGAAAAGAAGAAAAGGGATGCTTACATTATTAGGTTGATCCATCATGAGGGGATCCAACGGACGTGAGGGGGGGAAATACCCAAATATAAAAAAAAACTTAAGTGGACATCTTGATGTTGTAACAGTTTAGCGAAAAAGTCAGGAACGTTTTTAATGACCAGCTACAGAAGTACTGAGATCGCCAAAAGTGGTGCCAGCACACCACCAAGTAGAACGAATTGCTCTATCGTGAAGCCCAGGACGAGTCAAGTGAGTGGCGTAATTCTTTGATGTCCCGCCAACGCCAACATTCACCAAAACTGCTGGTCAGTTCTCAGAATTTGGCGAAAATTTACAACTTTCCTTCAGGTATCACTTTCACGTTTCTGTTGTCGGCAAAGTTGTACTGGACAAAGGTATGTTTCCTCGAGTGTACGATTTGATGACGCCAGAGGTGACCTATTTGACCTCTGTTGCTTAGTGGCCACGTCACTGTAGAAACTGACCACTCCTTTGGTTCATTAGTACATAGCAACATCTATTTCTTGCCTTCCTTACTTGTTTGCAAATCTAATTGCGAGGGGTGAGAAACGTAGACTGGCTGATGCTGTAATGATGATGATGCCTTGGCCACCAAAGAAAGGAAGTAAAAGGATAAAGGAATTTTCTAATCTCGAACCATAGACGAAAGAATAGATAAATAAAAAATAGAATAATTGATTGGATTAAAAAAAATAAAATGAAGACTATTAGATGAATAAAAATAAAGAATTTAATTAAGGTAAATAGTAGTGGACGTTGACCACACAAAAAAAAAATAATGAATGCCATTCGATTGAGTTGCCCAGTAGTATGAATAATAAAAACCAAATACTTCTCACTGAATATTAAATAACCCTATTTTACATAAGTGCATGAATAAACTAATGCACTGAAAGGAAATTCCGATATCATGCATTATTACACATAAATACATTAAACTGAACATTTTTATCAAAACAAGAATTTTACAAATTAGTAGCTATGTCCACCGTCATGCTTGTTGTCTCTGAAAAAAGGAGAATTAATTCGATGTATATTTTATTAAGAAAACTACGTTCTTGTTTGAATATGTCCACTGGATTGGAAAAGCTTGATATATATTGAGTTTATAAAATGAAGTCTCCAGTGTTCATACAAGGAGTCCAGTCACTTCTTGAACTGTGAATAGTCAATATGCATGAGGCCATTTCTTCTGGGTGTTTCGATTAACATTAATGGCCATAGGTATCAAGGTCCTATTCTATGTGGAGCTGTAGTCGGCTGTCCAAGGTTTAATTCATGTCATTTCTGTATTAAATAGTTCCACGGGAACTCTTTCCTGGTTTGGTTTCTTTTCCTAAAACGATAAAAGACGAAGGCAGAATCTGACCATAGTTTACATTTTTACAATTTGTTGTGTCTCACGGTTTAATGTATGTGAAAATGTCTTAAATGAAAAGATGTAATGATGTGGATAGCCAACCATTATTTAAAATATTAAAAGTATGTATTTTTGTAATTTTGGCGGCACAACACTATATAAGAAATTTTTACAGAGCAATTAGAAGCAGAAGCACAGAGCTTTTCGCGTATGTCAATCCCAAACAGTAATAGTTGTGGATAAATGGGTGAACTTTGAAACAAGTAAGTTTTCTTCTTATCTTCAAAACAAATTGCAAAAATGTATTTTGCAACTTGTGTAAACACAGAAATCCATGCTTTGCTTAACCAGCCGTGATTTAAAAAGAAAATTTACCTTTGCGTTCTCTTATTATGACATGATTTATGAATGCCCGATATGGAACAGCGGTAATTAGATTCAGTTTTTGTAATACAATCATAAATAATGATCCTTAAATGCGTATATTTATCTGAAAAATTAGGATCATAAGCGGCTGAAAGATTTCATTTTGGACTTTTCACTGTGGATGGCGATTAACCATTACGTAATTACTGCGCGTTGCCTTTGATGATAAATTTCATATGTGGCTTCAATAACAGATACGAATGTTGCGTGTCTGTTTTTACTTCTTCTTGTAGAAGACGCCGTTAATTTCAAACACGAATGCTGTACTTTTTACAGAAAACTGCCTTTAATTAAAAATGCTGCAAATATTGAAAACGGTGAATCCGCCTTACGCTTTTGCTCTTACTGACATTGCGTTTACATTCAGTAGGGTCAGAAACTTCTGCTGCCGAAGTATCACCCACATATACTGCAAATTGAAATTTCAATTATAATTTAAATATATCTGGATACGTTCCCTTCATTGAAAATAATAGCTTTTTAGTTAATACAGGTATAATGTCCATTATTACCCATACATATATCATCCATTATATACCCATTAGATTACCATTGCCATTACATCATTTACATAAAAGAATTATATGGGTAGTAGTTGTTCAGCAGTATATTTCAAAGCTTAATGCTAGTTTCTTAATTACCGGAAATGGAGAAATGGCGGACAGAGATTAGCCATTCAGATTCTAAACAAGGGAATTAATTTTCCAAATATTGTCAGTCCATTAGATGTATAATTTATGAGGACTCTGTTCGCCTATGAGAGCAATGACTATGGAATATTAATTTAACAACACACCTGCATGTGGTATGTGGAATCCTCCAAAATATAGGTAGTTAAACACGAGTATAAATGCACTGTGTTTGCATTAACCAGCATTAATGGTATCCTTGTTCTACTCTCCAACCCCTACTCTGTTTACACATTTTGAATGACGTTTGAGTATTTATTGTTAAAATATTTCAAATTCCAACTTCTGAACTTATTTCTATAATAAGAGAGAACGGAGGCGAACACCGCAATTTCACAACAAAAATATTTTTTTAAGAAACAAAATATTTGCTAATAAATTTATCCTGAGTAAATATTTCACGAAATGCAATTTAAATTAGATTCAGAATATAAAATATTAATAGATACCAGTACAGGAGTCAATACGGTTGTGAGAATATTTATATTAAATTGTGGAAAAATCTAGAAAATCTGTTATATTAAATGACTTAACCGTTTAACAATGTTAAACATTGTAAAATTCTTTTTAATATGCTTTAATTATGTTTCTATTACACATTTCTCAATAAAATATTCATTTTTAAATGTAATTTATAATAAAAATCGCATTTTCTTTCCTCTAATGTAAATTTTTAAATACGTTCTAATCTCGCGAAGTTTTGCGACATAACTTTGTATTAAAACGTAGCAATACTCATTAAATTATGATGTAAAAAGTGTAAATTTAAGTGGATTTGTGGCATAATTTATCTACTTCGCCCTTATTTGTTTCTTTCTTTTAAATGCTGGATCAGGTACGTAGATCATATATATTTATTAAATATTTATTTTAAATACAAAACATTAATTTGAAGACGTATTTATGAAATTTGATTAGGATATTTACAATCAAACTATAATATAAATATTAAAATTCTCTTTTTGTAGGCTTTCCGTACAAAATAAAGGCTATTACCATTATTGATAAAATTTTTAATAGTAAAATGCATTCCTGTTTCCTAAATATAAATTTTTAAATGTCTTTTATTATTATGCAATTCGTTTGCATAATTTCATATTAAAATCACAGCATTCGTCCGAAGATTATGATTTAAAATATGATTATTTACGCACAACTGGGGTTTAGCGAAATTGTAACTCATAAGTTTACAAGTTCTTCCGTTTTTCTCAATGTCAAACTTCTACAATAAGTTATTATTAAACTACCGAAATTTTTCATTTGCGTCATAAATATTTTTTCGTTGCATTAATTTTTCTACATTGAGTAAGCCAGGTATGTTCTGAAAATCTGAAAAAACTTAATTTGACTACATGCATGAATTAAATTATTCTTGTTTACGTAACACAACTTTGTAATGATTATTAAAGGAATGATATATCCATGTAAATATCACCTTAATGTTTCCAACACAAATTCATGAACAAACGCAGAATAAACACTCATCTCACGTTCGATTGAAATGTATTCATAAAAAAAGGTAGACTTTGAATTTCCAGATATTCCAGAATTTCCCTATATGAACACCGTTTATATAGTAGAGTAGGGTCCCCAATTTCGTGCCCTTAAGGTTTTTCTTCCCTCACGGAAGAAATAACCTACGCCAAAGTCAGATAAATATGGAGAAGCAACCTTAGACCTTTAAGTAAATGGCCCTGGTATCTATTTACCGATATCTGGTTAGAAATATAAAAGCGAGAACACTTATTTTTCTGTTTCTGAACAATATGCTCCTAATTTCGTCCCCTTTGGTCCTAAATTCGTCCCATTATTTCACTTATCAAGAAGCGCGAAATGAGTCTTATATCAACTGATCTGAAAGCATATTATATTTGATTAATAAAAATAGACTTTTTTAGATGTACATTTGAAAAAGGCCAATGAAACAGGAAATAATTCATTTTTTCATACCTTTGGAAGATAACACAACATTAATCAAAATATTACAAAATAAATGTAGACAGTCTGCAGCCTTGTCTACATACAGAAATCACAAAGTAATTTCTTTACCACTGTTGCAGTGGTGCACATCTCGTGGTACCAGTTGCAACATTGCGTGCGCCTAATCCATTTTCCTCCCGTAGGGTCTCGACAGAAAGGTTCCTCGCACAACAAACAGTCAACGTCCAAATCGTTCTCGCTGTCTGCATCGTCCGTGAATAAGTAATCTAGGCCTACTGCCTCATCGCTTTCGCTAGTAATCGTTTTTTTTCCTTCAAACAAAATCTTCTTCCGTCTTTTTGCAGGGATTTTACCTTTTGGGGGATTTTTTTTCAGGGAAGTTAAGTTTCGGAGGAATTTGCTTTAGGCCTACTTGCCTCCTGTATTTTCTCCCGGTTCCAGATATTGAAGGTTTGGTACGTTTCCCTTGCGCCGACAAAACTTTTTTTCTGTGAGGTGAACCAGTGACCAAGATGGCTTTTCCACGTCTAGCATTCTTCGTGGGCATAATGATTGGAACTTCTCGAATAGTTTGAGGAGTAACGAACGCTGCAGATGTCGTATCATAGAATCTATTTAGTTGCTCATAATTTGAACTAGCGGGAGAGAATGGTCTTGTATACGCGACTGGAACTGAAAATTCCCGCTGCTCCCTCGACATCACTTCTTGAAATTCCTGCTCGTGGTTTAGAAAGTCAGCGTCCGTGAAGACATTTGGATTCAGTAATGCAATTCCTGTTTTACAGAAGCCACTTAACGCATTTTGCATGATTGCAGAAGAGTTGTAATGTAAGCCTCTGCAAAGAGAAAGGCGACCTGAAACTTCTCCATTCGATTGGGATGACTAGCGAGCTAACTTTCAATCGCAGAGGCAAAATAGAATTTCAGAGGGAACATAAAAGAAAGGTCAAGAGGTTGAATCTTGTTTGTCGAGTGACGTGAAAGACAGACAATCGAAATGCCCGTCTCACGTACTCTGTCGATGAAATCTACATTCCTTGTGTGTGAATGGTGGCCATCCAAAATTAGAACAATGGGACTTTCTTTTGACGGCTTTACAGTGATAATGGAATGTTTTATCCATCTCAAAAAAAGTGAAGAATTAACCCAACCGGAATCGCTGCAAGCACCAATAGAACCTGGTGAGGGCACCATCGATGAATTCTTGTTGCCATCTCTTCTGTGGGAAAATCAACATCGGAGGAACCTACTGCCTAGCTGCCGCCATGCATGCAATAACAGTTATGGTTGCACCACGCTCAGCAGATGACAGTTTCTGGACTAGGGGTTTCCCCTTAGGTGCGATATCTCTTCAAGCCTTGTGCTGGACAACTGTAAGCCTGGTTTCGTCGACGTTAAAAATCTTTGTGG
>QLNU02015270.1:24337065-24389415 GCA_006491805.2 Dysdera silvatica
TATTAGATATAGAATTGGATTAAACTAATAATTATATTAAATTAATAAAATTAAAGTTAGGTTGGGCACCAAAAATTAGTAATTAAATAAGGGAAAGAAGAAAAAGGATGCTTACATTATTAGGTTGATCCATCATGAGGGTGTCCAACAGACGTGAGAGGGGGAAATACCCAAATATATATATATAAAAAAACTCAAAGTGGATCTTGTTGATTTTTTTGCAACAGTTTAACAAAAGTATGAATTATCATTTTGGTGACCAGCTTTGGAGACAGAAGCACTGAGATTATCGCCAAAAATGGCACCAGCGCACACACCACCAAGTAGAACGAGTTGCTTTACCGTGAAGCCCAGGATGAGTCAAGTGAATGGCGTAATTCTTTGATGTCCTGCCGACGCCAACATTCACCAAAACTGTGGTCAATTCTCAGAATTTGGGCGAAAATTTACGATCTGCCTTCAGGTATCACTTCGATGTTTCTATTGTCGGCAAAGTTGTACTGGACAAAGGTATGTTTCTTCGAGTGTACGACTTGGCGACGCCAAACGTGACCCATTTGACCTCTGTTGCTTAGTGGCCACGTCACTGTAGAAACTGACCACTCCTTTGGTTCATTAGTACATAGCAACATCTATTTCTTACCTCCTCCTTTACTTGTTTCCAAATCCAATGGCGAAGCGTGGAAAACGTAGACTGGCTGGTGCTGTAATGATGATGATAATGCCTTGGCCACCAAAGAAAGGATGTAAAAGGATAAAAGCATTTTCTAATCTCGAACCATAGGCGAAAGGATAGATAAATAAAAAAAAACAATAATTGATTGGATTAAAAAAATATAATGAAATTATTAGATGAATAAAAATAAAAAATTTAATTAAGGTAAATGGTAGTGGACGTTGACCACACAAAAAAAAAAAATAATGAATGCCATTCGATTGAGTTGCCCAGTAGTGTGAATAGTAAAAACCAAATATTTTTCACTGAATATTAAATTACCCTATTTTACATAAGGGAATGAATAAATTAATGCACTGAAAAGTAATTCCGATATCATGCATTATTACACATAAATACATTAAACTGAACATTTTTATCAAAACAAGAATTTTACAAATTAGTAGCTATGTCCACCGTCATGCTTGTTGTCTCCGAAAAAAAAAGGAGAATTAATTCGATGCACATTTTATTAAGAAAACTACGTTCTTGTTTGAATATGTCCACTGGATTGGAAAAGCTTGATATATATTGAGTTTATAAAATGAAGTCTCCAGTGTTCATACAAGGAGTCCAGTCACTTCTTTAACTGCGAATAGTCAATATGCATGGGGCCTTTTCTTCTGGGTGTTTCGATTAACATTAATGGCCATAGGTATCAAGGTCCTATTCCGTGTGGAGCTGTAATCAGCTGTCAAGTTTTAATTCATGTCACTTCTGTATTAAATAGTTCCACGGGAACTCTTTCCTGGTTCGGTTTCTTTTCCTAAAACGATAAAAGACGAAGGCAGAATCGGACCATAGTTTACGTTTTTACATTTTGTTGTGTCTCACGGTTTAATGTATGTGAAAATGTCGCAAATGAAAAGATGTAATGATGTGGATAGCCAACCATTATTTAAAATATTAAAAGTATATATTTTTGTAATTTTGGCGGCACAACACTATATAAGAAATTTTTACAGAGCAATTAGAAGCAGAAGCACAGAGCTTTTCGCGTATGTCAATCCCAAACAGTAATAGTTGTGGATAAATGGGTGAACTTTGAAACAAGTAAGTTTTCTTCTTATCTTCAAAACAAATTTCAAAAATGTATTTTGCAACTTGTGTAAACACAGAAATCCATGCTTTGCTTAACCAGCCGTGATTTAAAAAGAAAATTTACCTTTGCGTTCTCTTATTATGACATGATTTATGAATGCCCGATATGGAACAGCGGTAATTAGATTCAGTTTTTGTAATACAATCATAAATAATGATCCTTAAATGCGTATATTTATCTGAAAAATTAGGATCATAAGCGGCTGAAAGATTTCATTTTGGACTTTTCACTGTGGATGGCGATTAACCATTACGTAATTACTGCGCGTTGCCTTTGATGATAAATTTCATATGTGGCTTCAATAACAGATATGAATGTTGCGTGTCTGTTTTTACTTCTTCTTGTAGAAGGCGCCGTTAATTTCAAACACGAATGCTGTACTTTTTACAGAAAACTGCCTTTAATTAAAAATGCTGCAAATATTGAAAACGGTGAATCCGCATTACGCTTTTGCTCTTACTGACATTGCGTTTACATTCAGTAGGGTCAGAAACTTCTGCTGCCGAAGTATCACCCACATATACTGCAAATTGAAATTTCAATTATAATTTAAATATATCTGGATACGTTCCCTTCATTGAAAATAATAGCTTTTTAGTTAATACAGGTATAATGTCCATTATTACCCATACATATATCATCCATTATATACCCATTAGATTACCATTGCCATTACATCATTTACATAAAAGAATTATATGGGTAGTAGTTGTTCAGCAGTATATTTCAAAGCTTAATGCTAGTTTCTTAATTACCGGAAATGGAGAAATGGCGGACAGAGATTAGCCATTCAGATTCTAAACAAGGGAATTAATTTTCCAAATATTGTCAGTCCATTAGATGTATAATTTATGAGGACTCTGTTCGCCTATGAGAGCAATGACTATGGAATATTAATTTAACAACACACCTGCATGTGGTATGTGGAATCCTCCAAAATATAGGTAGTTAAACACGAGTATAAATGCACTGTGTTTGCATTAACCAGCATTAATGGTATCCTTGTTCTACTCTCCAACCCCTACTCTGTTTACACATTTTGAATGACGTTTGAGTATTTATTGTTAAAATATTTCAAATTCCAACTTCTGAACTTATTTCTATAATAAGAGAGAACGGAGGCGAACACCGCAATTTCACAACAAAAATATTTTTTTAAGAAACAAAATATTTGCTAATAAATTTATCCTGAGTAAATATTTCACGAAATGCAATTTAAATTAGATTCAGAATATAAAATATTAATAGATACCAGTACAGGAGTCAATACGGTTGTGAGAATATTTATATTAAATTGTGGAAAAATCTAGAAAATCTGTTATATTAAATGACTTAACCGTTTAACAATGTTAAACATTGTAAAATTCTTTTTAATATGCTTTAATTATGTTTCTATTACACATTTCTCAATAAAATATTCATTTTTAAATGCTTATTATTAATTTAAGATCTGATTATGAAATAGATTATGGAACTTGACAACCTAACTAAGGCGTCGATTTTAAAATATTTCTCAGGAAGGATTTATTTTATTAATAAATAAATTGCAGATTATTTTCATTATTTGAAAAATTTATAATAAAAATTGCATTTTCTTTCCTCTAATGTAAATTTTTAAATACGTTTTAATCTCGCGAAGTTTTGCGACATAACTTTGTATTAAAACGTAGCAATACTCATTAAATTATGATGTAAAAAGTGTAAATTTAAGTGGATTTGTGGCATAATTTATCTACTTCGCCCTTATTTGTTTCTTTCTTTTAAATGCTGGATCAGGTACCTAGATCATATATATTTATTAAATATTTATTTTAAATACAAAACATTAATTTGAAGACGTATTTATGAAATTTGATTAGGATATTTACAATCAAACTATAATATAAATATTAAAATTCTCTTTTTGTAGGCTTTCCGTACAAAATAAAGGCTATTACCATTATTGATAAAATTTTTAATAGTAAAATGCATTCCTGTTTCCTAAATATAAATTTTTAAATGTCTTTTATTATTATGCAATTCGTTTGCATAATTTCATATTAAAATCACAGCATTCGTCCGAAGATTATGATTTAAAATATGATTATTTACGCACAACTGGGGTTTAGCGAAATTGTAACTCATAAGTTTACAAGTTCTTCCGATTTTCTCAATGTCAAACTTCTACAATAAGTTATTATTAAACTACCGAAATTTTTCATTTGCGTCATAAATATTTTTTCGTTGCATTAATTTTTCTACATTGAGTAAGCCAGGTATGTTCTGAAAATCTGAAAAAACTTAATTTGACTACATGCATGAATTACATTATTCTTGCTTACGTAACACAACTTTGTAATGATTATTAAAGGAATGATATATCCATGTAAATATCACCTTAATGTTTCCAACACAAATTCATGAACAAACACAGAATAAACAATCATCTCCCGTTCAATTGGAATGTATTCATAAAAAAAGGTAGACTTTGAATTTCCAGATATTCCAGAATTTTCCTATGTGAACACCGTTTATATAGTAGGGTAAGGTCCCTAATTTCGTGCCCCTAAGGTTTTTCTTCCCTCACGGAAGAAATAACCTACGCCAAATTCAGATAAAAATGGAGAAGCAACCTTAGACTTTAAGTAAACGGCCCTGGTATCTATTTACCGATATCTGTTACCTAAAAAAGGTTAGAAATATAAAAGCGAGAACACTTATTTTTCTGTTTCTGAACAATATGCTCCTAATTTCGTCCCCTTTGGTCCTAAATTCGTCCCATTATTTCACTTATCAAGAAGCTCGAAATGCGACTTATATCAACTGATCTGAAAGCATATTATATTTGATTAATAAAAATAGACTTTTTAGATGTACATTTGAAAAAGGCCAACGAAACAGAAAATAATTCATTTTTTCATATCGTTGGAAGATAACACAACATTAATCAAAATAGCACAAAATAAATGCAGACAGTCCACAGCCTTGTCTACATACAGAAATCACAAAGTAATTTCTTTACCACTGTTGCAGTGGTGCACATCTCGTGGTACCAGTTGCAACATTGCGTGCGCCTAATCCATTTTCCTCCCGTAGGGTCTCGACAGAAAGGTTCCTCGCACAACAAACAGTCAACGTCCAAATCGGTCTCGCTGTCTGCATCGTCCGTGAATAAGTAATCTAGGCCTACTGCCTCATCGCTTTCGCTAGTAATCGGTTTTTTCCTTCAAACAAAATCTTCTTCCGTCTTTTTGCAGGGATTTTACCTTTTGGGGGATTTTTTTTCAGGGAAGTTAAGTTTCGGAGGAATTTGCTTTAGGCCTACTTGCCTCCTGTATTTTCTCCCGGTTCCAGATATTGAAGGTTTGGTACGTTTCCCTTGCGCCGACAAAACTTTTTTTCTGTGAGGTGAACCAGTGACCAAGATGGCTTTTCCACGTCTAGCATTCTTCGTGGGCATAATGATTGGAACTTCTCGAATAGTTTGAGGAGTAACGAACGCTGCAGACGTCGTATCATAGAATCTATTTAGTTGCTCATAATTTGAACTAGCGGGAGAGAATGGTCTTGTAGACGCGACTGGAACTGAAAATTCCCGCTGCTCCCTCGACATCACTTCTTGAAATTCCTGCTCGTGGTTTAGAAAGTCAGCGTCCGTGAAGACATTTGGATTCAGTAATGCAATTCCTGTTTTACAGAAGCCACTTAACGCATTTTGCATGATTGCAGAAGAGTTGTAAGCCTCTGCAAAGAGAAAGGCGACCTGAAACTTCTCCATTCGATTGGGATGACTAGCAAGCTAACTTTCAATGGCAGAGGCAAAATAGAATTTCAGAGCGAACATAAAAGAAAGGTCAAGAGGTTGAATCTTGTTTGTCGAGTGCCGTGAAAGACAGACAATCGAAATGCCCGTCTCACGTACTCTGTCGATGAAATCTACATTCCTTGTATGTGAATGGTGGCCATCCAAAATTAGAACAATGGGACTTTCTTTTGACGGCTTTACAGTGATAATGGAATGTTTTATTCATCTCAAAAAAAGTGAAGAATTAACCCAACCGGAGTCGCTGCAAGCACCAATAGAACCTGGTGAGGGCCCCATCGATGAATTCTTGTTGCCATCTCTTCTGTGGGAAAATCAATATCGGACGAACCTACTGCCTGCAGCCATGCATGCAATAACAGTTATGGTTGCACAACGCTCAGCAGATGGCAGTTTCTGGACTAGGGGTTTCCCCTTAGGTGCGATATCTCTTCAAGCCTTGTGCTGGACAACTGTAAGCCTGGTTTCCTCGACGTTAAAAATCTTTGTGGCATCGAATTTAATTTTATCCAATTCCGGTTTGACGATCTCAAACAATTTGTCTACATTTTGTTTCGTGAATCCCTGGATACGTGACGTCGGCAAATTTTCCGGCTTCCGCAACGATAGATTCGGATGTCTCTTTAGGAATGACCTTAACCATTTGCGGCAGGCTGTCTTTGTTGCTGAGTTAAAAGGATGAGGCAAACTGTTCTGTATGGCCAACTGAAAAGACATTCGCTGCAGGTCCGGAGCAGTCAATCCGTAAAAGCTTTTTTCCATAAGCAAACAATAAACAGCAAGCATGTTTTCGAGCTCTGAAGTCAAAACTGTCTGCCGTCCGATCTTCCTACTGGAAACATAATCTTCAGAGGGAAGTCCTGATTTCACGTAGTCTTTCAGTGTCGCTCGCTGTACTTTAAAGACTTTCGCTGCTGTTTTATACCCCACTCGTTTCTTTCTCACAGCTTTCACAGCATCGCTCATTGCCCCCCGAGTCCCACAGTTTACGTTTTGCCATCTGCAAGAAATAGATAAACAAATTGTCACGCAAGCAGTGTTGCCAACTCATGAGCTTCGCACAAAAAAAGCCAGACTGCCTTAAAAGAAAGCTATTTTGACAATATGTGGATTTAAAAAAACTCACTCTGGGTTGAAAAAAGATAAGTTCGCAATACTGCACGCAAGCACTACTTCCCAATCACGTCCTTACGACTAAGAAGCCTCGCATTTAAAGGAACACAGAAGCATAAAAACAACACCTAATTAGCCCAAGAAACCGAACCCCTTTTGCACAAGACAGATCGCTAAGTTTTTTCCAAATAGCATATAAAATTATCAACTTCATTTCCTAATCACATGTGGTAGTGTTCCTAATTTCGTTCCGTAGACGAATTTAGGACATACTCAAGGGGACGAATTTATGCACATGGTAGTTTTTGTATTTAAGTTTACGAAAAAAAAAAATACTATTAACATTGCGATAATTTTCATCACAGGGTATTAAAACGAACACTTTATCCTATGCATAGACGAAAAGAGAAAAAAAAAAATTACTCACCTTTGATGTGGCAATTGCAGATTTAAATTGTAAAAAAAAATTAAAAAAAATATATTTTTTCGGTCCAAAAATACAAATTTTTTTCTAGCACACTCTCGGCTCCAGTAGTGCACACGACAGTTTTGCTAGGTCACCGCCTGGTGGCAGCGCTTGCGAGTTTAGATCGGTTGGGTGACGAATTTAGGATCAGGGACGAAATTAGGGCCCCCTACTCTACATATGTAGTACATGGGCATTAATTGAGAGTTTGCTTAAACTTTGGAAACAATTTATACGCTTATAAAATGATATTTTCAATGTAAGCATTGAAAATATTGCAAATGATATTTGCAATATTTTTAATGCAGAATATCGGAAAAACTTTTTAATTAAAATAAAATTTACATTTTCCGTTTGCAAACATGTTCAAGATAACATGTATCTGTATAAATAAATTCCAAGTTCTTTTACAAATGAAATCAGCAAAAGAGATTTTTAAGAAAGGAAATAAAAGGCAGGTAAAGAAATTCTAAAATTAAAATTTCTTAAATATATAAATTTCCGATGGTAATATTTTATGAATATCCGACTTCAGAGATTGAATAGCACCCAGGTATTAGCCAAAAAATTAAAATAAAAAATACGATGGACAACTATTTATTAAAGGACTTTGTTTCACTACATTCAAACACGAGCTCTTGTCTTAAAACTTTTTTCAACTGAATAATTTATTTGGAATTCGGAATCTCTGTTATTTATATATAGGTTACAATTTTATTTATAATATTAAATTATTCATATTATTTATTTATATAAATGACAACGTATCATTCTCACCACTTTAATTTTAGTTTAATAAGCAAAATAATAAATATGATATAATGGAATTCATTTTAGTGATCATGTCAAAGTAATCTTTATTTAAAGATGCTCAAATATAAATATCAAATATCAAATATAAATATCAAATATCAAATATAAATATCAAATATACTCCAAATAGTCTATAGGTAATTACTCATTTTACAATATTTTCACACATTAAATTTTTTCGAAAAATGTTTAGCACAGTAAATACGTAACCATAAATATAATCCACTGCATAAAGAAAATATTTATGGTGAATTATTCATATTTTTTGTTCTGAAAGCGATGGTTGTCCTCATTACATCTGCATTTCAAGCACTGGAAAATCTATTTCATAATATTTGTCTCAGTTAAAAAGGAATTTTCTGTCAACGATTTTGTAATATTTAAACTTTTCCACATTTTGTTTGAAATATTTATCTATTCTTTCTTGTTACATCCGCGGTTCATAAAAATTATCGTTTGTTAAAAATAATTAAATTATACTGATTTAATCATTTTACCAAATTAACACACCTTCTTAGACAAATCTGGAAATGCGCCAAATGCGGGCTCATTCCATAAGCAAGTCCTTATTTGTATTTTAGTACATTTTTTACAGATTTTTGTTCATCTGTAAAAAGCAACAGATTTTTAAAAATGCAACCCATTCTATTTTTACGTTTGTGCATGCGTATTGTGCCTGATTGAAATTAAATATATGAGATACTTGCAACTTTATTGCGGAGTAATTTTATATTTTAATATATAATGAATTAGAAAAATTTAATATAAATATAATAAAATATAAATATTTAACTTATTGTTAATTTTATATTTTAATATATATATTTTTTTATATTTTAAGGCACGTCAAACGTTTTAAATAATCGAGGTTAGAAAGAAAGTTTTTGATTTCTGCTTTTTCCTTCGATCATTTTCTTGACCTCGTTAGTCTCTGAAACTCGTTCTTCGATATCCGAGAAAGTTGCTACTGAACACAATTTTGTTTAAGTTTTTTTTTTTTTTCATTTACGGAATTCAGTTTTGTTTATGTTTGGATAACAGACGTCCGTGGTGTCACTTTCATAACCAAAAGTTCTTTCGAATTTTATGGAATACTTCTTGTCCAATATTTCCGCTTTGGAATCATGCGTGACGAACTTAGTCTGAAAATGATATGTTTATTTCCTTCAACAGAGACAGCAAAATTATAAATTTATAGAAAAAGGAAACATTCGAGAGAACCTTTAGAGGGAAATACTTTCACATTGAGGAAAACTGTAAACATTTTTTGAGTGGAAATCATATTTCAGAGTTTGAATATTTTTTTTTAAAAAATTGAATCCGGAATAAGGTGGGGGGAAAAAATACAAAAACTTTTGAAATTTGACGGCCTGTTATTCAACTTTCCTAAGGCGAAACAGAACGTCAAAAGATGGAATTATTTTACTTTTACACATTCTTTGATAAAGCTTATAAAATCCTTCAAAATATGTTTTATTTTTAAAATATCCTGAAATAAAGTTTGTTTCTGTAGGAAATTGCATCCGAATGTAGCTGAAAATGAACGTGGTACTAATGTTTCTGTTGGACGTTCTGTAGTGTGGTGAGTTTTATAAAAAAAAAGTAAAGTTCTGCTAATGGTTGAAAATATACTTCTTTATATATTTTAATGCATTTTTTACAATTCAGAATTATCTCTTTTCTCCAGAATGCCATCTGAGTTAAATATGGTTTGCTTATTTTTTTATGTATTAATTTACTTACTTAATGCTCTTTCTTAATCTGTTTTTAATTGTTGTTTAAAAAATGCATCATGTAAAATATGTTACGTAATAATTAATATTGTTAATAATTAATAGTGTTAATAATTGCTTAAATAATTAATATTGTTAATAATTAATATTGTTAATAATTAATATTGTTAATAATTAATATTGTTAATAATTTTAATGCACTTTCAAAAACTTTCTTTTATACTTTTAACATTATTAATCTTGACGGGTGTAACAAATTAGCATTCCAGATAATTACTCCTAACATAATATAACTTTTAATAGTTTTATTAGCTGTTACAAATCGGTGGGATTCATGACGAATGATCAGCTCGGCAAGAACTACACAAAATTGTGGTCATCACTTTATTTTACCTTAAGGTTTACGAACATAGTTAAGTAACCTGTCAAGTACGTAGATACAATTACTTAAGACTATAATTTTAGTAGGCACATAAACAACTGGAACCACGACAAGAACTTTGGCCGCCGACGTCACCAAGAAAACACAGGCAGAGGGCGCCCCTTCGGGACTGCATTAACAGAGCAGTAGTTAGCTTAGAACTCATTAACTCAAGTTATGTATAATATCTGAACCAGTTCAACTAACTTAGTAACTAAGAATATAACAATTAATAACCTGGATTTTCTAATCCAGGAACAAACATCCAAGGTGAACTGAACTAGAATACTTGACAACTAGAACTAGCGTAACACAACTGATGAATAGTAGTTTATTCGGTCAACATAGGCATAGTCTCCGCACAGGAATCCCTGGAACTCTCCAAAACTCCTTACAGTAACGGCAACCCAATACACTCGGTGAATAGTTCGAGAGTTAGCGACAGTTCAACAGTTGTTATACAATCACAGGAATTACAGCATTAGCACAGCACGCTAGTTTATAAAATTAGTAATAACAAAGACATTAAAACACAATAAACCTATTAGTTATTATAGCAATGATAAACAAACAAATAGTTTAACTAAATAACACTAAAGGTAGACACACGCATCACGGTAGAGTTTTCAAAAATATTTGGGCACCCAAACACATGTTATGTACATTTATACATTACAGTATATGTAAAATTGCAATTTATTTCAAATTATTGGGGGCTTGGGCCCCACGGGCCCATATAACTCTACGCCTATGTAGGTACGTCATCGCTTCGCCGCCCACAGAGTCTGAAACAGTACCGTAAAGTAGAAATCCACATAAAGCCGTAATCTGGTCCTCCAGAACAGCTTACCTTTGCTGGTGCCTACTAGCAACTCTCGGTTTAGTAGATAATCAGATTAGTAACCGAATTCCTCATAATGCCATTTGGCAATCAACAGTTAGTAAACTCCGCGACATAACAAAGTCCAGGCATTAGCCGTTCACGTACTTTTCTTCTGAAGGTAACCTTGCGCAACACGACGTTTCTCACAATACAATTTAATCAACCAAGCTAGTAACTTCTAACATCGGCAAACCTCGAAGTCGAGAGTTAAATAGTCCGATAATATTGTTAACACATATATAGGCCGGCATGAAGTAATTCCGCCTCCCGCGCCATCTCAGGTAATTCAAAACTCCATGCAACACAGGTGGCACAGCTTTTAACTTGTTTCACGGAACACGTTTCTGACACGTTATTTGAGTAGAATTGATCATTGCCAAGTATTGGATAGGAGAGGATTATTGCCATTATTTGCTTGAAATAGATTAATATATATATCATCATCATCATATTCAACCATTATCTATCCACTGCTGGATGAAGGTCTCTCCAAATGCTTTCCACACAAGTCTATCCTGAGCAATTCGCTTCCACGTCACCCCAACCTGTTTTCTTATTTCATCCACCCATCTAGTTTGAGGACGTTTTCTAGGTCTTCGGTGGTCTCTTGGAATCCAGTTCAGAATTTCTGTTGTCCATCGTTGATCAGTTCTTCTTGCAATATGCCCAGCCCATCGCCATTTCAGCCCTTTTACTTTAACAATGATGTCCTCTACTCTAGTTTGCTCTCTCACCCAAGTGTTTCTTTTTCGATCTCTCCTAGTTATTCCAAGCATGCACCTTTCCATGCTCCTTTGCGTTGTCTGTAACTTTCGTATTGCTCCAACTGTTAGACTCCATGTCTCTGATCCATAAGAGAGGACTGGCAATACACACTGGTTGAAGACCTTTCTTTTTAGACACAAAGGCAATTTCCCCTTCAGGATAAAACTGTTTCTTCCAAATGCACTCCAGCCAAGTTTAATACGTCTGTTGAGTTCTTTCATAATGTTGCCATCCATTGAAATCAGCTGGCCAAGGTAAATATATGAATCAGCAATTTCTAGCTCAATGTTGTCAACTTGTATTTTTGTTTCCTCTACAAAATTATTGAACATGATCTTAGTTTTTTGTAGGTTCATCTTGAGTCCAACTTCTTTACTTCTAGTTGAGAGCTCCTGTACCATGTCTTGGAGTTCTAATGGGTCCGTTGAAAAAATAACAATGTCATCAGCAAACCGCAAATGATTTAAATATTCACCATTTATTTTTATTCCCTTGTTATTCCAATTTATCAGCTGAAAAATCATCTGTAAAGCTGAAGTAAAAAGTTTTGGAGAAATGGTATCTCCCTGCCTCACCCCTTTGCCAAGTTTGATAGTTTTGGTATCTTTATGTAACCGAAATTTTGCACTTGCATTTTTATACACACGTTTCACCATGTCAATGTACACATCCTCAATGTCTGTTGATCTTAAAGAGTTGATGACTGCTGATGTTTTAATAGAGTCAAAGGCCTTCTCATAGTCAATAAATGCAACACACAATGGAAGTTCATATTCATGTGTTCTTTCAATTAATTCTCTTAATACTTGAATATGGTCCACTGTACTGAATCCACTTCGAAATCCAGCTTGTTCTCTTGGTTGAGCTGCATCTAATTTTTTCTGCAGGCGATGTGTTAGCACTTTTGTGAAGATTTTATAAATAGCAGGTAACAAGCTAATTGGTCGGTAATTTTTCAAATCCTCTTTATCACCTTTTTTATGCAAAAGAATTACTGTTGCAGAATCCCATTGGTTTGGTATGTTACCGCTGTTAAGACATTTGGTAAAGAATTTTGCAAGTATGTCTTCTACATATTCTCCAGCTTCTTTTAGGATATCTAATGTAATACCATCATCACCAGGGGCTCTTCCTTTCTTCATACTTTTTATTGCAAATGAAACTTCTTCTTTTAAGATTTTAGGAGCTGTTCCTTCGACTATTTCAGAGTCTTCGTTTAATCCACTGTTACTTTCATATAGTTTTCTGTAGAATTCTTCAACTCTTCTAAGTATTTCTTCCCTATTTCTTGTTACGGTGCCATCCTCTCCTTTTAATGCAATGATGTGTTTCTTCCCAACAGATAAACTTCCTTTAACAACCCTAAGGCTCTTGTTATTTTCAATGGCTTTCCTTACTAGCTCACAGTTGAATTTTCTTATGTCTTCTTTCATGCTTTTGCGCAGAGTTTTACAAAGTTCTATGTACTCAATCCTGGAACTGGTATTTCGATTGTCCACCTTCATATCTCTTCGCCTTTTCATGAGCTGTTTCGTCTTCTCAGATAATTTGCTATTGTGCTTTTTACAGGTTACACCACCAATTTCCCCAGCAGTTTCAACTATTGTCTTAACAATGTTTTCATTTGCTTCTGAGATATCACTTTCATCAATAAGTCCTTCCAGTGCAGAAAAGCGATTTTTTAATTCCAACTTGAATGCCTCGGTATTTTCTTTCAGTTTCATTAAATCCACCCTCTTACTTACTTGTTTCCTAATGAGCTTCTGCCTTTCTAATTTAGTATTTAAGTGCATTTTACATCTCACCATTCGATGATCACTTCCAGTATTAAATCTGTTCAGTACACTGCAATCTTCAATAATTGATTTCTTGTTTGCCAGGATATAGTCAATTTCGCTAGTTCCTCCATTGGGGTGTTTCCATGTCCATTTTCTTTGCGGTTTCTTCTTAAAAAATGAATTCATGATGCTAAGGTTTTCAGCTTCTGCAAATTCGATGAGTTGATCGCCACGTTCATTCCTTTCCCCATATCCGTATTTACCAACCGATGTCTCTCCTTGTTCCTGTTGTCCAATTCTTGCATTGAAATCCCCCATGATGAGCTTGATATGTTGTTTCCCTTTGGTGTGTAACTCTTTGATTTCTTCATAAAATTCTTCAACCTCTTCGTCGGTATGGCTTGATGTTGGTGCATATACCTGTACTATTTGAAGTTGGTATCGCTGGGTTAGTTGAACAACGAGCCTCGCTGCTCGATCTGACGTGCTTTCAACTTCAAGAAGGTAGTCTTTAATTCTTTAAATCTGTTGTGATTAACCTTTTGGTGACGGCGGGACAGGGCTTGTCTCATAAAATTTTCGACTGAAGTTTACGGCTCGTGGGACATATATGTACCATACGCTGCTCTTCCCTACTCAGTCGCATCAATTTACAAAGACCTATTATTCTAAGATCTGCACGTTAGCTGCGAGGGGGAGTGAGGTCAGATTCTGCATCTGCATAAAGAATAGAGGGAATTGCAGGGAATAAAGAGGTTTTGAAAGGCAGAGTTATCAGCACCCATTTGGCTAAAATTTTCAAATCACCATACATCGCGACGTTGACCTAAGAAAAACCACAAGTGTGTGGGAGCATTCAGAGTATTTCGGCGGTGCCGAAGGCGAATTCACCCCTCCTACTTGCCGTTACCTAAAGGTTAAGAAGCCAGTCCATCTTGTTCTTCCAGTTTCCGTTCCTCTATAATAAAACAAATGTCCACTTTTAAGTTCCACCAACTCTTCACCTTTTCTTCTAACTTCACTGAGTCCTACAATGTCCCATTTGATCTTGTCTAGTTCCTCTTCCAATTCCTGAAGTTTTGCTTCAGAAGCAAGGGATCGTCCATTATACGTTGCCAAGGTCAATAACAAACGGCAGCCTGGGCCATTCCAGTGATTCTTAGCACCCCCTGCTTTCATGCCACACTGACCGCTGCCTTGATCAGGAGCACTCCAGCACCTGGAGACTAGGGGCCATGGTTTCTGGTGTGTCAACATAATGGAGGAATTAGCCATAATTTCACCACGCTGGCTAGACGGGTTGGTGAATTAGCCCTCCCCTTCCGCCTTTCCATCCGTGCAGCAAATATTAATTTGCCACATAAATAGAAAGCTCAGCCTGCACCACTTGAAGGCGGGGTAGGACACTAGGTTACTGGCCTGGCCGGTTCCACACATCGTCACATACGTTCAGCGTGTGGGTCTCCTTCCAGTTTGAATAGCATGAACCCTTTATCAGGCCAAGATTGATATATATATATATATATTTGTTGTAAATGTACAGGTAACCGAATTGAATTACCAATATATGATTTTTAGTAAATTACACGGAATTTAAAATTTTAAATTATTTCAATAATTAAATTCATCAACTGGTCTGCCATTCAACATATTGATTGCTTTAATCTTCTTATTGGGAAATTCGAGTTTTAATTTAAAATATAGTCCAATCTAGGTCATGATAATCCTGAGTTAACAGTTAATGTAACTAGAAATAAAATAACAAAATGAGAAATATTCTACGATCCAAACAATGTTCACTCTGACACATATACCACAGCATACTAAACCGGTAGCATGGGATTGTAAAATGCAAATCAAGCAAAATATGGAATGTACATCATTATTTGATTTTACCGATTGCATATTTCGTTCGTTTTGTTTATTTGTTTGGATTTTTTATGGCGCAAGAGCATCTGGGCTATACTGTGCCAATATTGCATATTTCAATAACCAATTCTATTTTTAGCCAACTGAGACGACCCAGAATATATGTAAGTAGAAATATGATTTCCCAATCCTTCAGAAACACATAGATATTCTGAGTTGCATCCCAGGCAAGTGATCCGTCTTCGGAGCTGAATTTCAATATTACAAATTCCTTTAGACAAGAGGTGCCAGCTTATTTCGTCTCCTTTCCAATATCATTTCTGAAGAGATTGTACGAATATTTTATCAATCTGTTCAGTTCTTCTGGATCAGTGCTATATTTATTGAAGTGCGCTACACGCACATGTTCAGCTCCTCTTTGTAAGTGAGGGAAAGCTGAAATATAAAAATTGTTCATTTGTATTCCATGGATAGAAACTATGTAAACAAATTTAAAGGTCATATTATATTATTAACTTACATTTCTTTCATTATTTTCCGATATTTACATAAAGTCATTGTCTAATTTCATAGAGTAAATGTAATATAATATAGAACATTTTAACTTTATTGAAAGCACTTCATAAACACAAAACAAAAAATTGATAAACCAAAACGTAACACCATAACACTCATAAACACATATACAGGGTGACAGAAAAAAGTGCCCCAAAAGTAAAAAGAAGTTATAAAAAAACAGGTTATTAAATTTTTTTATTCCAATTACAGATAATAGATATACATTCTGAATTTTATAAAGCACATGTTCAATTTGTCTGCCATTACGTGCAATTGAATGACGCAAGGACATATCAAATATTTGAAATACATGCTCAAGTGTTAGCGCATTCATTAATTGCTACAATTTGTGTTTGGATCGCAATCTTTAATTCAGAAATCCTTTTGGGATTAGTTGAATATATTTTATCTTCCAAATTTCACCACGAAAACAAGTCACACGGATTAAATACTTTTGTTGTTTTCGTTAAATCATTTTAAAATAAAAATTCGCTCAGGGATTGAATGCCTTGACATTTTCATCAAATCTGCAAAGACATAAACATAACAAGTCAGCAAGCTTAAAAAATTGCTTATTCCTATTGTTTAACTGCAAAATTTGAACAAAGTAGATACAGTAGTTTTTGCAATCTTTCAATTTCTTAATGATGCCCTTATTTATTGTCGTTCTGAAATAGCATAATTCTCATAAAATTATAAATACAAAATAGCGTAACATAATCGTCAGCACAGAATAATAGAACCACTTAATAACCTAAGCGTCAGTAATGTAACACTCATAACAGGTTTTCTTTTCATAAAATGTGGAAGAATCAGACAAGAGTACATGAATTTTTTCGAGCTGAATGACGAATATTTATTTAAATTACAGTATGACTTTGAAAAAAAAAATAAACGAACTCTGAATCGCAATAATTCCATTTAAGTATTTTAGGTTTCAAAAAGATAAATCTTTTATTGCATGTTATAGCAGTTATTCATGTTTAAAATACATCTCTGAATCAGTAACTATTCGCATGTGAAACTTTGAATACCCGAAACTAAAATCAAAATTAGTTTGAATATGACCATTTCTCTGCAGCTTATCATATTAGAAACGAAAAGCGGAAGGCGCTCCATTAAATCCTGGATTGAATTGAAGGCCAGAACATCTGCTCTTGAATTCTGGAGGAACTAATTCCAGAAGTGTAACGCCAAGGTAGAGAGATCTTCTGATTTCAATTGTAATTTAACTTCACTCCCATTCTAGTAACTAATTTCTGAATTTCAAATTCCAAACGTTATTATGATTTATAGCTTCGGTTAGGGTATTTAATTAGAGCGCTTTCTATACTCCATCCAAAAAGTAAAATTAAATGGACTTTGATTAGTAGTTTAGAACTTTATGTTCAATGAATCTTACATATGAGAGAAAACAAAACTGTATTTTATTGAATAAGCTGATGTGACCTTTTCACCCTCATACCTATGTTTTTTACTGAACTCGTAGTTGGGAGCATTACATGCTTTAATAAAAATTGACACAAAAGAATTTTTTTAAACTTTTAAGGGAGTACAGGGCACAGATGGTTGAAAAACTTGCAAAGAAATCAATTCTTAGTTAAAGTTCATATAGAAAAAAATTCTACGTTTGGATATCAAATTTATTTTCGTACGTAATTTCTTTCATTTTCTAATGTGAATTTCAAATATGGTTGATTTAATTTTTGAGGTCCAAAAGGTGTAAAATAACTGGAAAGTGTCACTGTGATCCTTTAACACTTAAATACCGAAAAATTTTTCAGCCAGCAAATTTAAGAAAGCATAAAAGTCAAAAACATAAAGTATTTATCAACAATAAATATGGTGCCTTCTAAAATATGATCAGTACACGTAAAAGGTATACAAATATAAAAATTTTAATTTTTCTTTTCTTCAGCTTTTTCAGCCAGTTTTCTCTGTGATGAATTTTGGAATGTTTTCGTATGGTTCAACTTTACAAACGTATAAATATTTAAATTATGTACATGAAATTTGTCAGTATATTGATAATTGTATAATTTTAAAATATACCAAGGGGATTTTGTATATTTTTCTAATTTTTGAAAATATGATTTTTTAAATATTGTGCTCTTAATTTCGTGATATTGCGGTTAAATTGTTTAATCAAAACAAATATATAATTGTAAAAATTCTTTTGTCAGAGTGCAATATTATATACTTTCCTTCATAAAATTTTATTCCAGGTATAAATTAAAAATTTTAAAGAGAGTAACAAAAACTCTGCCCATATTTTTTTCGCATTCGTATTTTTTCAACCATTAATTCTTTTCCTTCCCAGGTATGTATTTAAACAGATATGATTGTTTCGCAAAAAAAATCAAGCGTTTATCCTAAAAACTAAAAAAAAAAGCATTTAGTTACCTGTACCGCTTTAAGTTTCAAATATTTTTCTCTCATAATTGGAATAATTTTTATAATTTTTAATTTTATATATATATATATATATATATATATATTCGTTTCACTATTAATATGATAAAATAAAAACTTTCTCTGTAAAGCAAATGGTATTTAAACATATTTTATATAAAGGAATTTTCAAGATAAATTTGCATAATATGAAATATTAAATTATATTTAATTAGAGGATATATATCGAATATGCTTTAAGCCCACAGTGTAAATTACTTACTCAGAGATGTTACCTATAGGGTCTGTTGATCTGGAAAATTTGAAAAAGTTTGTGAAATTTGAAATTCATTGTTATAATAATTTTCCTGAACTATGCTTTCTATATCGCATTGTATACTGAAAATTTGGAAAAAGTACACTTTTGACTAAACTTTCCTAAAAATTACACCTTTCCATCAAATTCATGTAAAATTATTATGCCCATATTTCTCAGGAGAAAATGTTTGCCAAACATATAACTGGAACTTAAAAAAAGTGTTTTTACATGAACTAACTAATTTGTAAGGGATTTTGATTATACCAGTTTTTTTCCCTCATACATAGTCATAAACATTTTAAATGGAATAAAAGTGGAAAGTTAGGTGACAGTTAGGAGAAAGTTAGGTGAAAATTAGTATTCACATGATTAAGATTGTTTATAATTGTCTTAAAACGGGCCGAATGAAAATATTATAAATATTTAATTAATACAAAATTTGAGTGCAAAGAAATGTATTTTTACAATTTTTGAATTAATTTATTCACAGTAATTGGGTTATGAATTCCTTTGAGGTTTGTGTTAGTAGCCTTGAAATTTTTTGATTATGGAAATTTTAATGCATTGTGTGTTGTTTACTATAATTAGCGACTGGAAATCGATTAAGATTTGGTCTGGAAACCTGGAAAAGTCAGGGAAGTTTGAAATATAATCGGAGCAGACCCCACACGTATATATATTTTGATGATGTACAATAAAAGCGATGAAATGAAAATAACAGATTATATCGAAGAAATTTTCGATAAAGCATAAAACTTTACCTATAATTAATACTCATAAATATTGTATTCTGAACCAAAGTACGAAAGAATAATGGAACACAGACGTATCGACTTAATGAGAACACAACCGAACCAAAATTAAGGGAGCAGAGATAGAAAGTATAATGCATTACACTTACCCAAGATAAGTAAAGAGATAAGAAAAAAACATTAATTTTAAGTGAAGAAAATGAGGAATGACCAGCAATAGAAATAAAAATTTTGAACAATATTAAGTAATTAAAAACAAATACTAAAGAAAAATTTACTAGAGGAAGATGATACCTGAAAGCATTATTGATATTATATATAAATTGAAATTCTGGGTAGACGCAGTAAAAATATTTATTTATTTATATATTTAATTATATTTATATATTTGATTGTTTAATTTTGATTAATAAATTTTGATTAATTTATGTAATATTTATATATTTAATTATTTAACGTGAAGCTTTTCCAGGAAATTTAATCAATCTTCTTCAGAAGTACAGCATAAAATTAATATAAAATTTGAAACAAGATTTAGGAAAAGTGGAATGATATCTCATGTCGAAAAATAATAAAATTATGTGAGAAAGGGAATTAGGGAAAAATTAATTTATTAAAAGGGAAAAAAAATTAAGGAATAATTAGTTATTGAACAAGATATGAAAGGAAATAATTTAAAGAAATTAAGTCCAGGCAGACTAATTTTTGTTGTGACAGACATGTCATCAATAAGATTATGACTATTTTGTTGAATAAAAAAGGATTCAGAAAAGTTTAGTTCAAATGGTGCGAGCGATTTTTTAATGAGTTCGTCTTGTGGGAATAAAAAAATTCATGGTCAGTGGACCAAATGTATTGTACTATGGAAGATTTTTATGTTCCTATTTCTTATAACGTAAGCCTTGTATTCACTGATTTGGAAACAAACAGCGCGGCGGGTTTAACCAATGTATGATTTTGAGCAACTACATAGGACTTGATAGATACCACCAAGAGTTGTTAGGAATTCGATTTTAAGTTTTGAAATACCGATTTTATTAACGGGGATGAAAATAACTTTGAAATTGACTTTATTGAGGATGCTGGCAATTTTTGAACTGACATTAGGTACGTCACGAAAAGGTAAATTATTATCAAGTTTACATTTAAATAAAAATTGAATGTATGGACTTACAGGATTGAGGATTTGGGTGAGAAAAACGAGGTCGGTATTGTTGTCTTCAAAAAACTTTCCTGGAAAAAAAATGACAGCCCTGCTTACGAAATACTGTTGGACGACTCGTGTGACTTCAGTATTGCTTCCAAAGCGCCTTCCGCGGCCAGTCTTCTTCATAGCCGGAAGCAGTTGGAAGTCACTGGCCATAGGATTTGGATTCTAAGGCGTAAAGCGTTTTGGAAGCAATTCTGAAGTCACACAAGTCGCACAACACTTTTTCCGTATGCAGGATAGTCATTGTTTCCCAAGAGGGATATTTGAAGCTTATGAAGCGGTATGACGAATGTCACAACGTACTTGGTTGTTATGTAAAAAAATAAAATCACTTTTATATTTCTTGTCACATTATATTTGTTGTCTTCCATGCGTCACATTCACAGGTCCACATTCGCCAGGGGAAATTTATTTTCGGACTCTCCCTCCTAGATGTATCAAAGTTTATTTTTATATTATGCGAGAATATAAAAAATATAGTTGCACGCTGTTTCAAAGGGTTCACTAAAAAATATGTTCGTCCGTAATTTATGACTGCAAAGTATATATTTTAAAGCCACTTTCAGTTTCAAACTTAGCCTTTGAAAAGGCAAATCAGAATTCTTAATGGGATTCACAAAGCAGAAACCTGACGTTTGAAGTCTATATTATTAAGTTGAAAAAAAGGACTTCAGATTCCTGCTTTTTTCTTTCTTTGCTGAAATAGAATAAGGATAACTAAAGCCCTTTCTCTCTCTTCATTCATGACAACATGGCGTTATTCCAGTTGATTATGGGTTCTAAATAAAATGAACTTTCTGCTCCATTACATGGGATAATGGAAGATGTTCTTCCATGTGAAAGAATCTCGCTCGTTCTTAGTTCGTCTTTAATCTGTAATGACTGAGCAACTAATGCTGGTAGGAAAAATATCGGCGTAGGTTCAAAAGTGCTTTATCGACCAAAAGCTATCTTTTTCATCGGATTTTACGTTTTTTCCTTTCTCTTTCAGCTCGTTCGATGCTTGGAGCAAACATCAATCAAAACTTCTTTTGTGAAGAACCGTTTCAGCCAAGTAATTTCTTCACCCTTTGTTTGCGTTTTCATTTCCCACTCACACTTTTTTCCGAAACCAAAAATTTTGTCCAAACCAAGAACGTGCAGCTAAGTGCAAGATTAGAAAAAATCTCGAAACACGGAAAGTGGTAATTTACTTGCTTCCTGTTCCAATAACCAAATGCTCGTTATATTAATTGCTGCTTTATGAAATTCAGCTGGAATAAAATCGTCGGTTTAATATCTGGGAGGAGACTTTAAAGCACATTTCGAAAATTGTGAAAACGCTAGCATAATGGTGAGATGTGTAGGAGAAAAGAACTTCTTTGAAAATTCATTCAATTTGGAAATTAAAAATTATTTTGCGTTTCAGCTGTTGAAAGTTTGGATAGTCGTGTTCAGAACTTGGTTAATGAGGTTCAACGGTATCTAATATTTTTGAACCTCGTTAAGAAGAACATCACACAAGGAACACAGAAAATCTGTTCGTAATAACAGCTAGTTTGTTGAATTTTTGTGGTATAAAGAAAACCAGAGTCATTCTGCGCCAAACAACGTTTTTGCGAAGTTGAAGGAGAATATTGAGTTATAGTTAGGCTTGGAGCCAGCGAAGGAAATTTGGTGGTCTAAAAAGGCCACCTGGTCACCAATTGGTGGTCGAAAAAATACACCTGGTAGACACATGTTAAAATTACTACATGTGTCCTTCTACAACATGGGTTACCGATTGATAATCGGTAATACATCCACGGAAATTTAACTTCCCATTATTTGGGAAATCTTTGCTTTCTTTCCGTAGTATCTGTTTCAAAATTTGAAGAGGGGGAATGCGTTTTCGATGGAATCGGCAATTTAGCAGACTCCGTCGACTTTATATCTTGCGGGGCCGATGACGAAGGAAAAAAGGAGATTAACGTTGTCTGCGAATGCGACATACTGAAAACGATACACCGGTGTAAAAATGCTTAAAAAAACAACACATGCAAGCAGAAAATAAAACGTCATAAATAATAAATACCAGTGAAATCGCTTCACTTCACCGCTGGTCAACCAAGGGGAATTTAAAGTGAGGGGGACCATTTCCTAATATGATCACAATCCTACAACGTTTCTTTAAAGTTTTACTGTTGGCTATCTCCGCAAGATGTGTTTTCTTTCTTGTATGCAGGGGAAATTGGAAAGGGTGGCAGCCGAAGACTGCGCTGTAATTCCAGAACTACAAGACCTGAATTTGTTGCAAGTGTCTTTCTTACCAAAATATTGAACAAATATATACTGAGCATGCAGGTGGACTTTTGAAAGACAAAAATAAATAGTTTGCATCACGAAATTTTTGGCAGGAAACATTTTATCTTTGATGAACAGTAGCCTTAAAACCAAATTCACGATTTGCGTATGAAAAAAAGCGGAAAATGCCCACACGTGTTTCAAATGACAAATTTGTCATCCATGTTTATGAATTTAACAACCATTGGTTATGAGTTGGCGACAATTGTCGCTTTGTCGCCATGCTGGCTCGAACCCTAGTTGTAGTTGCGTTTTTCGTTTCACATTGTTAATATTCAAATTCGATGTCTTCAGATTCATCAGAAGAATTTGGGGTACAGTGATGACCGCATCCGTGTTAGACGCTATACCGGTGAACGCCACCTTCCGGAGTGCGTTATCCAACATCATAGTGGACGAACCCCCAGCGTTATAGTCTGGGGTGCGATTGCGTATCATGGACGATCTCAGCTGCTAGCAATTTTGGCTGAATCTTAGCAAGATTGTGGTGGAATTTCAACAGCAACCGGTACATCAATGAAGTTCTGGAGCCCGAAGTTGTTCCCTTCCTTCAAGGCATTCCCGGAGCTGTATTTCAACAGGACAATGCCCGCCCACATATTGCCAGGAATGTTCAAGACTTCTTTTCATCACAACAGATACAGCTTCTTCCTTGGCCTGCCTATTCGCCGGATATGTCGCCGATTGAACATGTGTGGGATTTCGTTGGTCGGCGTCTCGCTCGTGATCCTCGTCCCATAGCTACTACAGATGAACTTTGGGGTCGCATACAAGCAATCTGGAATGCTCTTCCTCAGGCACACATTCAACATCTGTTTGATTCCATGCCACGTCGTATAGCATCACTTATTGCAGCGCGTGGTGGCTTCACCAAATACTGATTTTCGACATGTAATATTGTTTTTTGCTTTGTAATTTTAATCGTTTATTTGTATCAACACAGGTCGTTTGTACATTAAATTTCATTCAATTCGGACGAGTCCTTCATGGTGTTGCAATTTTTACAAACATGACATTCCTGAAATAAGCTTAATTTGAAAATGTTAAAAAAATCTATAATTCCTAATCTATAATTCTTAATATTTGTGTTCATTTAATTTTCGTTAAAAATTGTTGATTAAATTCACATTAAATGCAAAGTAATCTGTGTAGCCCCTCATCTGAAAATGCAGTTACTGTAAACTCCGCAGCAGAGTGAATTTGACCTAATCTGCCAAACGAAAGGGGGGTAATAGAAGAGTCCACGTGGAGCATAAACAGCATTGAAAACTTGTCCTATCTCTATCCGTTTCCGACTTAGGGTCGAAAGAAAGAAAATGCGTCAAGTCTGAAAAAAAATTATGAGTTTGCTAAAAGACCTAAACGCAAAATAAGCACATATTTGAAAAGTGCAGAAGTAGTCCTATCAGGATATCTGAATTTAACGGCGAGCTACAAGCGCTGAAACATTGGCGAAGTACAAAATCGAGTTGTCGCCAAAATTTGTAATCGGCAATTCCGCAAACACCCTTCCAGCTATAATCGGATTTACCAAAAACTTGCCCATTCTACTAGCTTCCGAATGAGCCTACAAAAAACCATATCGGTATTCTAGTTCAGGAGAAATTTAGTCTTATGTCTGAAATACATCACTGAAATCGGCGTTTGTCAAATAACGCCTGCTCTTTTTTAAATGCAAGAGCGAAAGATTTAAAGCCTATCAGTAAAAGTTTCATTTGTTTTGAAGTATACAAACACAATGGAAATAAAAGAAGTATGGTGTTTCCCACGTCTTTCAAAAAGGAAAATGCAAAAGGAAAGGAAAAATCCCGATAGACATATCTCACGTCTACTTGTGATTAAAGGATGTATGCATTCAGAAGAATGTGTGATACTTAAAGCCGCTGCTGAAACTGGTCGTCCTCACACCTGATACATGCACCTGCCTGCTTACGAAGGGAAACCACTGTAGCTCTTAGCGAAAGCTTATCCCTCAGTTTTACTATTGTCTGGTCGAGCTGGCTGCTCTAATCTAACAAACTAACAAATTCTGTGCAGTAAACCTTTTGCTTCAAGAAACTCCAAACAAAGAAGTCCATTGGAGTCAGATCTGGCAAGGTAGGTGGGCAAGCGAGATGCGCGCGCAAGAAGGTTAGAAGACATCTTCAAATGTTCGTCGAATATATTTTCCTACGAACGCTGATTTCAGTGATGTATTGAAGACAAAAGGCTAAATTTCTCCTGAACTAGAAATCCGATATGGCTTATTGTAGACTCATTCGAAAGCTGGTAGAATGAAAAAGTTTTGATAAATTTCAAGGATGGTAGCTTGAAGGATGTTTGCAGAATTGACGGTTGAAAATTTTTGCGACAACTCGATTTTTCACTTCTACAAAGTTTCAGCGATTATAGCTCGCCATTAAATTGAGATATTCAAGTGGAAATGGTATCATCTTATAGAACTTTTTCTGCTCTTTCCAAATATCTGCCTATTTTGGGCACAGGTCTTTCAGCAACCTTTGGCGCAGTATAGCCCAGATGCTCTTGCGCCATAAAAAAGCCAAACAATCAATCAATCTTTCAGCAACCTCACAAATTTTTTTTTTTTTTTTAGACTAGACACATTTTTCTTCTTTCCATCATAATTCGGAAATGGATAGAGATAGGACAAGGTTGCAACGGTTTTTTATGCTCCACATGGGCTCTTCTATCACCCCCTTTTGTTTGGCAGATTAGGTCAAATTCACCCTGTATATTGTGAAAGGAATAGGGCTTTCCAGAAATTGTCGAATTTCAGATGTTGTAGAATTTGTTTCGTCAGGTTTCGATCAGTTAAACGAACTTCTTCAATCACCAATTTTTAAAGCTATTTAAAATATTATATATTTCGGTTGAAATATCTCGCTATTTTTTTTTCGTTCATTGCGTGGACCGAAAAAAGTATTGTTCCCTAAAACTGAATAAAATTGTATTGCAATTAATCGTAAATAAATAATTTCGGTAAATTTTGTTCTAACTCACGAAATACTAAACGCTAGGGGTTATATTTAGTGTCTTACTATATTGTCTATTGTTACGGCACATACAAGGTTTAAAACGTCATTGGACGAAGTTAATTAATCTTGAAATTCCGAACGGAAACGGTGAAAAATTCTGCTATATTTCAAAGGAAGTCCGGTGAAAGAAGTCGTCTTTTTCAATATTTTAAATTAGGTGACGAAACAGCCGAACATGGGACTTGTAAGACGCTTCAAATTTCTAATCACTTCTGATGGAAATATGAGAAGAAGCTTATTCTTAAAGACTGTTTTCGGAAATGTTTGATATTTGAAACTTTTCCCCACTCTTTCCTCCCAGGATTTTGGGATTCCATCAAAATATTTCGATATTTACTCGTTTCAACAAAATATTTTTCAGAAAAATCTTGATTAGCCTGAACTCTAAATTGAAGATTTTCGATGTTGATGCTTCATATATTGCTACAAGTAAATATTATCAATTTGCTTCCTCATGTGATGTAATTTCGAGTGATCATCTACCTTTTAATTAAATTGGTGAAGCAAATGCAGAATATTCGTGAAGGATTAAATTAAAAAAAATTGGAAATTTGTAAAATTTTGTGCATCTATTACTCTTGGATGCATATGTATCTGTGTGTGCTATTTCATTTTCATATAATTATCCGACGTTAAAAAAGACATTTGAAAATTTTTTCAACATAGCCCTCATTTAAGATGCATATTACGTGTTGGAAACATCCAAGTACAGTTAGTAAACTCTTCTTTGATTTTGCGTATTGAATTTCCTAACTGAAGCTTATACATTATAGTGCAAATAAATTTTAATGTGAGGAAATTCGAGACCTTATTCCTTCCTCTTTCGTGAGAAATAATTTGAAAAAATTCTTAAACTTGCGAACAAACCTGACAAATTAAATTTTCTTATTACAAATTTAAAATAATGTATTCAGTACTTAATTTTCAATACAAAATATTGTATTGAAAATGAAACCTAAATTATGTAATTTCAAAGCATCTATCCTTTTTACATAAAAAAAAGGTAAGCAACTCCAACTAACTCAAGCACACTAATACAAAGTTCTTCGGAAGAAAATTTCTTACAGTTTCATAAATCATGTTTCGCCCATTTTCCGCGGTTAATATGTTAGTACATTTACTGCACACTTTCAACTCCTTGTAAAAGAGAAAAACGAACATGAAATTGAAAAGTCGTTTCTGACATTTAGAAAATGTCTTTTTGGGTCCTTGTCAGAGTACCATAAGTTTTCAAGTTCGTAACTTCTTGAAAGTTGGCTGGGAAACTGTTAGTTTCGTCTTTTCAAAGTGCTGTCACGATTGGAGGTGAAAATAATCGCAAAACCGAAATCTTGAATGGTCTCTAGAATCTCAAAGACGATGGACATAAAGACTTGTAATGGGGATTGTGAGGAAAAAGGAGAAACAAAAGGTCCATAATCGTAAAAGCTGTTTCTTTCTTTCTGTGTTACATTTATACTCTGACAGAGCTGGTATCCTTATGTCCACTCTTTTATTACGTTCTTCCAAATACTATCATTTTGTTCCGTGTTTTCGTCTTCGGCTATCTTTTCATTTTTTCTGGCTCGTTGTTGCCAAAGAATTTTTCTTCTTGATGAACGAAGACCAAACAGAGACCGGAAATTAGAAAATTCCGGATTATACGCCTGCACTTTTATCAACAGAAAAAAGGTATTCGTATCTCGTTATGGTAACTTGTTTTGTTTAATTATATTACATTATTTGGAATAAAATTTTGATGATTTAATATGTAATTCTGCAAGTTCAAATTATCATTCTACGAGTATTCTTTCATAAATTATTTATTTAGTTAAATATGCATAAAGAGATTTTTTTGCTTAAGTCCCGGTTTCTTTATTTTCCCCACATAATCTTAATTTATTAATGCATCTGGTGCTTCCTTACACAATAAAAGTAGGTGAATTTATAGCAACGAAAACTTAATCGCGGTGACGCAAAATAAATTACACCCAAACGCAGCATTCATCTTCATTTTTTGATATATTTCAGTTTGTATTTTCGCTTTTTCAGTATTTTACCAAAGGTTGATTTTTTAATTTTTAACATACGGTTTTTACCTTAGTTCTTCACTATAAAGGTTTTACTTTAATTCTTTACTATAGGGTAATTCTAGGGTAGATATCCATATATTTTTACTGATTGAAATAAAAACTCTTAGAATGCAAATACAAGAAATGTTTATGCATATCTTAAATTCTTATACATATACTGAATATATTTTGGGCAAAAAATAATTAAATATTGAGAACAAAAAAAAAAAACATGCTTTGAAATTAAAATGACAATTGGTCATCTCTCCTCCATGTCGAAGAGAGATAGTCATCTAACACCGTAAAGGAAAAGTGGAATTAAAATAGGTAAAATAACCCAATTCTTATATCTAATCATGAAAAACTTATAATAACTTGTAAAAAATCAATTCTATTGGGAAAAATGAGTGAATAAAATTCTAATAAACAAAATGTAAAGTATAATTTCGTCAATCCTTGACGTTTAACGTTAAAGAGTTAAGCAGTTAAAGAGGTATGCTGTCAGATATTTTTGTTCGAATCGTGCGTCATCCAGAAAATTAAGGTTTCTTTAAAAAATAAGGGTGTTTTCCTGTCACGTGATTAGAGAAAAAATATTTGGCTCTAAGTCTTCAGTTCGCTAAAATTACTTGAAAAATTGAGAGGCCAGCAAAATAAATACTTCTTTAATCCTAAACGTAAGCAAAAAGCTAACCAAAGAAAAGATGATTTTAAATTGATATGTAATTGATGGACATTTTGTACTTCAGCACTTTTTCTATAACTTCCTTAATATGAATTTATCCTGTCATAAGTTTTATTTACTGTTGGGATGTATTAAAATATCTAGGTTTCAGATTTCCGTTGAGAGTCATTTCTTATTATTTTTTCGTAGATATATTATCTCTTGGGAATGATTGAAAATCAGCAGAATTAGTTAAGTGTTTACGAAGATTGCAGACCTGTAGAAGTTTTGAAAGTTTGGTGTTGGGAATTGATTGGTTCCCAAAATTAAAATTAAAATGATCTGGAGCAAATAAATTTCCTACGAATTCTGCAAGGAATCTATGACTATCACTGTCCTCATTTTTATTTTTAAACAAGAAACTAGAAGACATGTTGATTCTAACATACATGGGCTAACGCTCAGAAACATCGGGGCATATTCAAATTTAACTTTAAAAAAAGTGGTAGTCTCTAAAAGCAAAATATTTTGTACGATTTTTGTAAAGAAATTACGTGATATTATATTTATTTTCGACAAGAAACCGAATGGCACATTTCATCTAGTGCAATGCTCGGGAGAGAAACCTCCTCGAATTAATTGCACTAGTCAAAATTTGGGTAATATACAAAAAAATAAAGTGTTCAAAATCCTCATGCCCCATATTTTTTAAATATTGATGAAAAGTGGTCATCTCTCCTTGATTTGATGTGGCCATCTCTCCTCAATTTGAAATGACCATCTCTCCTAAAATTGCTGGAGAGACCGCCACCCAATTTAAAGCTTCATTTCGCCATTGCCGGTCTTTGTTTTACGCTTAGAAACAAAGATTGGATTATATACGTGTCTTAAAAGTCCGTATAGTTAAAAACAATTAACTTACCCATTGAGAAACATTCAAATACGTACATAACTCAAAAATTTTCATCCGTTAAATTAAATGAACATTAAAATTTCACTTAATGTTCGTAATCGAAAAACACAACGGCACGTTACAATGGATGAAGGGGTTGAACTGCTTCCTATGAACGAAGTTGATGATGCTCTATATAAAAAAATTTCGGAAATATTAGGACTGGTCATCTCTCCTCTATGACCCTCTATACTAGAGTTACCCTAATTTTTTACCTTAATTCTTTTCTGCATAAATTTGCCTTACGTTTTGTTTTGTCAACCCCCAATTTTATAACAGCTATGTTGTGCGTCTGAAAGTATAATGAAAGCTTGGTTGACGTATTTAGATCACATGTGTTTCATTCACCCGATACGAGAAGGTTTTAATAATTTTAATCCTACTTTAAAATATAGACATAAATTCATAAGAAGATTAAAATATACGATTTGTGTACAAAACAACATAAACTACAAACATAACAACAAAACAATAAACTTTACTTCATAAAGAGGTGGTATTCTTTCTTTAATTATCTCTGTTTAATTATCTCTAAGTTAAAATATATTTAAAAGGCTGCTTTGGATATTGATATTCAATTACTTTTTTCATTGCATAATTTTTGACATACAATAAAGAATATTGTCATTAAATAAGGCACTACCAATTCAGAATATTGTGCCTATTGTCATGCAAAAATTATAAACAAATAACAATTCTGCATTTCTGATATATATTTTAATGGCTCAGAAACGTAATGCAGTAGGGTTTCCGGCTATGAAATTTTTATGTATCAGATATCTCCATATGTCGACGTTGTTTGAATCCACTTGGACATTCCTTGCTTGGCGAAGAACAACCATTGTTTTCCTGGCTTCATAAAAATAAAATTAGTCAATCAACCCCTTGTTCATTATGTAGAAATCTTTATATATTTTAAAAACAATTCTATACTTTGATTTTTTTAAGGCAAATCGTTCTACTTTTTTTCGTTAAATTTTCTAAAACGCCAATCTTCAATTTTCTGAAAATATTTTTGGCGACGTTTATCATGGCTTTGATAAATCTACAGTTTTTTGATCGATCATCGAAATCTTTTTGCAGTATGATATTAGGAAGTTTATTACACAAATATAAATGCACATAAATAGTTATTACATAAATACTCACATGATCTGTTTCAAGGCATATTTTTTTTGTTAATTCTTGTTTTTATTTGTCTATATGAATATAAACATTTTTCCTTCTTCATCTTCGTTTACATCTTGTTTACCTCCTCATTTTCTTCGTCATCATTATTTCCTACTATTTCTTTAATTCATAGATAAAAAGGTTACCCACTCACCTCGGCCATCAAGTCTTCTAATTGTTTACCATAATTTAGCTTACTCTACCGCTATATGCGCATGCGCATAAACACGGGTTCGACTCCCATCTGTACCACAAAAAAAATAAATGCCATCTCTAATTGCTTACTCTGGTCCAGGCGGTTGAATACCTAGACCACAAGAGGTTTGGATTGCGCTTAAAATTATAGGTGCCAGGTGAAGCATAACACTTTTACTAGGCTTATTCTCTAAAATAGACATGATTTAAGTTTTGTTTTTTTTAATTTTTCACACACAGTCTTTCGTTATAGGAATCTTAGTCTATATCTCCTCCTTTGGAGGTTCTGGTCTAGGAAATCTATGGTGTTTATAAATAATATTCTTATTATTTTGATAAAAACACAAAAATGCTTTCAATTTGATGTGTCTCACTTCTTTAGATGAAAAGTTTCCATGCTACTTAATTTTAACATTCCTTCTCTGTCTTCCATTAAAACAAATAAAAACAAAATAATATTCAGACAGTTTAAGCTACGACTCTAATAAGTGGGTTTTATGTTTTTTAATATCATATACCAATTAATATTTTCATCATGGATAATATTGGATTAACGAAATATAATATTTATAATATGTAAAATTCATTCTGTCTCCACGCAATTAATTCCGCTGTTTTAAATACGAAAATTTGAGGTAGAATCAAATATACGCACAACTTTTTGTTGAAGAATGAAAAGGTGAAATATTCGATTATCTAATTAATACAAATGATGAATATTTGGGGCATGATAATAAATATTTCAATTAAAAAAATAAATTTAAATTAAATTAGAAAATAAATTCATTAGAAAATAAATTTAAATTAAAATAAATTTAAACTAAAATTTGTATTTTTATTTAATTTAAATAAACTTAAATAAAAATAGTTTGCTTAAATAAAATATAAATTTAACTTAAATAAAATATAAATTTAACTTAAATAAAAATATAAATTTAACTTAAATAAAAATATAAATTTAAAATAAATTAAAAAATACAAATTTAATTTTTGAATTTCTTTTGCAAAAAAACGCATTTTCTTATGAAGGTTAACTTTGAGCTATCGTCTTAATCTATTTAACGCAAGCAATTAATATTAATTATAACGCATTGCGTTTTATTTTCAAAATTATAATTTATATGCCTATAATTAATAAATGGTACTTATTAAGAGAAGCGTCTGAAGCTTTATGTCCTCGAACCACGAAATTAAAAAGCAGATGTCTGGAAAATCACTGTGAATGAAAACATAAAATCTTATTCTTCATTCGTTGGAGCATGGGACGCATGAATTAGTTTCGGACAAAAAATCTACCTGACGTGCATGTGAAACCTTCTGCTGGGCAATCCCAATTATACGAACTGCCTGAACAAGAACCTAATTAAAACAAGAAAAAATATCTAACTTCTTAAATTTCTTTTCCCCCGAGAGAAAAATACTAATCCGTGGCGTGTAATTACGGCGCCTTCTTAGATACAATTAGATGCAGAGAATAAATATATTAAATAACATAGCACGCGTCAAACAGAGCTGTTTGTTTTCCTGACTTCTGTTACATTAAGCTGAATACAGGAATATTTTATAATTACGAAACAAACTTAATTATTACGATAGATATCAAAAATATTTCATAATAATAATATTCTTTTAATAATTTTAATTAGAACAATTAATTATATCTTTAATAGTAGTTTGATCCATTCGTTGTCAGTGTTGTTTTGTCTGGAATAAAAGCAAAGTGAAAAGATATCTCTTTTTATATGTTTATTTATTTCATGTGCGGGAACTCTGTCGTCTAGAATGGGGCTGTCGTTTTTTATGACCTTCAAACCACGACACGTTTGTACATACGTAGCTAAGTTGACTAGAGGTTAAATCCATGCCAATAACCTCAAAAAAAATTGCCATGACCATTAGATCAATGTGAAGCTTCCTTTTCAGTTTTAGCAGCCATATTTCAGCATATTATAGCAGTTTATATTTCAGTCTTCAGTATGAATTTCATACGCTCATTCAGAAGAAGTATTTTGGTCAAGTACAAAGGTATCTTACCGTCTGCGTGCTACGGAACTAATTCAGTTACAGTTATATGAAGAATTATTGCCATGGCCATTAGATCAATGTGGCACTTCCCTTTCAATTTTAGCCAATACTTTCCAGTTTCACCGGGAATTTTATACTTTCGTTTAGAAGAATTAGTATCTTACACACACAAGTAGTATCGTACCTTACCGTCTATGTGCCGCAGAACTATTGAAGTCACTGTAACGGCTGTTGCGGAGTGATGTTATTCACATAGGACAGTTTAACCGCAAGGTGGCCGCATGCACGTTCTCCGTACCCGCCGCAATCTGACTTGGATCCATTTCATCAATTTAAAATACTATCAAGATTTCCAACATCCGTACTTGGGTGCTAGAAATATAAGAATTCCATTAACTGAACACCAGAACAAATTACAAGAATAGTAAAAACACTTGGTGCCAAGTTATATAACAAACTCCGGAAAAAATAATAAATAACTTTTATGCATGACAGAAAGATTAAATATGGAGCTTATTTCGAAATAATGAGACAGCATCAACTCCCTGTTGCAGACATTTAATCAGAAGATTTTTGAAGAAGATGAGACAGATTTTGTTGTAGACATCCAATCTAAATTCTTTAAGTATTTCAAATATATTCTACATATATAGGGAATTAATATTACGTATGTTTTTATATATATATGATCGCATTCTTTTCTTAAAATTCAAGAAAATTAAAATTCTGAATATTTCAATTCCGATTTTTTTTTGTTTTGATAAATATTGTCAATTTTTTTCCAAGCATATAAGGTTTTGTTTTTCCTATTAATATTCATTTAAATTTTTGTTAATAATGAACGAGAGATTTGAATTATTAATTTAAAGTTTAAAAAAAATCTGGCAATTATATATATGAATGCAATAAAATTTATTCCAAGTACTTTTGCGAAAAAAAACTTTTCCTTAAAAATTTATGTCTACTTTTCAATATATCACAGGTCTTGCCTTCTTTATCCAAGGTGAAATCTAGAGACTCATTCCTTCACTTACTTCGGAAGATTATTGTTTATCTTTCACCCATCTTATCTCGTTTTCTTTCTTCGCAGCTTAATCATCGATCCTTCTTTCCATGATAATAAGTTATCTGAGTCCTGCTGAAGGTCCTCGATCAATGCAGATACTGTTTGCTGATACCAGAGATGGGCCTTCTGAAAAAAGCTTCCACCTGCATTTAAAAGGCATGAATCGGAATTAGATATACTGTGTCATTCTTTGCGCTTAATATAAGTATAACTTATTCAAACATGGTTTAATAGATTTATGAGTGAAAATTAATATCTATACAGCACTTATTATTTTCTTCTAAGATTTGCATTTCCAGAAGAAGAATAGTCTTTTCTCTTTAAAAGGAGCAGCTGCAAGTCCTATTAATTATTTTAATGCGTAATTTTCAAATGCTTACAAACTACAAACAAATTCATCAAATTCTCAGAAGAAATTATTATTTCTAAATAATTAATTAATTATAATTAATGATGTCTGTTATCAAAAATGCAATTTTGGTAATATAGATGCACCTTTATCACCTATATGAAGGTATCACCTATAATTTAATAAAATTAAATAACCCTATATAAAGCGATTTAACATGGAAATATTTTCGATATATTTTTTCTTCCAACAATAAAGTTTCATGTTGCTATCCAAGGGAATATTTTCAACATTTTCGGATTCTCTAAGTTTGATCATTTTTGCCACTTTTATTTGCACTAACTTTTTCGCTTTCGCTTTCTTTTTGGTTTTACGGCTCAAAGACTACAGTGGTCATGCTGCGCCGGGACCTACTGTTTTCCGAGGAATCCGAACCTCTTAAGGCCTAGGGAACCAAACCCCGGACTACAGTGAGCAGTGCGATCTTTATGAGATCTCTGAGTAAGCGTTCTTTTTGCACTGCTGGGAGTCGAACCCGGATTAGCCGCGCAATAGGAGAACGCGTTACCACACTGCGCCACCGCAGGGCCACTAACTTTTTAATAAATCCTTGAAATTTAAGAGTCTGGGACGAAGCCCGATTAGCCAATCCATAAAAAGGCACTAGAAAATGAAATATTGTATCGGTTGCAGGGAAATTGGCGTCAGTTTGAACGAAATAATCGCCAAATTGCTTCAATTTTATATACTTGCAACTGCGTCAGTTTTATGTATTTAATTTATTTAATAATTTAGGAATATAATATAATAATCAAACATAATAAATTTATTATATTAATGATAATACATAATTTTTATGAAGGGTGTTACTTTCCATTTATGTATTTATTCTCCAAACCAAATGGTTTTCTTCCCCAAATTTTAGCTAATTCAATTATAAAAACTTACTGTAAGAAGACCCCGGCACTTTTTATAGGAAGATCGGATATTTAGGCAGAAAAAAGCTCAAACTCAAACAGCAAAACGGATTATACTCTCAATGGATGATCACGAATTGAACCCTAGATGTTTTCCTGGTAGAGAATAAGTGACTTTTAGGTAACACAATATTCTATGGCAAAAATACTTACTTTCTCTTTTAGAGCATCGCACTGCAAATTTGCTATTCTATTTCCAAGGTAATTTATAAATCGTAATTAATAATATAAATGAGGTAAATGAGAGCTACACTACATAACTGTATATTTAAGTCGAAATCAATAATTGCTCAATTACGTAAGTTAGCATATATTTTATATCATTGATTCCACAGTCACATGTTTTGTCCCATTAGAATGCATTCACAAATAGCTTGAAAGGTTAATGAAGGCATAACTTGACTTCGCCAAAATAATCCTGAATGCATGTCCGAATCCATCGTATGTAAGTGAATTTACTGCATAAATCACTCAACTATTAATCTTAGATAATAGTAAAAAAATCTGAAACTACGTAGACATTTCTGTAGCTGGTCTTAAAACCTAGTGCGGAAGTGCGCTGTAACCCACTCTTCAATACATCGCACTGAAGTGCTGTATCCCGCACATTAATACACGGCACATGACATTTATTTATTATTTAAATCTCCCGAAAGGGGTGCAAAGCTACACTTAGATCCCCTAGCTACGTCAATGAATGCGTGGATGTAAAAATAATGCAAATACTATACCCCATAAATAGAAAAACATGAAATGTACATGAAATATTAAACTGTCTTTCCAAATGTGTATGGAAAAATATATCTGTCTCAAATAGTTCTGCCATCAAAGGATAGGAAAAATGATAGCTATTCGATCTGTCACCAGTTGAGTGATAAATCGGGAGGAGCTACGTGGGAGCACTAGTCCTCTTGCCTTTCTCATCTATCTATTTACTTTCCTTTTTTTTGCTTAGCGCCTTTTGCAGACTGCAACAGATGAAAGTGACGATAGAGACAGAGAGAGGTTGACACAGTTTTGTCGTTGTCCATTATCTTTTATTCTATACTGACTACATATTCTGTTTCAGTTTCAGGCATTTGCCTTTCAGAAAATGAATTTCCAAAGGAGACATGGCTTAAAAGCATATTGCTCTTCAAGTAATAGTCCTAAACAAGTTATTTTATCTTTTATTCAATCGCTATTAATATATCCTTTTCACATGTTTTCATGCCAATGGCTGCAAAAATCCTTCAACGCTTGTTGCAAAGGTCTATTATAAAATGAACTGGATTTTGTATCTTATCAAAATGACGTAAACTTTTTAATTTTGGACACAGTGGAAAATCGGACACTTGTGATAGAGATACTTACATTTCATAGTATTATTAATTTAGAGATGGGAGAATTTGAAAAGAATCCAATGCTGCTATTTCAAAAAGGACCAATTCATTTTTTTTCAGATTCTTATATACCAACCATATTTTCTACTTTAAACCAAGAACTAGTTAATAAAAGGTTAATTTATACGATCAGCGCTTCCGCAAATTTTTTTAATTACAGAAACCTTCACCACTGAAATAATTGACGGATATGAACTGATATTAAATCTAGAATTGCTGTATTAGTCTTCGGCGATCCATATAATGTATTTCAGAATAGTTTAAATACATCTATATTGTATGTGATACAGAGAAAAGAAGCGTATAAAGAAATTAATTCATAAACTAATTGTATATAAGGGCGGTGAATGACCCCCATTGTTCTTGCTCCATACAAATACAACCAACAAATTTCATATAAGAAATACCATTCAAACCAAATTTTGCTGAAGTCAGGAGTTTATTTCTGTTATTGACAATATGTGTAGGAATACATGCCAATTTGTTTAATAAACATTTTTAATATCCACATAATTTAAGAATGAATCGCAAATTTAATTAAACGTTTATATAAATTGCTCAACATCTGTGATCTAAACTAACATGGCATTTTGAAATATTTTCAATATTATCTTATCGGTAATTAATTTGGAAAAAGGGGGAAAGTTTTACTAGAGCATAAAATAGTTACTCTTATACTTAAGTCTGAAGGCCGTCTGGCTTTTAAAATCATGTTTTATCGTATTAAGATATCTAAACTTTCTCGAATCCGTGGATACTAATGCTTTTTTAAAAAATGATGGAGTAGTATATTCCATTCGCGCTCTTTTTTAAAAACAGCGTCAGAAGTTAAAAAGGTATGCTGTCAGATATTTTTGTTCGAATCGTGCGTCATCCAGAAAATTAAGGTTTCTTTAAAAAATAAGGGTGTTTTCCTGTCAAGTGATTAGAGAAAAAATATTTAGCTCTAAGTCTTCAGTTCGCTAAAATTACTTGAAAAATTGAGAGGCCAGCAAAATAAATACTTCTTTAATCCTAAACGTAAGCAAAAAGCTAACCAAAGAAAAGATGATTTTAAATTGATATGTGATTAATGGACATTTTGTACTTCAGCACTTTTTCTATAACTTCCTTAATATGAATTTATCCTGTCATAAGTTTTATTTGCTGTTGAGATGTATTAAAATATCTAGGTTTCAGATTTCCGTTAAGAGTCATTTCTTATTATTTTTTCGTAGATATATTATCTCTTGCGAATGATTGAAAATCAGCAGAATTAGTTAAGTGTTTATGAAGATTGCAGACCCGTAGAAGTTTTGAAAGTTTGGTGTTGGGAATTGATTGGTTCCCAAAATTAAAATTAAAATGATCTGGAGCAAATAAATTTCCTACGAATTCTGCAAGGAATCTATGACTATCACTGTCCTCATTTTTATTTTTAAACAAGAAACTAGAAGACGTGTTGCTTCTAACATACATGGGCTAACGCTCAGAAACATCGGGGCATATTCAAATTTAACTTCAAAAAAAGTGGTAGTCTCTAAAAGCAAAATATTTTGTACGATTTTTGTAAAGAAATTACGTGATATTATATTTATTTTCGACAAGAAACCGAATGGCACATTTCATCTAGTGCAATGCTCGGGAACCAAGGGAAACACGTTCAAGTTTAATTTGAAATAAATTATGTCTGCAGCATAAATATATTTTCTGCGATTTGTGTAAAGATGTTTATATGTGTTCTCAATATCGATTTTTAAACAAGAAATTAGAAACTATGCAGCATATAACACATAGCAATGAATATTCGGGAATTGTCGGTAACACGCTTGAATTAAAATTTAAAAAAAATGTTAGTCTGAAGAAAATATTTTTCTTCTATGGTTTTATACCAAAGGCGTCACAGCTGACCATAATTCTCTTTCTGAACAAGAAATTAAAATCTCTTTCGAATCTAACTCACCTAGATCAATGCTCAAATAACGACAAGGATATGTTCAAATTAAACTTCAAAAAATGCTTAGATTATTTTTTTAAATTTAAATTTTAACATCTTTCTGATACTTTCGGAGCAGTAAACTAAATGCTTTAGATATATTATAGCTACTACTTTCTTGATCAAAATTAGAATTGGGGTCACAGTGTATTGATATTTGCAGAAATTGTATTTCAGTTACTTATTATTATTAACCGTTATTTATTATTATTATTATTTATATTTTTTTCCGAATTTTAAAAAATTTGAATGCATGGTGTTTTTAATTCAGCTTTATCAAAGACATACAAAATAAACACAACTTGACATTAAATAACAAAATACCGATATAATTGAGAAAAACATACTCAGCTGTTATAAAGTTTGGATATCCCGTTTATGTGAACGTTAGGTTTACATGTACACGTACACGACAGCGGGAATTTTTTTTATATAAACTGAAAGTATTTTGGATTAGTTTTTGGTTGAAACAAATTGTATGTTAAAATGATTTTGAATATCTAACATCTCGCTATACAAGCCTTTGAATTTACAGCCGTGCCTTCACGTGAAATATTTGGTCACGTGAACAGTCCCTAAAGAAAATAACAAAATATTGAATAGATTTTTTTTTACTTTTTACATTTTCTCTGCTTCTTCGTCGTGTTCTTCTGTATTGTATTCCATTTTAAAATTATTTACGCTGGTTATTTTTGTTAATAATGACAACTACACGTAAACTAATATTATTTACAATATAAAATAGATGGGTAAAAATTATATATCATACCAAGGTCCATTATTAATTTCAGTGATAATAATTTATTAAACACTAATCACAAATTATTGTTATTTCGAACTAGTGCGGTTATTGTCAATAACTATTAAGATACATGGAACGGGATAACTTTAAACCCTTATAGATAAACGTATACATAATGGCTATGAGATACCAAAAAATAAACACTTATGGTTTGCAAAACAATAGTAAACCTTTATAGGCATAAAATAAATCATGACAAATTAAACAAGCAAGTGAACGAAACTCGCCTAAAATCGACATTTAAATTCAAAAGGTTTCAATTAACATTAATTCGCAATTCGGATATTACTCGGTAGGTTTTCAACAATGGTAACCATTATTGAATTTACGGAAGACTTTTACCTCACGCTTTTTATTGTGGACGAACAGAAAAACCAAAAGCAATAGCGGGTTCAATATCTATTGAAACCCGCTAATAAATAGAAGCAAATATTCGATTTACATACTATTTTCTATAAATAGAAACGGTTATTACAGTACGAGTAAAGAGTCAAATGCAGTTGTATATGCACAGAATGCAAAATGAGGTCTTAAAAACTCTTGGTAATTATACCCATAAAGGCAATAATAGACTACATGCTCTTCTTCCCAGTCTTGCAAGTAGTTAACTATCCTTATATACTAGTTACTCGTAACGCAGTTATTCTTTTAATGAGTCATCAGAAAACGACTATGCAGTAATGAAGGTGGTTAGAAGAAAATGATAGAAACTACTTGAAATGTGATTGATAATTATAAGCTTTGCACTTTTTTATATAGCTAGGGTTTCTGTACGGATATTTTTCTGGCGAGTGTACGTAATGCATAGTAGTGCTGAATGGAAGCAGTAAATCTTCCAAATGCACAAAAACAAAGTCACGCGTCCACTTCCCCTACGTCGGATCCATGGAAACCTTTTTGTGTCAAAAGATTTGGAACAAACTTGCAACAACCATGATGGAACGCTAACTTCGTTAATGGTAATCGTCCCTTTATTAATATGTATATATATACATCATAGAGCTTTTGCGAGATATTCCGCCGCGTTTGTCTATTAAAAACACTTAACGTTTCACTCCGTGCTATGCGGGGCATTCTCAGAAGTAATTGCCGACCAAGTTTCCCTCTGCAAGACTTTCGCTTGGTTGCTTGGCAGAAAATGAGTGAGTAAAAATAGGATGCTCAGCATAGCACGGAGTGAAACGTTAAGTGTTTTTAATAAACAGACGCGGCGGAATATCCCGCAAAGCTCTATGATGTATTAATAGACGCCGTGAAAGCCTTCGTGAATGTATTTTTCCCTTTATTAACTTGGCGTATTAACCCTTTAATCAAAGTCCATATTTGAAGAATAAGCATATCATTCTTCCGCTTCTCTGTATAATGCAGATGCTGAAAATTATCCATATATAATTTTTCCCCATTACCCGTTTGCATTGACAAGCGTTAAAACGTAATCTTTATAAACAGATCAATGTTCCATTAATTTGTAATATACTCAGAACAAATTACTTTTAGAAGACAAAAATATAAATAAAACGACAATAATTTTAATCCTGAAAACTCTTATTATTTTAATGTCAACTCTGTTTGATTTCATCCGTAGAGCTTTAAATTAGGCAAATACAATATGTTGTGTTTCACTGGTACCTTCATAATATTTGTAAACACACCTATATAGCAAAGGTTGTCCTAGTGACATCCAGAACGTCCTCAGGACATTCCAAGGACGATTTTGCTATTCAGGAAGTACTACTACTACTGTAAGATACTTAGTTTTGTATTTTGCTACCTTTCGTTTTAATGTTATGAATTTTGTGAAATTGGCATATATTGACAAGGTTAAGTAAGATTTTTTTATGATATGACGACATATATATATCAGTATCGAATTTTCCAGGGGCTTTAGAAAATTTCAAGTTGACCAACTTGTTCTTTGCTTTCTGACAATTTTTTGCACCAACTTCCTGTTTTACATGCACAGAGTCTAGATATGTAATCTTTGAAAAAAAAAGTAAGGAAAGTCTATTCGTAAAGTTTTTCTAATCGAAAGAAAAGCTGCCATCTCTTTCAATTTCAAGTCATTTATGAGAATAATAGCCAAACGTGTTAACAGTCTTATAACCTCACGTATCCTGCAAAGGCATAATATAAACAAGGCTTTTGGAGTCAGCAAATATCCTGGAAGCCTAAGAGCCGATTAAAAAGTCAAAGTCATGGTGTGACAAGAAAAGCACTGCAGAATTCTATCATATATATATAGTCTGGAGAGTAATCTTGTTCCATAGAGATATTCGCCAATATAGGGGTTGCTGTATTTTACATATCCAGAGGAATAGCGTCATAACACATCGTGAGATTGACTATTCAAAAATATACAGTCGAACCTTATTAACGTCAACATTCATGGTGACTCACGTTAAAATTAATTCATGTTATCCGTAAAGGATAAGATCGTATTACTATAAAATTTGATAGAGACTGAGGAAACAGTACGTATTAAAATTAACTTACATTAATAGTGTTCCCGTTAATAAGGTTCAATTGTATACTTTAATAAAAATGAACATAATTTTTATTATTTATAATAAATATTATTCGAATAACCTATAAAATTGAAATATACTTTTTTATAAATATATATTCATTATCATATTAATAATGTTTGGATAATGCAACCAGAATCTAAACATAATTTTAATGGCTTTTGGTACATTTTAATAAGGACATATTAACTCTCCGTTTCCATAAGAATATAGTACCTGTTATTTAATGAAAACGATTGTTGTGGGAATTTATATTAATCCATTTAAATCAAATTGAGAGAGAGCATTCAAGAAGAAAACATTACTATAGTTTCATTGAACATTTTTAAAATTTATATTCTCTCTGAATAGGTTGTTATAAGTCTTTGGAAGCCTTAAAATTTATAAAGGTTTTAAAAGCGGATGAACGCAAAATTTGTTTTCGTCACTAGCCGTTGACAGAAAAGAAATTTTTTTGCTCTCGTTATGTATCAACAAAAATCGCTAAAAACATTTTTCCTCCCCAGGGATTTCCGGTTAAAAATATTTTATGCTTTCCCGGAAACTTTCTAAGGCTGACTCAGAAATTTTAACGTCGTCGTCAGCTTTTTCTGACAATTTTTAAGTCCATCTGTTTGCTAGCAAAAACCTTATATTTGAGCCTGTAGCTTGATTAATGATGTTGTTATTTGGAAACTCTTATAATCTGTAAGAGTTTTGAAAAATAAATGCGAATGGACACTAATTGGAACAGAAAACCAAGTGGAAGGCCCAACTTCGAAGGGAAAGCCGAAGTCCATCTAAATTTGAAAATGATGTAGATTTTTAGATTTATAATGTTACATGAGTTAACATATACCCCGTGTTTCACGAGGAGTTTCTGAACGGAATATAAAATCAACAATTCGTCGTAATAATAAAATGAAATATGAGAAATAATCAGAAAATAGAGAAGAATTTATAATAGTTTTACCCCAAAAAGTAATAATTTCATAAAATATTAATATTAACTTTTTATACTCCACCCCAATCCAAAAAAATGTCAATTAGTAAAATTTACGCCTCAATGAATTAGGGTGAAAGAATTTTTCCCTGTAGCTTTTTATGAAAAATTCACTAAGATATTGATAATTGAAAATTTCGGGGACTGCCACTTTATCTGAAAAAAAACAAATTTAAAGTTGCCCCTACGAACTACTTGTTAAGTACACATGTATGCGCACAGGAGAAGTATATCATGTGGAGTTGATACTTCTCCTATATTCATGACTATATGCAGGAGAAGCATCGTCTAGGGACCGATTTTTTTTCCTGTGTATGTACAAATGTATACTGTATAAGAAAAGTAAGTCGTTAGCACTCCCAAAATTTTATCCCTAATCAATTCGACACTGATTATGTGAGCTCAATTTGATTCTTATATAGACAATGCATTTATGCAATTTATGAGAGGCATGGCAAAATTTATTTTACTAATACGTATTTCAATCTGTACATCGAAATCAAACGAGTTTAATTACCAGTATTAGGTTACTTAATGACGTACTGTAGATTTGCATAAACAGTTAAAAATGTTTAGCCACATTTTGTATAAAGGGGTTTGATTTTTTTCTGGAAATTTACTGCATTTCGCGTTATTACAGCATCGTTGCTAGGAATTGTGTCATGTGGTTGCTACAACTCTATGTAAAAAAATCATAGGCTCGACAGGAATAACTTCTATGTATAATTGTCTGCTATGTAGCTAATAAAATCAAACCGAGTAAATTTGTATGCAAGGGAAACAAAATCGGCCCAAATCGATACTACTACTCCTGCATACAGCGATGTATATAGAAGTATCACCCCCTACATGATGTACTTCTCCTGTGCGCACTGATGTATACAGAACGACTAGCTCGTAGGGGCAACATCAATTTTTGTTTCTTAGAGAAAATGGCAACCCCCCACATTTTCAATTAGCAATATCTTAGCGAATGTTTCATGAAAAGCTACGGAGTAAAATTTTCTTTCCTTCTAATTCCAGATAGGCGCAAATTTTACTAATTGACATTTTTTGGATTGGGGAGCCGTATAAAAGTTAATATTAATATTTTTATGGAATTGGTACTTCCTGAGGGGTAAAACCATTACATCTAAATTCTCCTCTATTTTCTGATTATTTCTCATATTTCATTTTATTTTTTGACCAATCATTTATTTTATAATCCTTTCGGACACTTTTCGTGAAACACCCTGTATATCTGACACGGAAACTTTCAATTTTAATGCAATATAAATAACGTATACACAATATATTTGAAAACATTTAATCCACGGCGATAACAGACAAATGAAAATATGTTTTAGTTAGTGAATAATTAGCTTATACAATTAAGTGTGACATATAATCTTGCAAGTGATAAATTAAGTTATTATAAATGTAAATTTCCAATATTTTAAATATGGAAATTGTCTGTGTATATGTAATAGTTAAATAGATAAGTACTGCTCAAATAAAACAATTGAAAGCTTCTAAAGTTATGATCATTATATTAAAATATTAATGTGAAATATATTCATTATTCTTCATGCAAGAATGAATAATTTTAATTGCATCATTTTTTCTACATGGGAGAAACAATTTTTTTCCAGAAAAGTGTCACTATTTCATATAATTTTTACTTCTAAACGATACCATTATAAAACCCCTTTTTACACTTTGAAAAGATTTAGAAATTATAATATATCAAGGCAAAATTTGGAATGAAATATGCTTAAGAAATTTATTAGGCATGTAATATTGATTTACTGTGTAAATTAGAAATACATTAAATATAATAATGAAAAATCTTTAATTTTCTCCTATTATTCAATTAGTATCATATATATATAAATATTTTGGCTATTTAAATCAATCCATGGTAATTGATATTTGAGCATTGCGCTATCATATCATTATATGTATTCAAAGTATTTTTATAACTCCTACGTCTATCCAATGCCAATGCACTGATAAATGCCTAACGACCAATACAAATGAATATCATAAAAAAATGCAAAGTATATCCTACATCAGACCTAGAAGAACAAATAATTACACTTCAACACACAATATCTCCCCTGTCTCCTCATATTCTTTCCTATCGTTCCAAACCAATAAATATTTAAATGTCGCTTTAAATAATTCTGGTTGCTTATTATTTTGTACTCATCTGATAATAATTTCTAGGTTTCATTGTTAGTGATATTGTCCGGGTTTAATTTAATTAAATTTTTGGTAAATTTAAAGTTGTGTCTCCTTTTAATCCCACATATACCAGCTTTTGTTGTATGTCTGTTTCCTGAATGTTTTTTTTTACCATTCTTTGATATATTGTGATTAACGCACAGTATCCATGCATTATGTGTATCCATATAATTTCCCAATTATAAATAATGTGACTTATGTCATCCTATTTTATAGAAGAATCCACTTTATTTTTCAGATATATATGATTATATTACTAGTACACCTACGCTTATTTTCTCTAGTATTATAATATCCATAGTAATCTCCAGTGTCCATGTGATCATTCAAATTACCCCATGTCTCACATATTCCTAAAAACAGTTCGTCGAAATTTACTAAGTTTACAAAATTACAAAAGAGAACATTATACTAGAATATCTAGAAAATAATTTTAGTATAACAATTTTAAAAGCAAAAAAATCTACAAAATATCCAGTTGGGGTCAAATTGAACATATCAGTATTTCGAGGGATAATTTATAAAAAAAATACCCAAATTTCCTACCCGCAATTCCAATTTCTAACGGGAAGAGAAAAATCTTCTTACTTCAATACTATATATAAACACGAAATATATGAATACAGTAAACGCTATCTATATTAACCACCTTTTGGGACTGGATTTGTTTTCTGGCAATAATCTAGTTTTCATAGATATTTTCTTCATTTTATGTTCTTATGTCAAAGAATACATATAACTGTCAAAGAATACATATAACCTTTCTTAATATTTAGAAAGACTGCTCTTTTACCAGGAGGAGACTTTTGGTTCTTTCCTTGGAAGACGCAGTCTTTTCTTTCTGATACCTTCAACAAACTCTTATTAAATGAAAAGTGGCTGCGAAAAATACGAAAGTGCTACGAAATTGGGTCAATATTGACGGACAAGACATATGTCAGTTTTGCATAAAGACTTTTTATGCATGATTGCATGTATTGTTTCTTGTAAATTTTCGCTGGATTTTCTAGCGCCTTGGGATTTTATCAAAAAGGTAGTCTGTTGGAAAATCCGGGAAACAAACAGTCGATAAAAAAACAAGTATAATAGTTTAAGTGCGTTATTTTTGGACGTTAACTTTCCTTCTCTCAAGAAAATAAGCCTTCCTACATGCATCCATGAACGAAGATTACGCTCATAGAATGAAAATAAACAGTGACGTAATCCTCAACGATTCTTAGGATGGAAACTATTGTTAATAGAAGTTTCTCCAAATTTGCATTTACGATCTAAAAAAAAAATATTTTTGCTTATTTTTACTTAAGCCTTTTTCACAAAATTATAAATGCAAATGACGCCCAAACACAAATATACACGAAAATTCAAAAATATCTTAAAGTGACTTTTAATTCTGATATTGCAAAAGGTGCTTATACTGTTTTTTATACCAATACCTTTTATTTAATAATTTTACCATTTAATATTCATTATTCAATAATTTTTCTATTTGGCATTTATAATACAGTAGTTTTACTCTTCAATATTTGTACTATCCTATATATTTATTTATCACATTTACACAATATTTCATAATTTTATTAAATTTTATATATAGTAAAAATAAAATGGGGAAATAAAATAAGAGATTGACTGACAGTTCAAAAATTAAAGTATAAAAAATTGAACAATTCAATTTTTTAATGCCTCAAAACTGCAAAATGTGTCCTCAGAATGTGTTAGACAATGATAAATTACAAATGACGAACACACGTGGAAGTGCAAAGGACTGCATAATAGATGACCTCATATCACGGATGACAGAAACTACTGCTCTTTTTGTTATATTTACTTGCGAAAGAATTTTAAAAACTGCATTTTTAGAAGTTATCGCAATGTTTTAGAAAATGCTTTAAAATAATCCTAGATGTTCATAAAACTCCATGTAATCATTTTAAGTACATAAATTAATCACTTACTGACAGCATATCAAGTACGTTCTATTTGCAGAATATAAATAAAATTGTGTTAGAAGTACATTAATTAAATGATAGCATAAGCACAATCAACTAATAAATAGCATTTAGAGCGCAATTCAGTATTAAATTATATTTAATCAAACAACAAGATTACACGCTTAATAATACTAAATAATACGTCGACTTTAAAAATTTAATTTTTGAAGTTTGGAAAGCTTCCAATTAGTCAGATAGTATTATTTTGGTACTTACCGTATGCTAACCAAACAATTTGAAGTATTATAAATTGTACAAATTTGTGTTCAAGTTTTGTTATCATTACTTAAACATTTTGCACGTGAGTTGCATTAACATTTTGCTTGATAAATCGCCCGCAGAGAAAGAAATGATTTCGTGTGATCAGTTGGGTACGATCCCACAAACCTTTGATAGCTTGTCAAATGCCCTACCCACTGAGCTACAGACAGCCAACAAACTCCTCTGTGAGCGAATATAAAGCTTTACAACGGACGTAAGGGGATATTGGTGCAGTGCGTGGACCATTTTTCAAACCAAACGCCACAAAGCCAAACGGTGTAGATGCATCAGGTGAAGTCAAAAGCAGTATTGATATTGAAAGCAAATAATTCCATCTTTAAGGCCGATAATAACAATACTACTTGATAAATTCCCCGCAGAGAAAAGAATGATTTCGTGCGTATAACACTGCAAGGGTGAAGGCATCGTAAATGATATATTTGGAGAGATTTTTCTGTCTGAAAATAAAGGAAAACCCTTTTCCGTACTTCTGCATAATTTTACTTCTTTTGGGTGCCGATAGATGGCGACGTCAATCCGGATAACCTACTTTTCATGCCGATAAATGGCAGCGTAATAATGGCAGCTAAACATTTTCTAACAGAAAAATGTATAATATATAATATTATTACTTAATGTTGGTATGGTTTATTTTGTGCAATTTATGAGTTAAACTTTATCATAAGCACATATATATATATATATATAAACGAATAAAATATTTTTACAGTGTTCGCTACAAACCGCAGTTTCTTTTGGGATGTACTTCTTGCTCATAGGACATTCTTTCTAAATAATATCCATTTAGGAACCTGTTAGTTATTTGTGCTATTGTTTCAAAATTTTTGTTCTTGTTTTTATATTTTTAAATGCTAGTGTAACATTTTTCTGCGATCTTTTATTGATTTCCGCAAAATTCAAGCGATCATCCTGAAAATTTTATATTTTTTGCCGCTAAAAATTAGATGGCAGATTTGCGTCATCGACGAATATTAAATAATCGAAAAAGTTTTTATTCGAAACATGGATGTACACCCCGACTGAAAATGAGGCGGGTGGATTTGTAGTGTATGCAAGTTTTTCTAGCATATGGACGTATACTGTATTCACCTGAGATGTATGTATATATTTAATCTTAAGATAATGTAAAAAACTTCAATAAAAATAAAATAACATAAATACAATTAACATTTAATTGTTAAAATTTAATGCATAAATTTAATAGAAAAACTGCACATATTTACACTTTCAAAAATTGTCATATAATCATACCTGAATGAAAAAAATATTACAGTGAATAAATCAGATGGTATTGTCTATAACTTACATTAAAAATCTTTACATGGTAATCTCAAAGAATTGATAAAATCTTATATAATTCATATCATTTAGATTTGTTTTAAGTTATGACTCACCTACAAATTATATTAGCTGAACATGTAAAGCAGTGGTTCCCAACTGGTTGTCCGTGAGGGGGTCCCAAGTGGTCCGTGAAACGCGTCATTATTTAAAAAAATAATTAAAAAGAAGCTTATAAAATTATTATTAAATATAAGAAATTGATTGCATATTTGTAGTATTTTACAATCTGACGGAACTTCAGAAAACGGTTCGTATTAAAAGTAATTCGTCTTAAGCGTGTTCATCTTAACGAGGTTTGACTGTATTATCATTAGATTTTTTTTTCTGTTTATTATTTCTTCTTTTTTTTCCCAAAGAACAATTTTACAAACATATTTTTCCAAAAAAAAAAAAAAATTACCCGACTCCCTTTTTTACAAAGGTTTTTCAGGCAACTCATGAGAATTTTTCAAAGTGGTCCGCGGGTACAATTGAAGTGGAAAAGTGATCCACGGCTTAAATTGAGTTGGGAACCACTGATTTAAAGGGTTTGATTTCAACTCGAAAAAAAGGAAATTATATGATTAAATGTTAGGGTATATATAAATAATTTACAGTGATATAAGTAATAAGTCGGTTTGTGCATTAGAGAATAGTCATGTACATCAATACCTTCAGTGTAAATTTTAAGACATTTTCTAAAATCCGAATTAATTTTCGGGATTAAAGCTATCAAAGGCAGTTAGCAAAGGAGTTTAACAAAATACAGTAGTTTCTGTCATTTTCTTAAGAATTGGTCATCCATTATATGATGCTTTGCAACTTCAACTGTGCTCGTCGTTTGTAATTTATCACTGCCTACCACATTCAGGTGCCATATTTTAGAGTTTCAGTTATTTCAACAAAAACAAACCATTGAATTTTCATGAACTTCGTTATTCTTCTTCCGAATTATAGCTTTAATATCTTAATATTTCATATTACAAACATTAAATAATAAAAATATTAGAGCATTAACTCTTATATATATATATTATTAAAGTCCGCTCCTAGATCTCAATATATTTTGGTTTGTTCCTTCATTTCCAGTGTTCTACTTTTCAAATTAAATATTCAATCTAAAAATAATTTTTTTAATGATTATCATTATTTTTCATCACGTTCCAAAAATGGAACGTTTACCACTACTGGTTATACGAAGCGTAGGCAGAAAGTTCATAAGGGGGTTATAGGCTCAATGAGGGGTTACAGAGCTACAACTCATATATTCCTATGTTAAATATACAAATTTACATACAAAAGGTTAAACACTGGTAAAATAGCAATGAAAAAGATCACTCAAGCTTTCGGACGCAGATACCCATTGCACGCCGAAAACGGGAGCATGAAAGCCTCGTGAGGAATAAACAGATAACAAAATCGGCAATAGCAAAACATTCAATTTTAAATAACCATTTAATCCTTTTTGACCATACTAAAGTTCTTGCAAAATCAACTAATTTTTGGCCCAGATTAAACAGAGGAGCAATAGGGATCATCAAGCATCCTAATAAGTTCAATAAAGACGATGCAAAAACCATTCCCGTTGCTTGGCTACCCATTCTAACAAAACTGTAACGTGTAAATGTCAGTTTTTATTTTTCGACTTCGATTTCATTTCCTTCTGTTTTGGCTTTTATATTCGTCTCTAAAATTTCATAATAATTTATTTCAACGTATTTATACTGTTTCCGCAACTTACGTATATTCTACAATTTTCTCAAAAGTTTTTCATGTAATTTAACCTCTTCTGATGATGATTCGCACAGCTCGAATCGAAACGTAAAGTTTTAGCAATAAATAATCTTTTTGCTATACAGCTGACTACCTAAAAATTTGTTGTTGATTAATCAAATAAACAGTTCTGAAATAATTCAGGAATATGTTTCAATCTTTTATTTAATTGAATAAATTATCATTTCATTACAAAATAAATATGAATTAGTGAAAAAAAAATTTAAATTATGTTCCATTTATGGAACGTTAGCCATTAAAAGTATCAACAATAAAGTTATTAGATAATAAAAAATTAGGATACAATATGATATAAAACTTGCCCGTATCAAGCGAAATATGAAGGTATTGTTAAACGATAGTGTTAAGTGTCATTTGATTTTTACATTTGCCGGAAATGTGCCATTTAATGTTTTCAGTCTTCTGCAAAGAACTTACGTATAAAGAAGGAAAGATAAAAATTAAAATGCTGATACTGTTGCATTAATTAATACTGCATATGTAAATACTTTTGTATATTTATATAAATCGAACACTACGCAGATTAAATCAAACAACAATATCAATCAACGTTTATTGGCGTAGTGATACCAACGCCGATGGTATGGCGTGATTAGATGGTGAAACGTTCGAAAGAAAATAAATATTTCTGCCTTCGGTGGGACCTGAACCCACGACCTTCCACTTGCCGGGCGGAGGCTCTACCCACTGAGCTACGAAGGACAATATATAATCTCTTTACGAACGTATATAAAGACTATTTACTGTTGCCAGTTATTTCGCAGAATGGTGTAGTACATAGACTACTATTTAAACCAAATTGCAAAGAGACTGGTATTAAATTGATCGAAATGCCCGTTGCAGCATATGTATTTATTTTATATAAATCGAACACTACGCAGATTAAATCCAATGCAACATCAAGGATATTAAATATTTTATTAACACTTATCAACCTGCCTGCCTTGCTCTTCAGGTGACTGCTTAAAAATAACAATACGCCTTCTGTAAGAAATTATACCGTCATTCGAAAAGACAATATAGATAATAATAGAACTTGTGGATGAGTTGCGGTTGTTATTAATAACCAATTTCCCTTCACGGGCATTAGTCTCAATACACCACTACAAGCAATAGCCATTCGCCTCTCAATAGCAACCAAAAGCACAATATATTCTTTAATACTTTCACCAAATCAAAATGTCAATTTGAACTTCCTCTCTAATTTGGTTAATCAACTACCAACCCCATTCCTCCTTCTTGGGAATTTTAACTCTCACCTCACTTTATGGGGCTGTGAGAACACCAATCAAAGAGGACCTACAATAGAAGCCTTCGTTTACAATCAGTCACTTACAATAATGCATAAGGGAACACCCACACACATACACTCTGCAAACCAAAGTTTCTCAGCAATAGACCTCTCAAGTTTTTCGCCGTCTCCCTGTATGGACATAGGAAGCCAAGCATGATCCGCTTGGCAGTGGCCATTTCCCCACCGTCCAGAAAACTTGGCGGGGTTGCTGTATGACATCAAGCAATCTAAGATGGATATTTGAAAAGGCTAAATGGGAGCTTTTTTATGGACTAACAAAC
>QLNU02015270.1:24389515-24415264 GCA_006491805.2 Dysdera silvatica
AAAAAAATTTTCAACATAGCTTTGATTTCTTTCTACTTTATAATACACAGCCCTTTAAAAATTGCATGAAAACAAGTAGAAAGGTAGAAATATATAAATGGAAAGGCATAATTTGCGTTTGAAAATCTTATAACGGTAACTGATTTGAAAGCTATCCTGAACTATTTCAACATTTCCTTTCTTTAAAAGCAAATCTCTTTTTTTTTATATTGTTATAAGTAGTAGAGGAAGTATTTCAGCTGAAAATAATGAACACAATCTGTTATTTTTCTTATTATAAATTGTTTGCTTTCTACATTTTCTTTTCATTTTTTGTTTCGTGCATAAAACCTCCATGCACTAGAAAAGCACTGGCGTAAGGAAGTGGGGAGCGCTGATGGGATTTGTAACACTCATTGCAATAAAATTTTGTATATTTAACATAGGAATATGTGAGTTGTAGCTCTGTAACCCCCCATTGAGCCTATAACCCCCCCTTTATAAACTTTCTGCACACGCCCATGTAGAAAGGTAACGTATGACGTGTAGCAACTCACGCAGACATGCTTAAGCATGCTTTTTTGTAAGACTACCAGACATCTTGCTTTTCAGTATTAGCCCAAATCCAGTGCTTTGTTATTTCCCTTCAAAATTCTTCATTTAATAGTTGATTTTCAAAATTGTGAGAAAATTATATCCAGGAAATAGACCGCGTCTTCCGGATAAAGATAAAATGTCACCTCCTGGCGAAAGATCTGTTTGGCCTAACTAATGTTGGTAATTACCTTAATGAGGGTTACGTGCAGTTTTCAACATATAATAAAGAATGAAAAAATATTTCTTAAGAATAAATCTGTTTCAAATATTTGAAACTTTTAGGGAACAATATCCATAATTTGTTTAAATTTTCCTCTTTAGCATTGAATCTTTAGCAATGCCGTTAATTACTAATTAAATGTAAAAACCTCTATAAAATCTAAAGAAAGTACTTTCATTTAATTAAAATGAGAAACTTTACTTCAGCCTGCATATTTCTTACGTTCTCAAATAATCAAATTGAGCATTGAACGCTATCGCTCAAGTAGTATCGCTCCGATGAGGTTTGTAATTGTTGGATAATAGCGTCAAAACGGAATTTTCTATTGTTTTCCACATCTTGTCACTTGGCATGTTTTCGTCATATATTAACTTTCTGTAATATGAATTGCTTCACATTGTCGATGATTTTTGGGAGACTGAAAATTTCTTGTTCTAATCAAACCTTACTGCATTCTATTCTAACCCTAAGCATACTTTTCTGACAAGACAAATAGGGAGAAAATACAGGGAACCAAATTAATGATAGAGCCAACATCCAAAAGTTTAAAAAAAAAACAAGATGTTTCAAAGCTGGAAACCAGAAAAAGAAATATTCTTGGCATCTTTTGTCCATACGCAACAAGAACAAAAATATTACTTTCTAGTATTCTGCTAGAGAAGTATTTTTTTTTGTGTATTTTTCTAGTTAATCTATATTTAAGCTGTAAAATTTCTGAAGGCTTATAACAGTAAATTGGCAAACCCAAATGTTAAAATTTTTGCTAAACCATTGTAAAATTTTATTTTATAAAATAGAATAGACTTCGGTATATTAGTGACAGACTGCACTAATCAAATAGAAGCAAAAATTCCACAAACCTTGTTGATGCAGTTAATTTATATAAAAACAGGATCATTTTACATAAAAACATGGTAATTTATATAAAAAAGAGCATGAAACTTACGTCAGAAACCAGGAATTCTATAAATCGGCTTTAGCAAAGCACCCGTGGAGATTTGCATATAAGTTCTTACTTTCTAATGTAAAGATTATTAAAAAAGTCAACTCTCGATCTCAGTTTTTTTTGAAGCATTTCATATCTTAATAAACATCAGAATTGAGATCAATAACCAACTCCTGGGTAATTCTATCTCGCCCACCTGGAAAAACCTATTGCGTCTTACTGCTAGAAACACCTAAATCAATACTTTTAATCCCTTGTCTATCCAATCAAGTTTCCAACCACCTTGATGGCAACACCAACCAACATCATAGTCATAAACAGAAGCCACCATGCTCCGTTGATGATAACCTGCATGATGTCGAAATAGCTATCAGTAGCGTTTTTTAACGTTTTTGTATAAATTAACTGCGCCAATTAAGTTTGTGTCATTTTTGCTTCTATTAGAATAGACTTTTATTGTTTAAATATATTAATATAATATTATAATATATATATATATTAATATATTTATTGTTAAATATATTATTGAATATATTTTGGAGCGTCAATTAAACAAAGTGCCATGGTTGCAAGTGTTTTAAATAGTCTTATTTTTAACTTGTATCCAATGTATTTCATTTTTATAGATGTTATGCATAAATAAATTCTGATTGATTGATTGAAAAGAACTATTTGCAAAATATTTAACATTAATTCCAAAAGCATTGTGACTAAATTAGGTAGTACAAAGGCTATTTAACGTAAGTTGTTTTTATTCTTGTAGCGCGAGGACAAATAAGAACACGAAGCGCCATTACCTACACGTGTTCCAAGATGTCCAACCTTTGTTCTTTAGGAAGTGAAATCCGGAGTATGGATTGGTTGCGAACGAGTTACCAACAACTCAGAAAATATGCTGCGACATACAAATACGTTACTTCTCAGTCACTGTACTGTATTTAGTGAACATTTTATTGCGAATATTCAATACATTCTAATATTCTTGTGTGGCGCAGAGTGACTCTTCTTCTCCTCGCGCTATAAAAATGAAACCAAACCATTTTAATACATTTACAATATTTTATCGTCGTGTGTCCTCTCTAGGCCATATATTTTTTCTCAATTTACAAATTTTAGGCTTTTAGTTATACACGTGTATGGCGTTCTGTCTTATTTCATCCCTAAAATTGAAGCTAACGTCAAGATAATTTATTACTGTCAGATAAAAGTAAAAAAAAAAAGGCAGAAATTATTGTATAATAAATTCCCCCACGAAAACTCACAAAAATCTCGCCCCGGAGGCTTTCTTGTGTTGACCATATTTGGCAATTGTGTTATCCCTGCGGAGGGTAATAATACCTTAACACCTTTACATACGGAGAAAGAGAGCGTTGTTTCCTGTCCTCATTCGTCTAGCGGTCCAAGACACTCCGGGCTAAACGGAGGGACCCTGGTTCGAATCCAGGATGGGGAAAGCGTCTCTTTTTCTCCAAAATTACACAAGCTCTAGTTTGAGCTGTAATTAATACGTGGGTGGCAGAAATTTTTGTGTAAAAATTTACATCTCTCATCGAACTCAAGTGAAATATAGTTAACGATCTAGATTTACTTTCGCTAAATTAAAGTTAAACACTTTAAAAATTCAAATAAAGAAAGTTCATACACAAAGCCTAAAATTATTGTTTAATATATAATAATGACTTATCGGATTGCGTTACTGGCTTTGAGAAAATTGTTCCCATATTTTTTGTTTTTAAGACGCCATGTACGTTACTTTTACATGTAAAGCGTTAATATAAATTAAACATGTAAAATGAGAAATAATTATTACCAACGGAGAAATAATATCTTTTTGCAAAGGTAAATAATTATACACATTTAATCTTTGAGAGAGGAATCAGAAATTTTATGTATTAGCCACGTTTTGGCTGTAATGATCGAATGTATTTGTCAAACTAATGTCAGTCCTATGTCATAGATCAATCATGATCAATAATATTCTTGCTTCCAAATCATTGCTATTACGTAATTATAAATATAATTATATCATTGTGCTTTCAGTGGGTTCAAATGTGTTCAGTGGGTTCAGTGGTTGACAAATCAGTTACGTTTTCTAAAGATGGTATGAGGCAATTTTTATTTTAAATGATAATTATTTATAAGGATCTTTTTTTATAAGTTGAAGATCTGGAAATAGAATTTTTATATTTGCTAAACAAAATCCGTGCATCGGCATCCAAAAATTTATAAAAAAAATATGAAACAAAATGAATTTTTTTTTATGAAACCAATACAGAATTGCATTGAAAAATAAAATGCAATAAAAATTAGAAGAAACCAGATTCTAAAATACTGCCAATTGCTCCAGTTCCTACCTCTCTTGTTCTAATCATGAATTAGTCTCACTCATACGGATGTCACTGAAACCGATCAAAACGTTATCAATTTTTGTTCAGTATATCCTTGTAAACGATTATAGGTATTGTGTTATGCAACTACTAACCTATGTGTGTATGTAATCGTGCTTAGGACTCTCTAATATATATTTATTTAATAAAACCCTTTTGCAAATGTCTCCGTATTAAAACTGAGGTTAAAAGAACAAGGGAACCTTACTGAATTTGCTGTAGTAAGCGATTCACAAAAGCAATTAGTAGATAATATGTAAAATTATAAATTAAACAGATTTATTTTTAAATCTATTGAGGAATTCTGTACAAAAACACGACATTGAAAATTTTTTAAACGAATCAAAATTATTCTAGTCTTGTTAATTTCCTTGCCTTTTGACATTTTGTTTTTGTTCTAAGCTCACTAGTTACGCAAATACCGATTTTTTTCACAAATGCTCCTTTCAAACGGCTTTTTAGCTTAGTAGCAGAAACAGGTAATGGTACTATACATATCTATGTAATTTTTATTTTCGTCTTTGTGAAGAAAAATAGGAATATGGAATTCTATCTCTTCAAACATGCACTTCGTAAAAAAAATTAATTAGCAAGTCTCGCAAACTTTGTTTAAAAAGTTAATATGCCAAGGTAATTAGTGGACATTTGCCGTTAACGAAGTTAGCTTGCTTTTGAGGTTTGCACACGCTTGTTTCAAATCTTTTGGTACAAAAAAGTTTTAGTGGGTCTCAGATGGCCGGAAAGCGTATTTTTTATGCGTCTGAATCATTCGCTACTTTCACTCAGTCCTCAAATGCGTTTTGTAAGGAGTATAAAAAGGTAATGCGCCAGTTATTCTTACTTTCATGAGAAGCTGTGATGTTTATAAGAATTACTTACACACTTACTATTTCCTTTCTCCACATTTCCCTTTTGCTACGTAACATTAAAAAGAATAACTGCGGTTGTTTTTGAGTAACTTTTGCTAAGTAGCTTTTGGCCGTGAATTTAATTTGGAAGAACTTAATTTTTTGTACTATCTAAACTATAATATTTTACTAGTATAGTAAATTTAACGTTGAATTAAGTTGTGTCGCTATAAAAGAAATTAAAATTAACGCAGACAAGGAAACAAGAGACAGAAATAACGCGAATTCTTTTTTCTAAACATAAAAACAAACATTTAATATTAGTTAAGATAATTTAACTTAGCATTATGCAGATAAGGTTTATAATTAATAAGCAACGTTATAAGCATAAGTAAGGTTGTTAAGACGTTTTATTTCAACGTACGTCGCTGACGAACTTGGCCGTCTCTTGTCAGGAATGCAAAATGGGAAAATAAATATTAGAAAACTGGAGATGGTGTTATTGCGTGACTATTGTGTTGCCAGTTGTGGATGAATAATTAATGTGAAAATTTTATTAAACGTTTCCAATCTTGACCGAAAGTGGGAGTAGATTTTGGTTCATTGACTATGATAGAAGAATTCTTATTGATATGGACTGCTTCTAAAAAATCTAATTCACGTATTGATCTTTGATGACAGATAATTGTGGGTTGATAGAATTTGAATTTGTGGTTATGTGACCAGAGATGGCGGACTTACGGAACGTAGAGAAGACAGAGTTCCGAAAGTCCGCCATCGTTGTTCATTGCTGGTTATATAACGCTTTAACCGGAAACAGGATCCAATAGGCAACACACTCCATCGGTGAAGCGGCAAAACTTCGTTGTTTATTTGAGTGCCAGTCGCACGTGTATTCCTGACGAGGGATGGCCAATGTCCGTTCGGAACGCGTTGATATTAGTCTAATAAAATTCCAACCATGATCGAAAATGTTGTTTTTTCTATTTGTTGTTTATTCCGCGTAGCGTTGAGTCATTAGGTTAATTCAGAGCTTTTAAATTCTCTTTTTCTCTAAAATATTGATATCTTTAGTTTGACTCAAAGCGTAAATGTCTGAAATTACCATCTTTAAAAATACCCCACGAAAAATTACAAAAAAATATGCCTTGATGGCTTTATGTGTTGACCATTGGCAATTGTGTGAACATTGAGAAGGTTAATAACACCTTACAAAAACAACACGCGTAAGTAAATTATTGATGAGAAGTTATAGTTAGTCAGCGACTGCTCCTCTTGGATTCGTCACAGAATACATTTTTTACTTGCAATTTTCTTTTTTTAATATATAATCGGTTCATTTACTTTTCGGGCAGGAACAGTGTCTAGCTCATAGATGTGAGAGAGAAAATTTTGTTAAGCCCGTCAGTGAGAGATAGTGAGGAAGAAGGATTTTAGAATTCTTTCTTATCATGTTGTGAAGATGTTCTTCCTTCTCTTACCTATTTTTTATATTCACAAAAATATGCAGCGGTCCATTCCCAAGGTCATCGTAATTCCGTGTTCTCATCAGAATCTGTCCACACGGCCAGCAGGCCAATAAAACAGGCGCATTTCCATTTCCAAGAAATGAAGGATAAATAGTAAAGAAATGAATGAATAGTCGAATAAAAAATGAACAATTACCGTGAAGATTTGTGTTCAGAAAAAGAAAAAGTTGCTCTTTAAAAACATCCCCCCTTTTTTTCATAAGAGACATTTTAATGTCTTTTTATTAGGAAGTGAAATACAAAAGACGGATTTATTTGGCATGAGTAATAAGCACATGATAAATATAAAATGCATGTGTACCTTGCGTTTTTACTAATTTGCAATTTTCAAAATAAGAATTACTAATTTCATCTACAACTTTTATTTTATTAAATAATAGATAAGGGTATGCAACATATTTGTTTTCCTTATAGATGGTCCAGTCCCTTCCAATACTATTTAATGAATACATTATTTACATGAAATAGTATTGGAGGGAATAGTTCTATTCCCTCCAATATAGTTAGTATGCTATCTCATGTAAATCATACGTGCAATTGATGCTAGTGTACTAGTCGTCAAGTACATCTGAGCTGTGTATCCGTTGCCCTGCGAGTAATCCGAATATCCTGTTTAATCAAATACTACTATTTAACAAAGCACAACAAAATTTCTCGACAAAATTCCATTGTAAGCCATATTTTGATACTGGCATAAAATTAAAAATGACAAAAAAAGATTTGACACTCGAGACCTCGTTTCTAAACCTCACTCTGGTGTTTAAATGACTAATAATATTCACGAGAGCAGTAAATATCTATTGCAACAGGGTCATCTGTATATATTTTATTATTTTCTTTTAACTTCCTGATAATCTCTTCCCATATTTTTCCAAAATTTCACACATGTATTATTTTTATGTTTTAATGCGTTTTTATTCTCACGTTTTAAATCACGGCGTGATTGTATTTATAAATTTCCTTCCTTTACCTTAACAGCCCAACAGTATCTTCATAAACCTTTACACTTGGCGAAATATTAAAAAGCCAATTATATAAAATATTAAAATGTCAATTAAAAAATACGATCTTACTTGTAGACTAATCTCTTAATGAATTTTGATCTAATTAGACTTTTCACTTTGCTATTCAATTTTTGCGATAAAAATTCTAACTCCTAATTTATTCATAACTCCTTTTACGGCGTTTGCTTTTTCTACACGTTTCGTTAGTTGCAACAAAATTCATTGGCTTCAATTCTTTTTCCATGTACGTGCTGAAGATAAAATATTATTTTACCTCTCCAAGATATCTCGATTAATCCTGTTCTTTGATGCGAAGTTACCTATTAGTTTATTTTTAAGTCCTTATCGACTAATACAGAATTTAGAAATAGCAAAGGATATATATAAGCCAATTAATTCCCTTTTACATTTTCTATTTGATGCCTTCGTCACTACATATACTATTTGTACTTGGGGATTTTAATATAATTTTGCCCAACATTTATATTCGCTTTTTATTACAATTATAAGATTGGGGTTTTCGTATATAACTAATATTAGCTGGGGTAATACTATTCATATTTCGATTAAATATAGAGTTTCATAACTCCAACATGAGTAGGATTAAGCAAGTTTAATTTGGGATTAGTGTTTAATGCGTTGTTGTAGTTCCAGTTAAAAACTGAATCTCGGCATCTAATATAAAGTGTTATATATTTCGTTGGAAATAATATTAGGGTAATGACATCTTTCATTATAGACAAAGTTAATTAAAATAGTCATTATAGCTAATTCATAAAAGTGAAACCCGTTACGAAACGTGTGGAGATAGCGCGAGAAAGTATAAATATTTTTTTTTAAAAGATGTTATTTTTCAGGGGGCATAACGGAATTTTCCTGTTGCTAAGACCTTCATATGAGCAAATGGTCTTGCACCGAATATACGTGCACAGCGAGATATTGTACCTTCTAAAAATTTGAAATATTCAGTTCAACAAATCTCACTCCAAAGATCGTTCCTTATATACAGAAATATTACATACACACTGAATTTTATGTATGTATCTGCGTGTGCCTGAAAGAACAATGTATAATTTTAACGACCGCAATATCTGAGTTTTTGCAATTGGACATGTAGTTCTTAATGAAATCGATCTCTTTTTATTTAATGTTTAATTATCTTTATGTGATTTGCGTCCACTTAATGAAACTAAATTTAAGTGTCAAGCAATAAAAGTTACTTTAGCCTAGCATTTTTAAAATGGGAGTTCTAAATATATTCAATAGTGTTTAGTCTAATACCCCATCGACCATTCATAAAAGTTTTAAATTCGTTTAGAATTAACATTAAATGGAAATTTAGAACTTGGTAAGAAATATTTTACTGCGAAGTTTACAGAAATATGGTGAGCCATATATTTCGACACACACATCTTAACCACAAGTGAAACTGATGACAGGTTAAATTCATATTAAGAAAATTGGAGAAATACATTGGAAACTGCCATAAAACGTAAAAGTTCTATCAGTCAAATACCAATTAAAATTTAACTTCCCTTCGGGTAGATTTTGTTTCTTTCTCCAACTAAAATAATTACTTTTCTCGATCCTTCATTTTTTCGACGTAATTGTGGCGAACTTGAAACTTAAGAGCTAAGTATTTTTTCCTTAATCACTGGACAGGAAAACGCTCTTATGCTTTTAAAGAATTCTTAATCTTTTGGATGACATGCGAATCTAACACGAATATTTGACAGCTCTTCTTTTCCACTGCTAAAGCCTTTTTTAAAAAACAACATTTGGAATTTTGCTGATCTGTTATTTTTTTTTAAATAATATTAAAATTAAACGTACTCGGGAAAGCTGGAATGTTTCCAGTCCATGGGATATGATTTCTGGAGTGGGATCTTCAGGCTGGAATGGAAGTATTTATTGCATGCTTTCTCAGTATTTTCCCATTTTTTATTGAAATAATTAACGATAGAATAGAGTTTAAAATTGGCCAGAAAACGCTTTCTAGAATAGCATGTTAGATTTGACAGCCGGTTCTGAGCAACCCTTAATTAAATTTTTATTTTATTCGTAAAATATGTGAATATTTAAAAGGCTTATTGATTAAACTAGCATGTAGTCCTATGTAAATTATCAAAAGAAGTAGAAACTGAAATATTTGATGCCAATAAAAAATTTTCTGAACGTGCCCCATATACCATAAATTTTATAAATTTATTTCGTTATCCTAAAAAATATTTTCTTTATCAAATGCCAAGGATCTATCCTATCTATTTTACTATTTATTAAGAAGGGATAGACAGAGTGTTTGGCATCATGTAGTTCAACAATAAAATAATATTGGCAGTGGGGTCTTTGATGAATGACGGATGTTATCCGGAAAGTTTCAGTTTGAAGTACAACCAATATTTGATGTAAAGGATAGTTCTAAAAATAAACAAACTGACGTCATAGATCCAATATAAAATAAGTTAGAAAATCTTACCTTATTTGCCTCAGGTTACAATATTTTTCTATTTCATAATTTTATCAGACGATGTAGATTTAAAATCTATTTTGGTAATTCAATACAGATTTAAAATTTAATTAAATTCAAAGGTTTTATACACGAAATGAGTAAAATAGCCTGTTTGTTACATGCGAAGGTTTTTGAATGTCACAGTGAATTTTTGAATGCTAAAGAGCTTTTCAGAGAGATGGAGAGAGGTATCACTTTTCGGTAAGACTTCCATGTCAACTATTAAATTAATGCTAATAAACAAGGGCGAAACCTGATATATGTACTCATCATTCTGCAAAAATCATTTAAAAAATCCTTAAAATATCAAGGAAATATACCAAATCTGGTTGAATTTTGTATCAAGGTAATGCCTTTACGCACCACACTCTGCTTATCCAAAGGTTATTGAAGATCCAAAACATTAAATGATAGCTCGCCCACCATATTCACCGGACCTTGCATCGTATGGCTTCCACCTATTTCATGAAGGGCAAATGTATATTCCTGGGCATATTTTTCAGCACCTGTTGAACTGAACGCTATCAATGGTTATCCTAATGATAATTGAAGATCTTAGAACACACAATCCGGAATTGGATGTAAGGACGGAACCGTTCTTCTAAGGTACGAAAATACGATTATGTGTACGTTATTGTGTACTTCTGCCTCGTATTAAACAGTTTATTTACCTCTTAAATGATCTAATCTCACGAATCACGAAACTGAAAAAAAAAATAAACTGACTAAATATAAAGACTATAAACTACACAATCCAATAGTAGATATATTTGCATAAGAGTTATTAGTGAAGTTAATCAAAAAACGTTAATTTAAAATGCACGTTACTGATTACTATTTTGAAAACACGCTGGCAATCATTGTCAAAGCATGGTCGTTACTGTTCACAGCCAAGGTGTTGATCAAAGAGCCAAAGTCCGGTTTGGAAAATTTTTAGGTTAGTCAGATATATTGAGGGTGTTGTCTCTCCTTATAAGACGCCGAAAGCTTTTCTAAGTGGGTGAAGCAGAATTATGAAGGAGTTGATCATTGATAGAAACATTGAAGTAAAATAATATATAAAAAGTTTAAAAAATTTGAGAACAAGTGTTGAGTGGCCTTTTATAATGATGTGTGCGTTGGAGAACGAAATCTTGTTTCCGAATTCCGACTGGAGTTTTGCCAATCCGAATTGGTGGAATTCTTGCTTTTTGACATAGGCTTCATGTTCTCTTAATCTACCCAAAATGCTCTTAGTGTTTGGCCGATATAAATTTGGCCACAATGGCATGAAATGGATTATATATCCCACAGCTGTTAACGTCCTAGATGGTGTCTTTAAAGTGAGATAGGCTTATTTTGCTGACTGATTCGGATGAAACACGAATGATGAATTTATGAAGAACAGAGCAGAGAAAATCTTGACAGAAATTTTAGAAACATATGAGATGGAGATAGTGTGATAAATGTTTTGATTAATTAACTGGGCCAATAAGTTTCGTGCAAATATTTCTTCTAAAAATGAACTGGCCCATCTTGAAATTGCAGCATTGGAATCGTTTGTAATACTTATTTTTCTGATGATAATATAAATTCTAAGCATTTAACACCAAAACCTGATACCTTACGGCCAGCCAAAAATTAGTGAGTTCTACTTGGATTATGTTAAGTAAAATTAATGTTTTGACCTGAAATTTCAACAAATACTTAAGCAATTTCTGCATACAGTGAAATGGGATATGTGAAACCTTTACGCCGCTGCAACTATGGGAATAGGAAAAACAGAGATTTTGCTTCAGAGCGATCATTTGAAAAGCTAAATTTTTATACCATCTCCTTAAAATGTGGATTTTCTGAAAGGTATCAGATCTGAAATGAAAGCAAAATGTGTCGCCAACATGAAATGAAATGCAGCATCCAACGAAAAATTAGTGTCGACTCCTCCCGTCACTCCAATATGTAGCAGTCTTAAAAAAGGTACATGGAACAAAAGGATAACGAATAGAAAGATGAGAAAAACGAGATCACTTTGCTCCCTACAAATAATGATAGATCAAATAGCTATCATTTTTTCCTATTCGTTGATAACAAGAATATGTAAGATCGATATATTTCCCATGAGGTTTGAAAATGACAATTTGATATTTCTTACACATTTATCTAGGCAATATCATTCTTTCCAGTTCACATGAAATACCTTATTTAATATTGAAAATTTACGGGTTTATCATATTAATAACATATCAAATCAAGTAAATATGTTCCCCTGCGGAATAAAATTTAATTTTACTCCACAGATTTGCCACTTTTCCTTCAGATGAAATGTTTATTACATCGAAATATTAAACAAAATTAGATTAAACAATATTTATGCCATATATATTTCATTTATAAAAACAATACTGAATGTTCAAGAAAAAGATGCGGAGAAAATTCTCACTCGATCCAGGAAGGGGTCTGTCTTCTTGTATAGAATCTACGGAAGTGCAGGTATGTCTCAAAGGATTGGCTTAAAATGAACAATGAATCGAAAGTTCAATTCAGCCAGTTGATGGAAATTAGGATTAAAAACTAAACAATTCTATAAAGATAGTGATAATTAATTTGTCGAAGTTTTATGATGCAAAGATAGCAAGTGTCATTCTGTTCCAAGATGGCGAAGAAAGAAAAACAGATTATAAAAACCGAAAGTGAAAGGAAAATCGAAGAACGGGAAAGACAATGTTTTTGGCATAGATGCAGCACAAATAAAAAAAAGCCTAAATAGAAATATAGATAGGTTGAAAAAAGTCATTAATATGAATACAGAAATGGTACACGAAATGAGTAACGGAAAAAATGAAGGACGTGGAGATTTTTTCTATGAGGAGAAAAAGAATGAAATTTGTAAGTTCGACGAAAATTGAGATTCGAATCATTGAATTATGTATCTAGAACAAAGGTTGGACAATGAAGCTTCGGAACAAAGCGTGATGGGAAAAACAGCTACATAGATCAAACCTTGAACAGGTTCCAAGAGAGAAAAGAAACTTAAAATATGGAAGAAAGTGGACAAAACAAGCAATATGGTATCTGATTCACATGGCAAGTTAAATGACCTGACTCAAGACTTGATAGAATTTCATGAAGATGCGAACAATTCAGGTAAAAAAAAATACGCGGAAAATGAGGAAACATGCACGAAAAGATAAAAAAAATACAGCATAAAATTTGTGTGTAAAACAATGGCTGTGCTGGTCGTAGCTGCAAAAAGTTGTTGATGACGTAGAAGCTCTGTTCACGAAAGCCTTAAAGCGCCAGGTAAAATTCTATTGATGAATCGGTGCTGATAATGTGTGAAGCCACAAAAATTTGAAGAATGGAGTTAATTTTTCAAATCAAGCCCATGCTATCTGAAACTTGCTATGTTTGTCCTAATACGGCCAAAGCAATGCTTGGGAAGCAAAGCACAACCAAACAATTGTAATATTGACAACTTGGAATTGCTATTTTATAAATGTCATTAATTATGTAACATTAAATGTTTAGAACAACAAAAATTGACACAAATTATAAGTGATTTAATATGTTTTGAGAGGGTACGCGTTATTTTATACCATTTTGGAAGCTGGGGGTCATAAAATTAACGAATCGCGTAATTAAGGAAATTAATTTTCGTCACAGCCACTTTACCCCTAAATTGAGGGAACATAAAAACTGCTACGAAGCCCATTAATATATTAGCCACAGTAATTTGCTATTTTGCAGCAGTCCGGGGAGAATGAAAGAAAAGAAGGAAGACGTAAAAATATGTTTTTCTTCGACTTCATAAAATTAAGCAGAAAAAAAGAATAATGTGAAAAAATAGAGAGAGAGAGAGGGAGAGAAAAAGATGCATGCAATAAATTTTGATTTATAGAAAAAGCCTATTTCTAAAAAGAATAAATGCTATCTCTGATAAAGTAACTGCAAAATTAGTAGAAACTGAAGTTACGTATGCGTTTTATATGTACCGTATTCTTAAATGCTATTAAAAACTCATAGTGTTTGCTAGTGGAGTTTTTCTACATTAGTTAGAAAGTTTTTTGCACATTCGATTATTTACATTAATGTCTAAATTGATTTGTGGATTTATTTCAGACATGTAAATGTTCTAAATCACTATTCATACAAAACTATGACATTCAGGTTCATTTAAGTACATGTCAATAACTTATGTGAATTTTTTCTTCTAACAGCTTTTCCTAGGAAAGAGATTAGTCATATTTTTCTGTTATTTGTAGAAATACAACTGACCGCATAATTGAAACGAATTGTCCCAAAAAATATGCATGTGGCGCAGTAGGGGCGATTGTCATCCAGCACTGTATGGGTATTGGCTATGCATGGTAGTAGTATTTTCAGTTAGTAAACAAAAACGACAAAAAATCTTCAAATATATGTTTTTATTCATTAAAAAGGCATATTTGAACCTTTGAATTTACTACAGAACTAAATGGAATCGAAGTAAGTGGGCCGATATTTAAATTAATAACCTGAATTGCATAATCACAAAATCATTAATAGAAAAGTTTGTTGTAAGTGTAGTAATTACTTAAACGTTTAGAGAAGATTCAGATTTCATTTTACCCATAAAAAAATACAGTCATTGGCATTATGCCATTTTAATACAATTTCATTAGTTCACCGGCGTGTTGTTTTAGCAAATGATTTTAAAACTTCGATGTTTATATTAATTGCAATTTATAATTTTATATTCTATTTTCTTATATCAAGAATATCATTTTCTCAAATGCAAACAATTTATAAATACGTAACAAGTTATATCGTATATGCAGTTAATTTGTAACGGACATATAGTTGGTTTGTAAAGTACGCGTACGCATATACTGGGGGCGTGCTTATTTTAAGGGACTTGTAATTTTAATGGAATGAATAGGTAAATTGTAATGGACATACTAACTACAAAAAACGTGTAAATAGAACTGGCATGTTGATGCACAAATAGTAATATACGTGCACATTGATTGTAATCGATATGCCTCGGATATTGTGCTGAATTCGAAAATTATGGAAGCCATCGTGGTCATTAAAACTATTAATAAACATATGTTAATTAAGTTTAATTAATTTAATTAAGATATATATATAAGATATATTTAATTAAGCTAAATTAGTTTAATTAAGTTAAAATTTTAATTGACAACCGTATTTAATTATTAGCATATTGATGACAAATATTTCTAAAGTACATAATATCAAAAAGAAATCATTAAGCCACCCTTGTTGTAATTTGCATAGATATGAATAATAATATTAGGTTGAAATCTCACGAAATGGAAACAAAGATTTCATTAATTTAAGGATTATTTTTAGATACATTACATTATCAATCTAACGTAGGATGGAGAACTCTTTGTCATCGCAAATAATATATAGTACGGTGAAAACAAATCGAGAATTTTTGGCGTTAAGCTCAGTAACTTGGCGACCAAACGTCTTGAAAAGTTGGACTTAATAATTTAACGAAGAATGCCAATCTCGGCCCCATAGTCTCATGATTCTACGTTACGACGAGCCCCATTGCGGCGACCTTTCATCGGATGACCTTCCTCATGGCCACTACAAATTCTTCCACCATGTGGAATCCGGTGCTTCCTGCATAGAATGGTTACGGTGTAAGATTGCGGATTTAAATGTACATGTACACACATGTGGGCTATAAATTCAGAAACATATGGAAAGAGAAACGTGTTTTCTTTCTAAATAAATATTCCTCATATATTTAATTGTGCACGTTGGTGTAAGCAGAAAGTTTATAAAGGCGTTACAGACTTACAATGGGAGTTATAGAGTTACAATTATATATATTCATATATGCATATGTATACAAAATTTCAACGCAATGAGAAGTGGTTAAAACCCTTATCAACGCACTGCATACGTCAGTGATTACGCGAGTAAATATTATGAACACAAAGGAATAAGAAAGCAAAAGACTGAATGTGTAATCTACGAATCTCTTGATATGGGTTTGCAGTAAAAGCGACATTGTACTCTGGAAATGAGAACATATAGCTAAAGACAAATGGCCATAATGGATATTTACTGCCCTTTACATCACACATGTCTCAGAGCAATTCTTGTAACAGAGGCTTTCAAAGAACCTTGTGTTAATACCCGAAAATAAAGTGGATATAAACGAAAATGACCTATCCTTTCATGACAAAATAAAGTGCAAATAAATCTCAAACAAATATAACGAACTATTTTAGTGACAAGTATGTTCTGTCCACTGCATATTGACTCTCAAAATGAGACCACAAAATGATGACCACCAGCAAGTATGATTCATAATGCAATTTGCTGATTTTTTTGAGAAAGCAATAATACTAACGATCTTTTCATATATTTTCTTTCTTTCAAGCTTATAAGTGAGCTATACTATGTAATTGCAACATATCATAAAACATTCCCAACACTTTTTTTCTATTTCATATGTTGCTTTTCTATTAAGTACTCTTCTGTATTTCTTTCATTTTTAGTGCTAATCTATTAAATAGAAAAATATATAAAATACGAGAATATATAAAAATGGTATACAAAGCAGCATATGGAAGAGCGGAAAGCAATATATAAAGACAGAATAAATTGAAGAATTTTCCTTATAATGTATTATATAGCAGAAAAAATTGACATTTTTTTCATTACAATTAGCGAAATAATGTTGCAAAAATGCCGTAATTTTTGCTCATCAGTTTGTAGTACCATTTATTTATGGGATTGATCGATAGAGCCCACATACTTTTCTTCAGGAGTCCCATCCTCTAGCAATGGCTGTTTCTGCGTATTCTCTTATATAATATATATTAATCTTTCCGAGGTACAATCTATCTATGAAGATATTTGGAAACTACGTAATCAACGATTTTTCATCAAGAACTTTCCCAAGCAATGTAACTTAAAACTGGTCATCAAACATTCTCATTAATTATTATCAAGAAATAGTATATGCATGCATATTTTGAAGTGCATATTACCAAATTATCGATGGTAACTTTAAATTAATTTTATAAGCTCTCTTCTAAAAATATCTTGGATCGTTATTATTTTCCTATTTTCATTTCATAATCGCAGGCCGTAGCTCATCCTGTGCAATATTCAGAGAAAAAATATTGTTTTTATTTTATCAATATTTTAGTGTTTCTCGCAGTAGCTTCCAAAAAGAATTTCTGGAAGCAATTTTTATATTCGTTGAATAAAGGAAAAAGTGGAGGAGAAAGGCTTCATGAGAAAATACGAGGACGATAAATACGAAGACAAAAAATTACGATTTGTTAACAGTTGAGCGATTTCAAAATGGACCTCGTAAACGTTAATTAATTTTAAATTAAGAGATTTTTGGAACTTTGTCCAACTGTGCTATACAAATTTTGGAAAAGAGTTACTGGAGTGGAAAGGAATAACCGGCTTGGGTAGCGACAGCTCGCCAAAATTAATTGTCGCTATCACTTCAAATTTCTTCACGAAGAATTAATTTCACGAAACTCTTTAGGTATTTGAGAAACCAAATTTAATGTTGCAGATTCCATTTGCTTAAATGAAAGGAAATGTGAAGGAAAATATTTGTTTTGGCGTAATTTATTGCTTATTTGTTTTCGTTGGATCCAAGCTGAAGGTCTAAAACTTTGTTTTCAATTAAAATAAAAAACGGCTTTGAATATCGCTCTGGAATTGTAATGGCTATCTCTTTTTTATTGTTCCTCTCTGTCTGTTTCTTTCTCGATGGATTTTTTTTTACTTTCTTATGACTATTTACAAAATATATACTTGGCCCTAATAGAAATATAACTGACGTTTTAAAAATAAATATAATTTTCGTTCAAATTTTCAAATATCTTATGTCGTTAAATATAATTGGGCACGAAATTCGTTCTAGTAATATAATAAGTAGTATTTGATCTTCAGAGAGTAGAAGAGAGATTAATTTACTTTAGATATAACTCAATGAAAATTTATTTCTTTACAGTTTTTCAAATAATACAGATCTTGAATTTTCGACATCTTCTATTATTCCCGCTGATTTTGTATGATTTATTCGTTTTTGAGGTTTTCCACAGATATGAAAGGCGACTATATGAGCCATGCTTGTATTTAGAAGTTAATTATATTATTTTAGCATTATTTAGTTGCAATATTTATCAGTTTATCTTTTCTTTTCCATATTTTTTGTATTTTTCATATATTAACAGATTTAATATACATGAGAGCCTCGAACTAAGTAAATATAAAATAGGAATATTTTTCGGTTTAAGTAAAGGTTTTGACCTTATTTCTAGGGAAAATTTTAAAAACTAAAATTTTTTGTGGTATAAAAGTTAACATATTAAATATATTTAGAAACTATTTAACAGGTAAAGAGTAAACGACATTTATAGGTGGCAAAATCATTAATAAACAAACAAAAATTGGAGTACTACGGGGATTACTAATAGACCCACTATTATTTTTAGTTGCAGTAAATGGTATAATAAAAATAAATCCTAAATATAAATTATTTTTTGATGATATATGTCCGGTGGAAGAAGATTCAAAGTTAGATAATTTAGTTTAAAAAATTCAAATAGGATTAAAAAATTAAAAACTTGATTGAAAAAATAATTTCTGTATTACGATTAAAAAAACAAATTTTATATTATTTAAACATAAAAAAAATTCTTTAAAAGAAACCATAAATTATTTTAAATGCGGAAGAAATTAAAAGAATAGATAAGCAAAATTTCTGGGACTAAACATGAGAGGAAATCTCGCGTGGGGCAAACATATATCAGAAATATTCAGGAAAACATGCATGCAAGGCGCCGGGAAGAATAAGGAACAAATAATATAACTAATAAATTGATGCGAAATTCAACATATATCATTCCTATTAATTAGTAACTACCAACTATAGGTACAATCATGGAAGATAAATAACACATATATAAGAGAACAGAAGATAAATAATATATTAAATAAAATAATAAATAAAATAGAAACACACAATAATTAACGACTTGGCAAACTTAAGAAAAATATAAATTATTAGAAATACAGAATGCCTTAATTAAAATATTAAAATATATGTATGACAGAATAAACTAAATAAAAATAATGAATTTATTATACTTAGAAAAAATGAGAGACAATATAACACAAAATTTTAAAATAAATAAATATATACTACATGAGAATAAAATATGGGAATATGTTAAATGATGAAATTCAAAACAGTAAACCGAGTATTATATTTAACAATTGATTTAAAAAATCAGTTGTTCAACAACATTAGCAGTTAAGGTTACATTGTAATATTGCATTGCTACAAATGTATACCATTTTGAAACAGTATTGTTGCAATTTGTAAATGTACAATACATGAAAATAAATACTTATTATTATTTGTAATATTCCTGAATGGCCGAAAACAAGGCAGTCGCAGAATTTTGCCTTATCACAGGACATAACTGCCTCACAAAACATCTAAAATAGGCTGTCATTTTCTTCAAGCATTATTGTATGCTCCGTCATCTTTGCAAAGAAATGGACATAGCCCATCATATATAGGACATATATACATAGGACATATTCCATTGTATATATATTATTTATATATGCATTATATATAAATATATATACATTTATACATTTAAATATAAACTTCAACAAGTAATAATAATATTAATAATAAATAATAATAATATATATATAATAGAAATAATAATAATATAAATATACATTTATAAATAATAATAATATAAATATAATATATACAATTATAAATAATAATAATATAAATATAATATATACAATTATAAATAATAATAATATAAATATAATAAATACAATTATAAATATATACATTTATATACATTGTATATACATCATTTATTGTATATATATTCCATACATATATACATAGGACATATTCCATTGTCTTACGCTCACTTAGTTTCAACGTGGAAACGAAACTGGAAAACAAGTAATCTGGCGAATGCATAGACTATTTATGTAACGTCTTCCTGTTAACGTTAAATGTCTTGTACATTCTCATCTTTCATTCTCCATGGGAATGAAAGGATGGTTTTGTTTACAAATAACAAAGCTAATATTGTAATGAATTCATACAAAATTATGTGCAGTTCGAGATTCCGTGAATTTACGAGTATGTAATGAACACAGAGTTACATGAATTAAAATACATGTTTGCTAATTAAAATGCAAGAAAGCTTAACTAGGTGTATAGCTGTCTAACTAATTTGCAATTTTGGACATTTATATGAAAAATAATAGAAAGTTACGGATGCCAAAGTAAGTAAAATCTACTCGTAAGTAGGACTCAGAAAGTCATTAGCAGGTAGAGATGGTTATCAGTTTTCTTTTGAAGGCTTTTTTCCGAAGATCTAGGAGGAGTTGCTCAATTAAAGTGAATTTACTATCCTTGTAATTATATATATATATTATTGAAAAAGCATGACGCTTATGTTATTCTTCATAAAAATCTTCGAATTTCGCTATATTTTCGAAATTCAGTTTCCTGGCGTCAGCTACCCAACGCTTACATGAATATCATCCTTCTGGTGGCATTTTGATACAGCAATATCGGTGGGCAGATTACCCTACGTCTATGAGTTAACGTATTAATATTGACGCTTTGCTGGATTTGTCTTCAGTTTGAGTAGCATATGTTTTAAAACTTACCCTGAAATTGAGCGGTCCCTCACTGGCGCATGACTTGTTCTTACCATCCTATCTCTTCTCCGTCCTTGTGCTTATATATATATATATACGCATACATATATCGGTGATCAGCTATTCGGTAAGTTATTTATTTTTGTTACTAAATATCATAGCTTCCGCTTTGAGGCTTTAATTATAACTTACCTGTTGACCTAATTCTTCGAATTCCAAATGATTTTATTGTGATTACTCATGAATTTCTAAGGAAACATTTCTAACAAAGATAAATTAAGTCTAATAGATGACTAGATACGAAGACGAATGAATTCCTTATGCATATTTGATGGTTTAAAAGATGAAATAAGTCCCCCAGCATTTTAAGTAAATCTTTGTCAAGCGCAAGAAAATATTAGCAAATATCAAAGCCGAATTAAGATCATAGTGTGCCCCAGGACATACAGGAAAAGGTGGGCCCATCCCCCACTCGTATTACACGGATAAAGTTTACTTCACCAGACTCAACAATGTATTGAAGATTTTAAAATTTCATTAATTGCGTAAGTACTGTTCGTAAGTACTGTTGCGTAAGTGCTGTAAGTACTGTTCGTTCACGAAAAGAAGTCCGATAGAACAGTTAGAAATAACAGGAGGTGACGTCACAAACAGGCTAGTTTATTACTGCAGAGGAGGACTACAATTTCAGAATTGGCTTTTTGGTGAACGTTTGTCAGCGCCAAAATCGAGTTCTGAAATTGGAGTCCTCCTCCTCTGCTGTAATGGGATAGGCCGTTTGTAACGTCACCTCCCGTTATTTCTGTTTTAAAAGATTCGAAATTTTTATTTTATACCCAATTTTTCCCATGTGGTAGCTATGTTTTGATTGATCTGATAAAGGGCTTGTTTATTATTTTTAAGTAGATCTTCTGTATTCTTTGTCACCTTAATATCATGTATCGTACTGTTTAGTATTCTAAAGAGCAAACATGTTTATGGTGGAAACTTCACTTGATTCGTGGTAATAGAATCCATTATTTTAACACTTTGCCCATCTGAAACTCGTCACCTAAATTTCCGGTGCTTCCGTTCTGAAGATAACTAAAATCAATGCACGTTCATTTCTCTCTTCAGATTCGATAACTCCAATATCTTCCCATTCCATATCGTTTAGTTTTCCATCACTGTATTTCGGAATTTGAAATGGTGTGAGAACATCGATTTTTCATTTTGTACTGCCGTAGGATTTAGTTGAAATGAGATGAAGACGGAAGATTGATTACAGGATTTCGTTAGATTACATATTGATTTTTCGAACTAGGTTAATGCGTACTTTTTTTGAGGGAGAAAAACACAATGCTTAACACTACATACTTTACAATGTTTAACACTTTACAATGTTTAGCGCTTTACTAATGCCGTGTGCCAAATCTATGTGACCAAATACCAAATCTAATGTCACACATGCTTTGATCCTGCTCCAATCCTTGTTACGGATTCTTGTAATCTTTAATTGTAATTTTTGTTTTCTTGAACAAAGATTTCAAACAATCCGCCGCAGAATTACCCTTGTTGTCCTTGCGCCATAAAAATACAACCAACCAATCAAATAATCAACGATTTAGACATACTCTCGCATAAAATTGTAAATTTTAGAATAGTAATTAGGTATTCAAATTTATTAGTATTATAATTTTTTATCACAGGTCAAAGGTGATCAAAATTAATTTACATCTTGATACTAAGATAAATCTGCAAAGCATTTTAATAATGTTATGCTATTGAGAGGGAGGGATGGATGGATGGATGGATTATTAACGAAATTTCAGATTTAAAATTTCCTCACAAAATCGGTAGAAAAATACAGTAAGTTTAATTGTGATCATATTTACAAAATTTGCTCCATAGAAATTGAAGTGCCAGAAAGGCAACAAAGCTTGTGTTGGAACCCCAACTGAGCCTCTGTATTACGTCTGCATTTGTTATCCCAAAAAGTGAATTGGTTTCATTACGAAAATTGATACGCCAGAGTGTTGGAGGTTCATGTGCCTAAAATTTGTGTTTTTTGCTATTCGAATATAATTATTTCAGTATTGATGCTATTATTTAAATAAGCTATTCAAATACAGTCCATTATTTATGCAGTTGAACCCACTTAGCTATTTATCACTGCACAGTTGGACCAGGGTTCGTTTTACGTTAGAAAGTTTATAATATGAACTTATGTATCATCAATTCTATCCTTGAGATTTTTTAACTGAAAAATACTTCCACTATACTGAAGTGATTATTATTACAGCAAATAAAAAATGTTCAGAAAAGCTGAAATTTTTATATCGCACGTATGTAAATTATTGGTGGATGGAGTAAAAAATCAGGGAAAAATAGAGAGAGAGAGAGAAATGTGTCAGAAACCATTAAAAAAGCAATAACACTTGCATCTGCGTGGAAAATACATTGCAAATTTTCAATAAACGTACATTTTTTGCATTTCAGTCCGACTGCCTGTTGGTAAAATACATACTTTTTCATCGTTGCCTTATGTGTCAAATTTTACGAAAAGACCTCGTTAGTGATAATCATCCATCTAGATACTGAAATGCTTCCACGATCTCGGAAAGGAACTTTTGAGATTACGTTGTTTGTAATGTATATGAAATCTATTAGAAAAATATATCCTTATATATATTATATATACCTGTTTTATATACGAAATTTTAATACATAATTTTTGATGCTATCTAAACCAAAAATACAACAAGTTACAAAAATTTACAAATATACTTTTGTCCATAAATATTATTTGTTAATTATTACGGGAGTTAAAAATCTGATAAAATGAATATCCTCAAGTTTTGGGTTAACGGGCAATTTAGGAAACAAAAACAATTATTAAATACTTTAATGATGACAAAATGTGTTAATTAAATGGAAGCAAATATTACACAAATTTTAATTTTGAATATATTGAGAATGGTGTATTTAATTTAATTTAAATTAAACTCACCATTACAATTTTTATAATTTTTGCTTCTATTTATAAGCAATCAAATTTTAATATACTAAAATTATAAATTTAAATACTTAGAAATAGAGCTATTACTTTATCATTTACAAATTATATTCTAATGCTTTGCTACTTCCTCAGAAAGTATTATTTTCACATTATATCACATATCATCGCAAATTCTTTGGATGTACGTATTTATTAAATAAAATATTAGAAATATTTTACTTGTTCTTCGATAAATAGGTAAAGTACTATTTTCTTTCAATAGAATTTCGCAAAAAAACTAAGGTAGCAAATTTCGCAGATTAACACAATGCAACCACACGCTCAAATATTTCTTCGTAACTACAAACTTTAATGTATCGGGAAGTTTATTATATCTGGAATTTTTATCTTCGCATTAAAATTAACAGTCACATAGAAATAACATAACACTGCAAATCACTTTCATATTCGTATGTAATTATGTAATCCTTTATTTATATCTATAAATACACCTTTTTTTCATTTATAGTCCTTTGTTTCATTTATAGTTAATTTTAATTTTTTTTATATCTCTATGATTTGATAGGAAAAATGGTTCATTTTTAAATGATTTTTTACAATAACTGAATTTTAAGAAATATTTATAATAACATACATAAGAAATAACATCACTGAATTCATTTTGGGAAAACAGAGTGCTCTTTGAAAATTTGATAATTAATGCAAATCTAATATTTATACCCACTAACGTAAAGGCACTTCAATTTTGTATTACTTGTATTACTTTTCGCATTGTTGTTCTGAGAGTATGTTGGTATTTGTTTTGAGTTTCCCGAAAAACAGAGCATAAAGCATTTATCTCGAAATTTAAAGGAAACATATTGTAAAGAATTCGGTAATACAAAATAAATTTTATATATGAGTTTCGAAATGCCTTCGAGTACAATATCAATCTAAACATAGGTAGCTGAGTCCAGGAAGGTTAAGAGAAATGTAACTATTTGGTACTGAATAAATAAAATTCCAAAATTTGTGTTTCAAAACAAATTTGATTTGCTTCATGTTCTGTCTATATGTTTATTTCGGAGTACGAGCTCTTTCATATCACGAATATCCCAAGACAAACATATTTCAAGGGATTTTTAAAGGAAACAAAGTATTCAAAGCAGAAGGTTGAGAGAATTCATCAGCAAAGTTGTAGGGTAAAAACGATATTGGGAAAAGCAAAGACATGAAGAAGAAACAAACGTAAGAACACATTAAACAACAATATTAATCAACGTTTTTTGGTGTAGTGATACCAGCGCTGATGTTATGGCATGGTTAGATGGTGAAACGTTCAAAAGAAAAGAAATATTTTTGAGTTCGGTGGGGCCTGAACCCACGATCTTCCAATTACCGGGCGGAGGCTGTACCACCTGAGCTACGAATTATTTAATCTCTTACGAACGTATTTAAAGATTATTTACTGAAGCCGGTTATTTCGCAACATGGGGTAGTACATTGACTACTTTTTAAACCAAATTGCAAAGATACCGGTGTTAAATTGATCGAAAAGCCCGTTGCAGCATACGTATTTATATAAATCGAACACCCAATTATATAGAATAAGAATAGATTAATAGTATTGTTTAATTTAATCTGCGTAGTGTTCCATGTATATAAATACATGTGCTGCAACGGGCATTTCGATCAATTTAATACCAGTCTCTTTGCAATTTGGTCTTCGTAATTTCTTCATAATTTTTTTTTAAATAGTCTATGTACTACACCATTCTGCGAAAATAACCGGCTTCAGTAAATAAGTCTTTAAGTACGTTCGTAAGAGATTAAATGCTGTCGTTCGTAGCTCAGGTAGTAGAGCCTTTGCTCGGCAAGTGGAAGGTTGTGGATTCAGGCCTCAGCGAACGTAAAAAACATTTCATTTCTTTCGAACGTTTCACCATCTAACCACCCCGTAACATCGGCGCTAGTACCTGTATCACTACGCCAGAGAACTTTGATTAATATTGTTGCTTAATTTGATCTGTATGGTGTTCGATTTATATAAATAAAGTAAGAATA
>QLNU02015270.1:24415364-24426168 GCA_006491805.2 Dysdera silvatica
AGTATCAGTTAATCGTAACGTTCATCCACGTGAAAGTAAAACAAGGAAAAACTTTTGTGTTCACAATAAATTCAGGATAATTTCAATTTAAGTAAGGAATTTCAGTTCCAGTTGATGAATTTTGACAATGAATGACCTATATTTGCTTGTCATAAACAGATATCGGCAGAGTTAATTACCTATTGGGAAATGTGTTTAACCCTTAAAGTTTTCCGAAATTCAGCAAAAGTATTATTCCTCCTTATTTAAACGATCTCATCGCATCACAAGTCAATATATTATCAACTAAGCAATAAATTTGTGAAATGAGACGAAAAAATCTATTTCTATTTTCCAGATCATTTTTCAAATTTGGGGTTAGGTTTTTTGACATTTTTATAAATCGTTTTATATTTCTGAAAAGAGTTGTAATTTTTTTAAAATATTATATTCTTTTTAAAGTCATTATAATTTATTCACTCGTTAATGATTGCCGAAAGAGAAAAAATAGCAAAGTGAATGAATATAAAATATTATATTATGATTAAATGCGTTGAGGGAGGAGATTTTCAAGGTTACCGATTGTGTGAAAATCGCGCATCCTAGATATAAATAGCTGAATATCAATAGCCGAATACAAACAGCTGAGAGTCAGGAATAAAAAGAGAGAGGGAGAGAGATGGTACCTATATCTCATGGGAAACTCTACTTAATTGATAATAAAGGAGAAAATATTTATCAGCAAATTTCAGTTTTCCGTTTTATTTATGTAGATATTTAATTGCACACTTAATCATATGCATAATCAAATGCTTATGAAGCTTTTAGAGATAATATTCGGTTTCACGGATGAAATGTGCTTAATTCGTAAAGATATTTTCTTTAGGAAAATTCTGTATTTATACATGAAACTCTGTACAATTAAATTTGTTTTAATTAAAAAAAAAGATAATTAATACAAAAAACAAAATATCTTATATTATGACATCTTTTAATGCACGAAACTAACAATATATAGAGCTGTACGGATGCACTTCATCAAACTATTTCTTCCTATGGTTGTTAACCTATCTGAGATATTCTCAAAACAGTAACGAAATTCAGTGAAAATTTAAAACTTATTTTTTTTTTTATAATTCGCTGAATTTAAAATTTTTACCTTCGTTTCTTCTTATTTTTTATTTGCGCTCCTCATAAATCTCTATTCTTTTAATGGGCATTCTCTTGGTTTTCTTTTTATTACCTTGTCACATGCTGGAAAGAGAAATATTTTTTAATTACAATCATTCCATTCTTCCCTATTACAGCAAAAAAATAAAATATGACACGTTTTAATTAGAATTAAATCACCTTATTAAATCACCTGATTATTTTTCACTTCGGTTGAAATATTTCATCTTCGCGTAAAATTCCCAGTTACCTTTGGTTACAATGCAGGGCTTAATCTTGGTATTCTTCCGATTATCAAAAGACTACCATTTGAATCATTTGCTCGTTTATCATAATTTTAAGATATCCCCGATTGACAAATATGCCTATTATCTTTCTGAATATCGATTTTTCAGAAAAAATTCAAGCAAAGGGAGCTGGTATAGCAATCACCTGAACTGGTTGCAAATTATTTTTATTATTTTCTAGTTCTCAAGGGCATTTACTAACTATTATATGTCAAACAGATATTTGCGAATTTATTTTTTAAAAAGTGGAGGTGAAGGTATATGTTACAGTAGATTGTAAAGCATATTAAATATTTTACCACCGATACAATCAACGCTTAACATTCGCAGGTTAATTTCAAGAAAATGATTATAGAGCATATTCCATATTCTAGGACGGATACAATCGATGCTTAACTTAAATCCCAGATTAGTTTCAAGAAAGGGATATGTCTTCCAATGGAATCATCAGAGCTAGTGCAGTTAGCATTCTTCATCTGAATTGTCTGTCATATAATTATGGTAGGATTAAAAGCTCCCAATAACGATATTTGGTCGTGATTTAAACTGTTATTCTGATTGTGATTCTAACTTTTACGCAGTGATATGCATTAATAATAACACAAAATAAAAGTTTTGACGTCAAACGATAACAAAACCGTTTAGAGGTAACATTTCAACGAGATTCAGCGAAGACCGTTTTTGATTCTGCACGATTTTTAATGATTCTTGATGATTCTTAATGATTCGTAATGATTCTTAATGATTCTTGATGAGTTTTAATAATTCTTGATGAGTTTTAATAATTCTTGATGAGTTTTAATAATTCTTAATAATTCTTGATGATTTTTAATGATTCTTAATGACTAACGAAACAATACAGAGTTTCACCAGGAGATTCCATAACAAACAGTTATTTCGACACTGGCATTCTTAATGACCCTTGATGATTTTTACTGATTTTTAATGATCCTTGATGTCATATAGTTTTGATGGCTTTCAGTCCATCTATGGTGGACGTTAAATTATTGCAGGATATTTTTTTATACTGACGGACGTTTATCGCTATTAAATAAAGAGATAAGCCATGTCTTGACAAGCTGTGAATAATCAAGTGTACATCTAATTATTTTGTTTAAAATTTTTTTAAATTCTTGATATAAGATGATGCCATGCGGAAAAATTTCCACCAGTCCCGTTAGAATTTAAGGGAGCCGACGTCACAGACGGCTTGTTTCATTTCAGTAGAGGGAAGGGCGTCTTTGATAACCGGTTTTTCGCGCAAGAAAAATCAGTTTTGCAAGACATTCTTCCCTCTACTGCAATGAAACAAGACTCGGCTCCCTTGATTCTACTACCCGCCGATTTTCAGCGAACGGATTATACATAAGTATCGGTCTGATATTTTTTTATAAAACATAAATTTATTAAAATTATAAATAAAAAACTCTAGTCAGGATTAAATTGTCCTAACTGCTTAATGCTTAAACACGTATTTAGTATTCTTCAAATTACGAATTTAACCGATCCACCTGTGGACATGTCAATTTCGTTAAAGCAATTAACTCGTAGTAATGGTTAGTGTTTCTCGCTGTGTAAGTATATGAATTAGGTCCTAAAATGCTAAGCTGGCCAATTACTTCACATACTATAAAGCTATTAATTATTTTCAGAAAGGCGTAATTAGCAATTTTGAATGGATGACCGTAAATTCATTAAAGGAACAACGCACGCAAGTCATGCGCTGTCCATAGATCAGTGCCAGTTATCAAATGTTAGCTCATCAGCTACAAAGTATTAAACGAATTCGATTCTAAATATTTTTCATTTCTAACTGTCATTTACATCTACCAATGTACATTCCTTAACGGAAAAGATTTGTTTTAGTGTTCTCTGCCTCCGATTAATCTATTTATAAATAGTTTGGAAACAACTTACATAAATACTCTGAAAATAAAGTATTACGTTGAATTGTCTTTCAAACTTCAATACTAAATTCCTATTTGCAATTCTTTCGCGAACAATTGACCGATGTTACCTTTGAATCCATGGGAATTCCCGTGAATTCTAATCGTACCATCGGCCAACTTTTCGCGAACGAACTACTTTCTTTTATGTATTACTATATATTACAAAAATATTCATATAGAAAAAATCTATATTTATTATCAAATGGACGGTTATTCTCAAATCCAGTGTGGGACATCGTATAAACTCCCCTGTAGAAGGTGTAGAATTATAAACTACTTAAATGTTTCACGGTAGACAATTATGCCCAGAATCTCAATTTTTTTGCATCATACTTAAATTTTTGATTTTCACTTAACATTTTTTATACAAAATAATATATTTCATTAATGTTTGAGACCCGACGGTAAATGAAAAACTGTTATTATAGAACGTTTATTTTTGCTTGCTACTTCATGGTGTCTCATAATGCAGAAAATCAAACAATTTGTACTCCAACTAAATCTTTCTTTAAACCAATGCAGTATTTCCTACTCCTCAATAACGCAGTATACGCGTAAAGTACAGATACAAATGTATGAGCTTTTTTGCATGTTTTACCATTGTAAAATGCTTTTCCCCTAGTACACATAACTGTACAAATACTACTTTAGGTAAACCCAATGAAATATTGTTTGATGTTAACCTCACTTCACCTGCCTGTGATAAATTGCCGGAATTGAAAATCGCTATATTTTATGAAGGCTTCAAAATGGGGCATTTCGACCGTTATATAAATCTTCAGAAAATAAAAATTTGGACCTTTTAGTAGGTATGAGAAATGGTACCAAGCACCAGCTATTGCCGTTGTTCGCAAAAATAGACCATCTTTCACTTTTAAAGCTAAATGGTTTGAAGTTCCTATTTTTCTGCTTTTGGCCAAACCTGATTTATGCAAGTTAAAATGGTCCAAGAAAGGTTCCGATTTATATTTTATTTTAGATTTCCCGGAGTAGAAGAAGCATCAGCAAATATTAACTCTCTGCGAATGTGGCTAAAATATTGCCCTCATCTCCCTGGTATATCTTGTATATACAGTAACTCACAGGGCCGTTCACATCCGTCCACTATTTGTTTACACCTGGACTCAAATTGACGATTTTTAAAGCAAAAAAAATCCTAATTGGAATATAATCCCTATTTTTCTAACTTTTCCTGTTTTAACAAGGTTCTGCTTTGATCAATAACCTCATTTACTTTAAAACGAACCACGCATGCATGAAAAATACAATTTCTGACATACGTATACCAGAACTCTGAAGTTTTCTTGCACATCTAGTTTTATTATAAAGGTGACGGTATGTTAAACTATTAAGGAATTGTACATTTAGTCTCTTTATAAAATATAACAGTCAAAAATGCATTACATGTTCAGTTTTTTTTATAATTTTTCCGACGGAAGGGCATAAAATTCATGTTGTTCCTGTAACTATAGTTTTTCTAGAAATATGGCTCTTGGTGCCAGGGAAAATAGACTCTAGACTACGGTGGGCAGGGGGCCTGAGGTTTTGCAGTTGTAAAGCGTTCGCTAATTGTGCGGTTATCCGAGTTTGATTCCTAACTATGTGAAAAAAGAGCGCTTACTGACAAAAGGCTCACCAAAGCCTGAGATTTAATTCCAAAGGTCTTATACAAGGTGCTCGGTTACCACATGTACAGATTTTAAGGGGTGGTAGGGTTTACCAAAATGAGTAACACATTTTTTTTTTTTTTTTTTTGCGGCAGAGGTTTCTTTACGAGTTACGACCCAAAAATCGTTTGGTGGATGAAAACTGGAATTGTTGATGCTGGCGCCAAACTATACATGTGGGCTGTATTTTTCAAATGCGTATTTGCCATACTGAATATGGAAGAAAATGTATTTTTTTTTATTCATTTCCTATAAGTGAAGCAGAAAAAAAGTCGAGAAACAGACATGGTTTATGTACGATTATAAGCATCAGCACAATTCAGTCGATAAACAACAGCCTCCATAAGATGTATGCATCCAGTCTGATGGAGAAATCGACGGAAACGAATAAAAAAAAGACGTTTTCTTACTATTCAGTATGGTAGAACACATGTTACTTATTTTGGTATACCCTACCACCCCTTAAAGTCTGTACACGTGGTAACCGAACACCCTGTAAAAGTTCGATACTTAGAAAGTTGCAGTTCCGATCCAGAATGACCTTTGGTGCTCTTGCGCCATGAAAAGAGGAACGACAGCAAAAGGGCAGACGTTTTACGATATGATTGAAAGTAGAACTTAGATTAATGGAATGATGGGCGGTTGCATTACGTCACAGTAGGGCTCTGGAACAGTGGCGCCGACTTCGTGGGTTCGAGGCACTTTTCGAACTCCAAACCATTTTATTGTGAGTTCTACAAACCCCTAACATTTTGCTAGCTGGGAAATTACGTGTATAGGAGTATATACACAGTTTTTGTCATCAATTCCTCAAGGTCTTCATTATTTATATCCTGTTCCCTGAACCTTTCATTAAAGAAAATTCTTCATTTTGTCTGGGTTCATAGAAAATACAAAAGTTTAGTCTGTAGCTCTACACACAGAGACGAGAATCTTTAGCTGCGTAGTGATAAGGTGAAAATATGTTGTCCAGTACGTGACACACATTGTCTTCAACAGCTGGAGGATCCATACATTTCTTTACTTTCACTTTGTTTTGCCTCCCAAGTTCCCTGGAGCACTTGGGAAATCTAACTCTTTATTTCAGCGAACTTCTTTTTAAGAGAAACGAAGGGGGGCGTGCTGGAAATATCTGAGCATTTTAGTAGCAATCGTAAACATTCAAAGAGTGGATATATTTAGGGCATAAATAATTATCTAGAGAAAAAATATTTTTCTATAATTTGCTTCATTTTAATATTTCAAGATGTCTTATTGTACCAGATAATCTGATAATGAAATTTAAATTACACATTTTATGGCCGCATTTTGTGTAGTGTATAGCCTATAAAACAATTTTATTTAATAAACACTATATTACACTTACAATAGGTATTTAGTAATTGAGTTGGCGGAAAATTTTTCGTTTAAAAATTTTCTACAAAACCCACATCGTTAAGCTTAAACACTCTTCGCTGGCCCTACGTATTAGAAAGTTGGACCTGCAAATTAGCGAGGAATTCGAGCATCGGCAGCATAGCCAGCCAACACGATTCCACTTTACTCCTGGACACGTTACTGCGCCCTCCCATTGGTGATCATTCTTCCCGCTGCTACAAGTTGAGTTAGCAAATGGGAGACCGCATTTGCAGAGGAAGACAAGTGCGAGCCATATGTGATATATATGTATTTGTAAAATCGTAACTCTCTGAACCTGTCCTACTTCCACAGGTGAAAGGTATTCAGAATCCTCTGAAAATAGTAGGTCCTACAGCAGAATGATCTTAGATGCTCTTGAATCATAAGACACAAAGTAATAAACAAGCATCCTTGGAAGTTATGCAAAAGTAATAATGAATAGCAATAATTTAAATTTACCTTCACGTGGGTGAGAGTTCCCAACTTCAGCTCGAGATAAAAAAAAACCAAATATAATAAAATATTCTTCTCACAAAATGACCTTTTCTGTCCTCACGCCATAAATATAAAATATTAATCAATCAATCCATCCATCAATTATTAATTCCCTTAACCTTGTTTTATACAAATACGTTATATGGAAAAGCACAAGTTCATTACGGTTTGCGCCATTTTCCAAGGGAAGAAATCTACACCTTGCACTCTGTCGTTCCTTATCTCTCTTTCTTAAAAATACTGTTTTTTTCCCTTTATATAATCCAATACTAAAGGTGCTAATTCTAGTTTCCCGTCGCTCAAAATCCCTTCCAATAAAAGCCTGTTCCCCAAACACAAAAAAGGTTTCACTACTACGCAAAATAGCGGTGTAAATGAAAAGCACAGTTCTTCTCCTGAACTGAAGAAAGCGATTAGTATTGGTCACACTGGCCCTGTGGTGGCGCAATAGTAAGGCATTTGGCCATTGTGTATTTATTCTGGGCTGATATCAGCCGGTACTTAGCATTTCCTATTCCTTTCAACAGATCCATACACCGAGATTTGATTCTTTTGTCGAAAGAAATTCCGATTTCCCAGCGATCTGTAGGTCCTGGCATAGTATGGCCTTTGTCGCCCTTGCGCCACAAAGCAGAAACAAGTCCTATGGTGACGTAGCGGTAACGCACTCATTTATTTCGGCACGATAAATGAGTGCGTTACCGCTACGCCGTTAACCCGGGTTCAATTTTAATGGTGCCTTGGACCGTTTGCCCTATTTCTGCCTACCGTAGTCCTAGGTTTGGTTTCCATGGCCACAGAGGTTCGAATTCCTAAGGAAACTGTAGATTCCAGCAAAGTGTGATTTCAAGTGCTCTTGCACCATAAAACATAATCGAATAACTTGCAAGTAAATCGATCATATGGCAGTCTGCACCCGTTGTTTCGAAAGACGTCATTGAATATGAAAAACGATAATTTATTCTACATCAAAGCATCTGCTACTCTTGTACCCAAATAGAAACTGAACATTATTAGAGTAGAAGCTCTTTAATCCGCTATTCTTTGATTCGGCACATTCTATATTCAGGCACCAATCTAGCTGCATGCGTCCAATTTTTTTTTCGGGTGGATTCGAGCATTTATTGAACTTGACCGCCAGATCGGATGAAGAAGAACATTTCAAAGGAAGCTAAAGTCTCGTGGAAACAGGCTTCTGAATCATTAAATACATTTATAAAATTTGTCGAATCCAATAAATGCTATAACTCTGCAGAACTCATAAATTTGTGTACAATCTGTAACGACTTTCTGAAGAAAATATCCGAACCACGGAGGCAACGATATATCAGAGACTCTTTTTAAACAGTAATGCTCGTATGTATTTTCCCTTTCCATACAGTAGCTTATTACAACTTTTGTTTCAAATATCATTTTGCTGTATTTAATTTTTCTTTGGTATTCCCGTTAAAACCATATTAACGTTCGATAATCCGGCAAGGCCGTGGTTCCGAACGTGCCAAATTAAAGAATTCCTACTGTATTTCTAAACTCCATGATATCATATAGATCAAACTTCGAATAATCGTAATCAACCATGATATCATATAGATCAAACTTCGAATAATCGTAATTGAGTGATTATAATCGATTGCAATCGATTACATTTTCGCGTAATCACATCTGTAACTTTAATCGAATGTTTTGAAGTAGCTGTATAATAAAAGCATATAAGTATTATATATTATATAGTAATGAGAGTAGCTGTATAATATAATCATAATCACATTTTTAAATTTCATTTAATCGTCATCATAATAATTTTTGAAATTTGAGGACAATCATAATCATAATTGCTATAATTATAATCGTATCGCCATGATTATAATCGTAATTGAAATGATTGTACCGCAAGTAACATGATTATATTTTGTAATTGCAATCTTGTTTTTTTTCATAATATTTATAACCGTACTGTACATGTAACAAGTACTGTAATGTATAAACATATATGAAAGGTGCTTGGACCCCACCACCCCCAATAATTTTGAGAACTCTAGGCTGAACTCTTTAGTCCACATTTTGATGGCATGAATCGATGGAAAATATTCATTAAAATATTTTATTATCCCCAAATTGTGTTAATGAATTCATGCAGAGAGTGCGCCTATTTGCAGGTTTATTTCGGAGTAATTTTCTAAAAATTTAGACAACACTGCAAAGGACCTAAAATTTCGTTTTAGAACCCCCTGCTTCAGCAAGGTAAGTTTATTAATTGTTGCTTCCACTTTCTCGTGAACTTTAAAAATATTTATGTTTAGGCGTTGCAAATTTAAATTTAATTCATTTAAGACACAAAATATGTCGCTTATGTAGGCGAGCCGTGCTAACCAATCAAATTTATGAAATCTATCTTTAAAGTCAAATGTCACATCTCTTACCAATGGAGCGTGTTCATCTATAAACAATACACCGTCATCTTTAAATTGAAATAATCGTTTCAAAGCATTTTCTTTTGATAATGATCGTGATTCCCAACGTAAAAGGAGATGTTTGTATTCACTTTCTACTTCTTTACACAACTCAGTAAATACCCTGTTATTTAATGGTAGAGATTTTATAAAATTTATAAACTTTTCCCACTCTTGAACAGTTGAATTCAAAATTATGAGCATACTTTTACAGCTCGAACTGATCTGTAGATACCCACACGCAGTCTGGTGCTGCTGTTCATATTCTCTGGAACAAACCAGTGTGGCAACCTGACATTGCTCTTGCCCCATCGCCTCCCAGTCCAGCACACTTTTTCCAATCTATTTATTGTTTAATGATAAAATCATTTATAAACTTAAAAATTTCTTGAGCTGTTGTTTTATTCGGAAGTGGTTTATACCACATAAAACCTTATTGAACGGATTTTTTGGCAACATACCTTACAAAGCACATCAAATTAAAATTATCTGCGATGTTGGTACTATGATCCACTTGTAATGAAAAAAAAAACTGACTATCCTGTACCCTAGAAACGAGAGTTTCTTCTATATTTTTCGCCATATCCTCAGTCCTGCATTTAACTGTGTTGCTGGAAAGTGGTACGGTTGCCAATGAATTTATTTCCGTTTTCCCATATACTCGGGATTTTACGATATTCAGTGCAGGGAGTATTATGTTTTTCCCAATATTATGCGGATACTCCGTCTCGGCTATCAGTTTTGCAACTTCATAAGATGCCAAAACCAAATTTTGATTACACGGATTCGTAGAAATAGACAGTTTTTTTTTGGCAGAACGCAATTCATTTTTCTTATTTTTAAAAAGTCTATTTGCTTATTCTAGTATTCATTTTGTTGACTAGCCAAATGTCGTTTCAATTTTGATGGTTTCATGCATACGCTTGATAATTTGTTGGTTATATTTTTATAGTGAAAGGACAGCAAGGGTCATTCTGCGAAAAATAAGGTTGGTTCATGATTCCTTTTGGCAAATAATACACAATTATCGCTACCAGTGTTAGTACTCAGTGGTTAAAAAGAATTAATCACTATTAATTCTTTTTAACCACTTACCCATATTAAAAGTGAAAGGGTACTTCCTCATAAACAAATTAGAAAAATATTTCGATGTAATAAAAAAGTATTTGCACAAAACCACAAACTGGTCCCAAATGAACGATATTTACTAAAGGATATATGCAGGTCCTACCTGTTGCCAAAGACAGTTTGCGAAAAGTGTTCAGAAATTCGTTCACAACGAGCTGTTGGGCCCACGATGGCCCCAAGGATAGTATTCTTACAGGAAAAAAAATAATTAAAAAAATCTTCCCCTTTCGAAATGGATAATTCTGTTTTCCAGATTTTTGATATCTTTTGGCTGTACCGAA
>QLNU02015270.1:24439869-24451860 GCA_006491805.2 Dysdera silvatica
TCAATAAATGCCACACACAATGGAAGTTCCTATTCATGTGTTTTTTCAATTCGTTCTCTTAATAGTTGAATATGGTCTACTGTACTGAATCCGTTTTGAAATCTAGCTTGTTCTCCTAGTTGAGCTGCATCTAATTTTTTCTGCAGGCGATGTTTTAGCACTTTTGTGAAGATTTTAAAAATAGCAGGTAATGAGCTAATTTGTCGGTAATTTTTCAAATCATCTTTATCAACTTTTTTATGCAAAAGAATTAACTCTTGCAGAATCCCCTTTGTTTGTTATGTTACAACTCTGAAGATATTTGGTAAAGAATTTTGCATGTATGTCTTCTACATGTTCTCCAGCTTCTTTTAAGATATCTAATGTAATGCCATCATCGCCAGGGGATCTTCCTTCCTTCATACTTTTTATTGCAAATGCTACTTCCTCTTTTAAGATTTTAGGAGCTATTTCAGAGTCTTCATTTAATCCACTGTTTCCCTCATATAGCTTTCTGTAGAATTCTTCAACTCTTCTAAGTATTTCTTCCCTATTTCTTGTTACAGTGCCATCCTCTCCTTTTAATGCAATGATGTGTTTCTTCCCAATAGACAAACTCCCTTTAACAACCCTAAGGCTCTTGTTGCTTTCAATGGCCTTCCTTACTAACTCACGATTGAATTTTCTTATATCTTCTTTCATGTTTTTGCGCAAAGTTTTGCAAAGTTCTACATACTCGATCTTGCGACTGGTATTTTGATTGTCCACCTTCATAAGTCTTCGCCTTTTCATGAGTTGTTTCGTCTTCTCAGATAATTTGCTATTCTGCTTTTTACATATTACACCACCAATTTCCCCAGCAGTTTCAATTATTGTCTTAACAATGTTTTCATTTGCTTCTGAGATGTCAACTTCTTCAATAAGTCCTTCCAGTGCAGAAAAGCGATTTTTTAATTCCAACTTGAATGCCTCGGTATTTTCTTTTAATTTCTTTAAATCCACCCTCTTACATACTTGTTTCCTAATGAGCTTCTGCCTTTCTAGTTTAGTATTTAAGTGCATTTTACATCTCACCATTCGATGATCACTTCCAGTATTAAATCTGTTCAGTATGCTGCAATCTTCAATAATTGATTTCTTGTTTGCCAGTATATAGTCAATTTCGCTGGTTCCTCCATTGGGGTGTTTCCATGTCCATTTTCTTTGCGGTTTCTTCTTAAAAAATGAATTCATGATGCTAAGATTTTCAGCTTCGGCAAATTCTATGAGTTGATCGCCACGTTCATTCCTTTCCCCGTATCCGTATTTACCAACCGATGTCTCTCCTTGTTCCTGTTGTCCAATTCTTGCATTAAAATCTCCCATGATGAGCTTGATGTGTTGTTTCCCCTTGGTATGTAGCTGTTTGATTTCTTCATAGAATTCCTCAACCTCCTCGTCGGTATGGCTTGATGTTGGTGCATATGCTTGTACTATCTGAAGTTGGTATCGCTGGGTTAGTTGAACAACGAGCCTCGCTGCTCGATCTGACGTGCTTTCGACTTCAAGAAGGTAGTCTTTAATTCTTTTGTTGATTAAGAAGCCAACACCACTTGTTCTTCCAGTTTCCGTTCCTCTATTAGCTGCCTGGATCAGGAGCACTCCATCACCTGGAGACTACAGGGCATGCTCTTTGATGTATTAGCATATTGGAGGAATTAGCCATAATTTCACCATGCTCGCTAGAAGTGTTGGTGAATTTGCCCTCCCCTTCCGCCTTTCCATCCGTGCAGCAAATATTAATTTGCCTCTTGGATAGAAAGCCCGGCCCACACTACTTGAAGGCGGGGTGGGACACTAGGTCACTGGCCCGGCCGGTTCCACACATCAACACATACCTTCGGCGTGTGGGTCTCCTTCCAGTTAGATACCAACAACCCTTTTGCAAACCATATATATATATATACACGTTTATGTGTATTTATGTATATTACATTAGAAGGTACTACATGTCACAATCATACTACAATTTTGCTATATATATATATATATATATCTTTATATACGCACATAGGCGACTATTTCAAAACCTTCTGATGGTTTATATGACTTATAATATGGCTAGTAACCAGAGTTTTGTAAAAAAAACCCTAGGGAAACTACAAGCCCACACTTTTTTCTATGAGCATCTCCCATATTATAATGACTTTTTAGGGAGCAGCAAATTGGGTTTCCAATTTCCATAATCGCCAAGTAGGGTGTTACCACCACGGAGTTGGTAAAAATTTGGCTTGTTTTGGTGGAAGGGGATTTGCGGAAGCGCATCCGAAACCCCCGAAGCCGATGATTTCAGATGACAAAATTTTTTCCAAACCTCAACTTGGGAGTGATCATCTGACGTCGCCGGGTGCGGGGGTTTCTCCGGCGAGGGTTTCCCCAACCCGAAATATCCCACACTAGATAGCGTCATATGGAGATGCCCAACGTGCGGGCGTATAAGCTTAGGACTTTCACTAACTTTTCATTCGGCCTTCATTTGACAAATATAGCTGTTGTCTTCCGAAACGTAGTGCTTTTAAACCTTACGCCAGTGTCAAAATAATTGCTCATTAAGTGCGTTTTAAAGTGCATATTAAATAATCTTAAAACTATTTTCACACGTGTCCCAAGAGAGCCATTTACGTTCACTAGAGATATACCTCCAAGCTTGGAAGATCATTAGATGATTTACTATGTTTGAAGATACACTATGCTAAAAAATCTATTACATTAAGCTAGAAGAACTATCACACTATGCTAGAAGATCTGTTACACCAAGCTAAAATAGCTGTTACACTAAGCTAAAATAGCTGTTACACAAAGCTAGAAGAACAATTTTGGATTGGGCTTGTTTAACAAAGCTTTCGAGTAATATTGCCTTTACATGCATGCTTTAGATAGGAAATTTGGGTTTGGTTAGTAGAGAAAAAAGGAAAACGGGACTTGGTTAGCCAAAGGTTGGAAGTTTAATCACCGCGTCACAGAGACGACTTTTTTTAATGCTAGCATCTTGGGGTACTCCCAAGTGTTTACCCTTCCAGATTCTGGAGACACTAATTAGCTTCTGCTATTTAAGCGGTGCTTTCGTTTACAGCATAATATGATTCTTGTTTTAAGGTATTTGTTGATTCATTGTTTTCAGAGGATTATGATTCATAAATAAATTGATTATGATTCATAAATAAATTGATTATGATTCATAAATAAATTGATTATGATTCATAAATAAATTGATTCTGATTCATAAATAAATTGATTCTGATTCATAAATAAATTGATTATGATTCATAAATAAATTGATTATGATTCATAAATAAATTGATTATGATTCATGCAAAAATTGATCACTTTGCGTATCAAGCACATATATTGTCACGGAACAGAGCACAACATATAAATAATCGAATTGTAAGTAGGTCAGTGTAAAACTGACTTAGCACTATGTAAGGTACATTAGATGTTAGTAATAATGAAATTTTAAGTGTAGTCTTCGATTACTAATAAAAACACAAACTACAACGTATTTATTGCATTTAAAAGACGAGGAAAACACTCAATGGCATTTCAACCAGTTAAGCCCTGGTCTTCACCAGGAGATAAAACATTGTGTTGTAATTTGTATTTTTACTGATAATTTCGCTTTTATGTAGAACTACAATAATCGTGTTTTTACGTAGCTTCTGATGCTTTATCGAGCATTTTATACTCTTTAAAAACTTCTGTTAATGACTACAACTCAACTCCAAACTTCGGCAACGCATGGAAGGTTTTACTATGATGTTCATGTTAATAATCCATCCACTTTCCTATTCATTTTGCATTACGTGCTTTTTAACTATTTTCAATCCTTTGGAGCCAATAGTAGGTTAAAATGGCAACAATCCGTGTTCACTAGAAGTTTTCTGTGAAGAAGGAGAGTTACTTCCGTGTGAAACGCGTCTAAATACTGTATTAGACGTAAAAAAATATGCTTAATGTTGTTGTTACTAAGTTTTTATCATTACTAGATACTTATAATTTTTCCGCTTGTACACGTTTCTAAATTTCGAATTAAACTTTGCCATGCACCATAAGAATGTGTTTCAACATCCCGCAGGTATCCATATCATGCTTCCATAACTAATAAATATTTTATACGTTATATATTGTACAGAAAATAGTGAGACTTTTAAATAATAAACGGAATTAATAACCTTAACTTTCAGACGAGTCAGCAGCAGTCATTCATCTCGAGTAATGAAGGATTATTCCTGCCTCATCTAAAAGTTTGGATGAACTACTTCATTTGCTATTTGATCGTAGTTTAACTTTTTGCGTGTACATTTCTTTCTTAGTATATGCATTTTATTCTAAGTTATATATTCCCTTCCTTAAACTGAACTATATCGAACGGAAATTTGATCAAAACCATGCATCACTACTCAAAACCGTATTAAGCAAAACAATTTCGGACATCGAATTCGAAGAAAAGAAAAAGACAGTGGAACACCGGAAAGAAAAATATATTAGAGGAAACTAATATATTTGAAGATTTGAAGACAAAAGTAAAGAGAAAAAAGTATTGGAAAGAAAGTATTCTTGAAAAGTAACATTAATATCATCAAAAACAAAATGAATGGAAATTTTCCAATAAACTAAGTGTTCCGCTGGGCAACCGACCATTGTATTTTTATGATTTCCCGATACACTTTCCAATACTGGAGCAAATTTGGTCCGGTACGTTATGTTTTATGACCCAATTTAAAAAAAATAAAGATTGTCTGCTTCTAAATTTATATAATTTATGACATATATACATTCTTCAATGATTAAGATTTTGCCACAGTCATAAATTTAAGTGAATAGATATAGAACAGTGAAGATAAAGGATATGACATGACTAAAAAGAAAAGTTTGTGATGAACTTTTCCGATGCTAGAATTTAATGGAATACTCCTAACGATGGGCAAAACTATTGAGAGTCGTTAATGGTTATTAGACATTCGCAAGACTTCTATCAGAAATAATTAATAAAGCATTCCTTTTCTAGCAATAATATATCGCCAGAAAATCCAATGAGACTGGTGCGCGAAATTACAGTTCCTTTCTTGTATTTCGAAAAGAATTCTTTCAATCTTTTTTCCCGCAGATGCATTATTTATTTTCTTGTATTTTTCAGGTCTAAGTTAATTACGTTTGCTTGCTGACAGATTTCACAATTTTATTTGACGTTTACTTCCTCACCTGTCAATTAAATTTCGACAAACTGAATTTATTCCGCTTGATAAAGACTCGTAGATCCTGCCACTCATGTAACAAAAACCGTCGTTCAACAAATCGGGTTTTTTCTTCCAAAGATTCCTAAAAGAGAAACAAAGTACGAGAAAATGTGTGAAATGAAAACTTATTTCCTTTTTTCTTTTCTTTTTCTGTTTAGAAACGAGCTCTCAATTCCACAAAGTATAAAAGCAAAGCTTTTCTATTTATTGTTGCGCCTTTCGAGATTTATATTTTTTTCTGTGGGTAATCATCTCCCTTTTTTTCACCAACGTTCACATGCTGTTAATTTTCTTGCGTTAGCACAATTAGCAATTTGTTTTACTTCAGTATTATTAAGCTAATTCTACGTAGCTTCTTCTGGGCTCAATAGCTTCAGAGAACAACAAAATAAAAATTAATTATTTATTGCAACCATAATTATGAATCTTTTAAATAAATGCAGGCATTCTGGGCCATATTTTAAATTTAGCCTCGTTCTTAATTAATTTTGGTATAAAATATTTGAGGTTCTTTTCTCTACAAAATTCAACGCTGCCCCGTAAATCATCAGGAAATTTCTGGAAAGAAATTTTTTACGTTTTTAATTAACTATTCGGAGGGCGAAAAACAAAGGTCATCGTAATAAACAAACACTTAAAAATTGGAAAAAAATTTAACAAGAATTCACCTCATTTGAGAGGTAACATCTAGAGTACTATTTTTCATTGAATAGTAATCCCCTTTTGTAATTTAATTCACGTAATTTTATCCAAATAGAAATTGCAAGTTTTAAACATAAAGTATATTCAAGGGGTAAACATTAATATTCTAAAAATAACATATAAAGACAATTTTCAAAGGTTTATGCGTGAATAAGGAAGGTAAAGAATAATGTAATTTGTTTCAGGAAATGTAACAATTTCTGTCCTGTTTTGGAATGTATTAAGATTTTCATATATATTTCCAAAGGCTTCTTCAAATCAATTAAAAACCAATTAACTCTGAGCCGTCGAGGTGTCACTTTTTCTCCTATACTTTCAGATCTTTAGTTTAAGGTCAAATTTGTGTGTCGGAGATTACTGCACATAGAAATTTCCCATGCAAGGAAATTGCAGAAACACGCCTGATGGATTCGTTTTATGGCCATTATTTGGCCACTGTTTTAACCCTGAGAAGGGTAATAATTCAAATCAACGGTTATTGGCGCAGTGATATCAGTGCCTATATTATGGCGTGATTAGATGGTGAAATGTTCGAAAGAAAATAAATTCCATATCCATGTACTAACTACACCATTCTGCGAAATAACTGGCTTCAGTAAATAGTCTTTATATACGTTCGTAAGAGATTAAATATTGTCATTCGTAGCTCAGATGGTAGAGCATTAGCCCGGCAAGTGGAAGGTCGTGGGTTCAGGTCCCACTGAACGCAGAAATATTTATTGTCTTTCGAACGTTTCACCATCTAATCACGCCATAACATCGGCGCTGGCATCACTATGTCAACAAACGTTGATTTATATTGTCGTTTAATTTAATCTGCGTAGTGTTCGATTTATATAAAATAAATACATTTGCTGCAACGTGCATTTCGATCAATTTAATACCAGTCTCTTTGCAATTTGGTTTAAATAGTAGTCTATGTACTACACCATTCTGCGAAATAACTGGCAACAGTATATATACGTTCGTAAGGGATTATATATTGTCCTTCGTAGCTCAGTGGGTAGAGCCTCCGCCCGGCAAGTGGAAGGTCGTGGGTTCAGGTCCCACCGAAGGCAGAAATATTTATTTTCTTTCGAACGTTTCACCATCTAATCACGCCATACCATCGGCGTTGGTATCACTACGCCAATAAACGTTGATTGATATTGTTGTTTAATTTAATCTGCGTAGTGTTCGATTTATTTAAATAAGGGTAATAATATCTTACGAAAGTTAACTTATATATTTATTTTTAATAAATGTTTTTTTAATGGCAGTTTATATTCATTTAATGTTTTCCAACAGAAAATACCCGTCATCATCAAAGCATAAAACAAATTAAAACGGTATTTTTCACACGATCAGACAGATATTGTAGTTTTCTTTCATGGTCATCGTCTGCTAGCGACTATTTTTAATTATCATGGTTTCCAAGGAATGCAATATAAATTTCAAATGGACCAAACGAATCATTAAATAAGAGTCCTGAGAAGAGGTTGGGAAAGAAAATGACATCATCGTCCTCTTGACAATCCCCTTTCCTGCATTAGACAAAGAAATGTGGCATAATGGAGAAATTGAAAAACTGGAGAAAATGTATTGTTATGCCTTTAAATAAAAGTTAAAGCCCTTAAACCAAATTAAATTAATTAAGATCCAATAGTATTAAATATTTCGTTTTTTTTTTCAATGTATTTAAATATATAATAGCAGCTAGCTTGAAAATCTTGTACACGCGCTCAATATGTGATAACCAAAGCATTGAAAGTATGATGTCATGATCCAGATGGATCTATAAAGGATTTCATTGGCTCCCGTAACATCTCTTCCCATTGGTTAAATTCCAATAGTCCCATTGGACAAAGTTTCGGATGCATCAAAACTATAAATAAGAAATATACAACAAACTCAAGGAGAATGCCTTTAAATCTGGTCTGGAACTGACTGTAAGCGCGGCCGGGCATAGCTCGAAATGACCTCTTACGTGTTAAAAAGAAATATCTGTAATATCTTTAATTTAGGTGAATAAATTGTTGGTGTTTAAAAAGCGCATATTCTTCTCAACTTACAATGGATACCACGAATCTTATCAACATGAAGTTATTTATGATGATGGACATCCAACAAAAATGTAAGTACTTTACATTTATATTCCGCTCAAGGAACTGTTTAAGTGGGAATGAAAGAACCCACCTATCTTTAAAGGGAAGATAGGACATGTATATTACAAAAAAATAAAACACTAAATTTTCTATATCATGTACTAGGAAAAAAAGTAACGTAACTCTACTGAAGTCTACATTTATCAGAATAAACAAGAAATTTATGAAGTGGTAAGAAACATTAATTAACATTTTTAACAAAAACGGTGTGACAAAAATCCTTCCCAATAAAAGTATATCATGAGCGCAACAATTCTATATCCTGTAAGTAGGTAATACTTGATGGCAATGCATTCCAGAATTGATGACTCACTGACCTCCAGTGAGAAAGGCAACGAAAATTATTTCTTGCCATCAAAGGAATTAGCAGACTACTCGGATAGATTATTATCTTCAGGTCTCTAAGTAAGATCAAAACGGTCATCATGCATACAGAAATTAGTATGGTGAAACATAAGAGTAGAAAGTTTATAAATAATATCATCCTAAATTCATAATATATGAAAGTAAGCCCAAATCTTTGACAGGAAGAAAGACGTAACTTTGTCGACGAAGTCCCCATAATTTTGTTCCCAATCTTCTCAAATTTATTAATATGTTTATCACCGAAAAAGTCTGAAATGTTGATGCAGTATGAAAATGGGGAAGGATTAAGAATTATAGATATACTTTAAGTCTCTAATTGGAAGAATATTCTTTTTTCGACGTCATAACCTCAAAACAGCAGACAGAAAAATGCGCCGCGGAAAAAAGCGCCACGAAAAAAAGGGCCTGGAAAAAAGCACCGACGGAAAAATGCGCCGCGGAAAAAAGGGCCGCTGAAAGATCGGATTCATGTGAAATGATAGTGCGATCGTGATTATAGTGCCAGGTTAGGCCTAACAAAATGCAAATAGGCAAGCGAGCGTTAGGCCTTACACGAAGCAATATAATGTGAGTTAGGCCTAGCAGAATAATGCGAACGTTAGACCCAAAAAGATATACGTCGTTTTGCTTATGCCCCGATTCATTCCTATATATTTTAATAGTAAAATATTTCTTTTATATGGCTCATTTCTTATTAGCTTCGTTTATGCGTTGTTTTTCAAGCTCTAAGTCGAAATTTCTCTCCTAGTTACCCCTTTGAGTCTTAGGTGAGAATGAGATTGGTGAAAAACACTCCTTCTGCAGAACAAAGCAAGATAATGTGAATAAGTTTTGGATCAATATAAAAAATGTGTTTGAGTCACGTCCTTTAATAGAATAAATAAAAATAAAATAATTTAGAATTTTCTAATAAACTTTCTCTTCATTTAACTCTCAAACAAGTTCTCGACATAATCTCTACTTTGCTGATATCCTTTGAGTCGCTTTTTCTATTTGTCGTCAGGGGCGGACAGGGCCAGTGCACCCTCATGGGCGATAGGACTCGCGCCCTCCGAAAATCCAACGTGTGCGCCCTTTAAGAAGATTCAGTCCTCCTCTGGTTTGACTGTATGTATTTTTACAAATATTTTTAAGCAGTTTAAAAATTGCATTGAGCACCCTAATACGTACCATCATTTTCGTAATTTAATTTTTACACAAATGTGATTTTTTTTTTAGAATTTTTAAAAATTCGTCATGAATGAGAGTAAATTGTTATCGTCATTAATCGGTGAACATTTTTATTCTGAAAAGATCAAAAATTGTTGTGTTTTTTCAATAACTGCTTTTAACTAATTAAAAATTGTAAATAAATAAAAACCATGTAGCTAAATTTTTTGAGAAACGTTGTATGGTTAACATCATATATGTATATCCAAGGGGTAGCGATGTTCATAGCATATCCTCATTAAAATAAACCTAGTGAATATAATCTATTTATTTGCTTATTTAGTGCATTTTAATCGATTACCAATTGCCTATAGTAGTTATAAAAAATTAATAAATATATTGGCATTTTGATTATTACAAATAGTCCTTTCAATTGCCCATATGTATTCGAAAACAATTACATTTGGTTTTCAAAACTGAAATTAATTAAAACCTATCGAAGATGTGCAATGAGTCAAGAAATACTAAGTAACCTGGCAACAGTATCAATTGAGACCAATGGAGTAGGCAAGGGATGGGCTAAGGGAGTTCAAACCCCGCATTGTGGATATCAAACCACGTTATTTCCTCTAAGGCCGCATCACATAATCGTCATTAAAGCCACTTGAGTCTCCTTCCCCCCCCCCATGTGTTTTGAATTGCTGCGCTACTGTTTGAGAAAGATCTTAATGTAGATTTCGATACTGCCAATGAAAAATTTGCACAAATTAAAACAAGGCGATTTTAAATACATTTGAATATACTGACCTTAAATGCATCTTACTTCAAAACCATTTAACATTTAATTTTTTTAAGTATATCAGTATTTTCTTAAAATAAAATATACATGCTTGGGGTGGGGGGGGAGTTCAATATTGGACTGGCGAAAGGGATCGTTAAGTGGTTTTAGCGGGCGCAGAGCCGTTTCTAAGTGTTTTGTCGCTCTAGGCGAGAATTAAAAAATACCGCCCCCACCCTTTTACTACCAAATCACTCTCTTTTGCCTATATCTCCCTCCCTCCCTCCCTCTCAACTATCACCACCAACATTCAGCGGTACAACAATCATAGGCATAGAGTTATGTGTTTGTTATTACCCTTCACAGGGATAACACAATTGCCAAATATGGTCAACACAAGAAAGCCTCCGGGGCGAGATTTTTGTGAGTTTTCGTGGGGGAATTTATTATACAATAATTTTTGCCACCCACGTATTAATTACAGCTCAAACTAGAGCTTATGTAATTTTGGAGAAAAAGAGACGCTTTCCCCATCCTGGATTCGAACCAGGGTCCCTCCGTTTAGCCCGCGGTGTCTTGACCTACTAGAAAAAAAAATATTGTACGTTTTAATTTTTCCTCTTTTTCATTTTTTCTCCCCATTTGCTCAATTTTTTCTTTGTTTGATTAAAAATTAATTTTTTACGCCATTTTGCCGCCTTAGGCGGTCTCCTGATCCACCCCAACGATGATTATTTTTTCTAATTAATTATTTTTTTTTACTATTATGACCAGGGATAAAACTTGGGTTTTTTGCTTTTCAATCCTTGTTAGATCAAGGGGCTCTCTGCTCTCCCTCCCCCATTACAAACTCAAATCGCCCTGCCGTTAGTGTCTCTTTTCTCAAAATGCTCATATTTAGATTCGCCTCGAGATATACTGTATATCTGGTCATTATTAAGCCTAACAGGCTGCCAGAATGCATTAACGACAAGTAAAAAAGCCCTTTGGGAATTTAATTTGTATTTTCGAAAAGTATTTTAAAATACATTTTGCATTTTGTATCGAAAATACATATTTCTAAGTAGTTTGTTCAGCTCTGGATATAGTCGTGCGCAGAACGTTGATGGGGGTGGGGGGGTGCCAATTGGAAGACGAATGGGCCGGAAACAATGTCTGCTCCCCTATCGTTAAATGACGATTTTCACATGAACGTGCATCTTTGAATGCCGTGTTGATCGGCAATCCATCTCCCTCTCAGCCACCTCGGCGGCTGATTACGCTGTTCAAGCGTCCTGTCTGGGATTACAGCGCCGCCTCCGGCGGCCACCCTTCCCAATGCAATCCTTGCACAAAATCTTCCTTCTCTTACCCCCTATCCTGAAGTCTATTCCATTGTTTTTACACCTATAGTAAGTTACTATGAGTTGAAAACGAGAAAGAATGCCACTAACATATTTTTGCATGTCACACACATGTGTATGCTCGCTTGCACATTGCTTCTTGTTAGGCCTAACACTCGCATTATAAGGCTTTATGCTTATACTATAGTCATGATCGCACTACCATTTCACATGCATCCAATCTTTCTTCGGCCCTTTTTTCCGTGGCGCTTTGT
>QLNU02015270.1:24451960-24462555 GCA_006491805.2 Dysdera silvatica
TATGCACGATACCATGCTGGTATCTCTCTTCTCAGAATGCTCATAACCTTAGATTCGCCACGAGATACCCTGTATCACTGTCGTACGCAGGGGGTGTTTATGGGGGTTGTAACCCCCATTTCAATGAAAGTTATTATGATAATATAATTAAGATCATGAAATTATTAAGCCTAACAGGCTGCGCGAATACGTTAACGACAAGTGAAAAAAGCCCTTTGGCAAATGTAATTCATATTTTCGGAAAGTATTTTATGGAAAATACAAAATTTCAAGTATTTTGTAACTGAAATACATATTTTTAAATATTTTGCCCAGCTCCGGTCCGATATACATGGTCGTACGCAGAACGTTGCTGGTGGGAGTGGGGCGGAAACAATGTCTGCCCACCCAGTGGCGTAGCTGGATATTTTGCCACCCGGGGCGAGTGATTGTCAATGCCGCCCCCCCCCAATATGGTAACAAAACAAATTTTGTTTTTTAAAGGCTAATTGCCGCCCCCAAATTGTGGCGCCCGGGGCGACCGCCCCCTTGCCCCCTTAGCTACGCTACTGTGCCTACCTCCATCCGTGAATCCATTGTATTGCTTTTACACCTATAATAAATTACTATGAGTTGAAAACGAGAAAGAATGCCACCAACCAGCATTACATTTTTATATGTAACATGCATGCATACATACACACACACACACATAGGCGTAGAGTTGTATGGGCCCGAGCCCGTCCCCCAATAATCTGAAATAAATTGCGATTTTACATATATTGTAATGTATAAACATACATAAAATGTGCTTGCCCCCCCCTCACCCCCCCAATAATTTTGAAAACTCTATGTTGATGCATACATAGGTATGCTCACTTGCCTATTGCATTTTGTTAGGCCTAACCTGGCACTATAATCACGATCGCACTATCATTTCACATGAATCCGATCTTTCAGCGGCCCTTTTTTCCGCGGCGCATTTTTCCGTCGGCGCTTTTTTCCAGGCCCTTTTTTCCGTGGCGCTTTTTTCCGCGGCGCATTTTTCAGTAATTCGTTCTTAATGACGCCATGTCGTCTGGGATTAACGTTCTCTCGGGTGTAGTTCCAGTGTACCTTTCCGATCACTATAGGCCTAGTGATCGGAAGGATTTACTTTATTGAATATCAAACCTTCAAGTCAGTTATATTTCAATGTGCTCATTCCTCTTCAGTTCTGTCTCTTTTTTTTTTTTTTGATTATTTTACGATCGAACATCTTTCAAACTTCAAGGAATGTGTAAGTATCTTCATGGTTTCCTATAATTCTGTTTTCACTACAACTTTGCCGATCTGTTTCCTCTGCCCTATTGTTCCAGGGGCCCCTGCTGGACGTTCAATCTTGATGCTCGTCATTTTTATCGTCTACTTTTGCGAAATCAGTAGTTTCCATGTTATCGTGATTCGCCAATTCAGAAAATTTCCTGCAGTAATTTCGACAACAATAGCTTTAGTGAGTGTACCTCTACTTTTGCTTTCATCTTCGAGTTTTTACCATTTTTTGTTGGGATGACAGAATCATATTTGGCAATGATCACACATGTATTTTCTGCATAAAAGCAACTGACAATATCTCGATGTTCTGTCTCTGTTTTTACACTACAATTTTTAATTCACCTTGATTGTTTTTATTATGTGTATTTAACATATATATGCTTATTCTTTTAAAGCTTAATAAAATACATTTCTTAGGAATATTAAAGTATCTTGATACTCTATTTCATGAAAAGAAGATTAAACGTTTTAAAAATAAATACACGCAAAATTAATATCCACTTTATTTTAGAAATTTTTGGAATTTGAATAATGTAAAATCCTAAAAAATCATTAATCTTATATTATTTTTTAAATTTTCACTCTATTTTAGCATTTTGTTATTTGATTAGTTATGATTTATGTTTTTGAACGAATATTTGTTGAAGAATTGTTCATTATAAAAGAGAAATTTATTAAACATGCTTTTAAATAATTTTGGGTTTCTTTCTAATTTATTTTTAAATGGGGCTGTGATAGATATTCGTGGTGTTTGCTAATCTTTTAAAGAGACTCACATAATGTATTCCCATGAAAAATTTTTAAATTTTAAAATAATGCTTTTAATGGCGAGAACTGTGTAATTTTTGTGCTAATTGCAATTAAAATTTAACGAATTGCCATACAGTTTCCATTTGTTTACGCCTTTTCAGGCCAGTTTAAAACTAATTAGCGAAAACTTATCATACGAACGTGGCGTGAGAATTTAGGGAATTTTTAGTTAGTAGTTTACCTATGAAAATCTACGCATATGAGCAATGTTTACTTCGCCAGCAATATAAGTTTAATTGCATTTAAAATTTAATTGTATTGTTTAATCGCCAGTTTAATTGCATCAGAACATGTGATTATAATATAATAACTTCGTAAAATCTTAGTCATAGCCAAGTACGTTAAAATTCAAACCTTTTTTACGTTAAAATTCAAATTAACATTGCCAATATTTATAAAAAAACATTTGTGAAAATATGGATGACATTTATATCGTCTTACAGATCTAGATGTTTGGGCACTGTAAGCTGTAGTGGTCTGATAAATAGACCACTACGTCTCCCTTTGAATGGGGGGGGGGGTGAATTCCCGGCGAACGAAGCTTACTTGAAACGGCTATCTCTGTCGGCGAAGACAGGTGATCTAAAGGGAAATACTATAATGCGAAGTTCTACCTCATTTACTGACATAACTTAACTATCTTAACAAATGTCACGGGACTGCAAATAAGTACTAGGAGGTAGGTAACACACATAAAATATTTATTAATAGCTAAACATAACATGAGACTAGTAGAAAGCATGAAAAATGATAATTGTGATAACTTCGTCTGAGGCTTAACTATGGCGCGGCTAAACATGCCGACATCTATTAAATAGCTCATCTGAAGTGTGCTTACATTAGTTTCCTCTCTAAATTGCTGACCTTTCGACACTTTTTTTTATTCTAACAATTTGACTACGGTAGTAGCCTATCTTGGGTATTACACACATATCATAAAACGATCAATTATAACTGCATTATTGGAGTTCATTTTAGTTTTGGAACACATATTGCAATCCATAGCAATCATTACGAAATACATTATCAACAGCAATAATATCCAATAATTAAACTGTCATGTGACTATCATTAATTATGTTGCGTAACTAACTCTATATGTCTAATCTGACTCTTAGGGGAAGATTGCCGGAATTGACGAGACATGATCAAAAAATATTATTCTCTTACCCGGCTCTCGCGAAGAATTCGCCTCGACATCTCAGAAGTTTGCTATAGCTGCACGAGAGGCATATCAATTTGGTCGACATCACTGACTGTGACCGTGCGTAGTTCAAGGGAGCTATTCACCTCACTTTTAAAATATTGCTTTACCATCTTTGGGTCCCATCTGGTACTGATCTCATACTGATCTAATTATTCTCGTCTTATACTGACTCTGATCTCATGCACTTCTGCCCTGAAACTGATTAAACTTTTTAAAACTTCAAAGTAAGAATGGCGTTTGGACCTGTGATTGGTTATTGGCTTAACCTATCAGTGAGGTGACCGTGTCTTGCAGTTTTGGTGCAGGGAGGTCCAGATTTCCTCTGCAGCGGACGTTTCCGTGGAAAGGCAATAACTTCTATTAACATTTACGAGGTTTCTTTAATTGATGTAAACGACTTTTATGGATAGATATTCTATGTACGGACCTTTGAAGATTGCAATTAGCAGGGTTTGTATTGTGCAGACGCAACCCTAAAGAGACGGCATGTCCAGGCGCGGTGATCAAAACCAGGGCAGTCTTTATGCGTCTGTTCTTTACTTACGCCATAAAATCTTGGACTATTCTAGAGATTTTTAGTTGTACAAAGAGTTGAGAGAATTGTAGGAAGGGTGGTATTCATTAAACCTCTTCTTGTCGACGTTGCACTGTAAGTGAAAGTGAGTGCTTTCTTTTATGGCTTAACGTACAAATTTAAGGGGAAAATATATAAATTACAACAAAACTTCGTTACAGGACGATCGATCTTCCTATAACGGTACACACAACATACTTCAAACCTAGTCCTGATTGAGCTAAAATTAAAGGAAAATAATTTTAGAATATTTACAAAAACAAAAACCATAAATATCTACATTAGGACGAACCGTTCATAATTAGCGATGTTTCATTTATATTTAAAAAAATAACTGGTATTTTCGAAAAGGTGGTTTTCTTTTGCTTTGACTCTATTTTGAAGGCCTTTTTTATTCATGAGAGTGAATTAACCTTGAGTGATCGACTTTACTTACGGGATGCTTCGCGATGTATAGAAGCGGTTACCTAATAGTAAAACGTACCATACTTAATAGATAATGCTTATTCCAATACTTTTGGATAAACTTTGTCATCCGAATATTCGGCCCTCCTGTTTGGATCTGCTGGATGCAATTTGATTGATGGTAGGTAGACAGTTCGTTTAATATGTTGTTGGGAAATTACTTAAATTTGTTACTTCATGTTAAGCTCCACGTGGCTCTGTCTTGATCCCATGACCACACTTTGTTTATATTAACGATATATGCCGATTTTGACATCAAAACACTCAATTGTATTCGAAAATGACACTGTTTGGCATGACATGTGAACAGACCCTTCTGACACTTTCATGGTTTACCGCAAATAGATGGAAAATTAATTATTCAAAAATTACGTGCGTCTTACTCTACAATAGACAACGTCAATAAGTATTGGATACTTTAATAACGATTTAAACTTTGATTCCATATTCCCCTTCAGTTAAGTTTTTAGTTTTAGGCATTGGTCTTTAAACTAAGCTTTTCTGGAATCCTTTGTCTGACATTGTGGTTTCAATATTGTCTGCTGTTTTGAGGTTATGACGTCGAAAAAAGAATATTCTTCCAATTAGAGACTTAAAGTATATCTATAATTCTTAATCCTTCCCCATTTTCATACTGCATCAACATTTCAGACTTTTTCGGTGATAAACATATTAATAAATTTGAGAAGATTGGGAACAAAATTATGGGGACTTCGTCGACAAAGTTACGTCTTTCTTCCTGTCAAAGATTTGGGCTTACTTTCATATATTATGAATTTAGGATGATATTATTTATAAACTTTCTACTCTTATGTTTCACCATACTAATTTCTGTATGCATGATGACCGTTTTGATCTTACTTAGAGACCTGAAGATAATAATCTATCCGAGTAGTCTGCTAATTCCTTTGATGGCAAGAAATAATTTTCGTTGCCTTTCTCACTGGAGGTCAGTGAGTCATCAATTCTGGAATGCATTGCCATCAAGTATTACCTACTTACAGGATATAGAATTGTTGCGCTCATGATATACTTTTATTGGGAAGGATTTTTGTCACACCGTTTTTGTTAAAAATGTTAATTAATGTTTCTTACCACTTCATAAATTTCTTGTTTATTCTGATAAATGTAGACTTCAGTAGAGTTACGTTACTTTTTTTCCTAGTACATGATATAGAAAATTTAGTGTTTTATTTTTTTGTAATATACATGTCCTATCTTCCTTTTAAAGGTATGTGGGTTTTTTCATTCCCACTTAAACAGTTCCTTGAGCGGAAATTAAATGTAAAGTACTTACATTTTTGTTGGATGTACAGCATCGTAAATAACTACATGTTGATAAGATTCGTGGTATCCATTGTAAGTTGAGAAGAATATGCGCTTTTTAAACACCAACAATTTATTCACCTAAATTAAAGATATTACAGATATTTCTTTTTAACACGTAAGAGGTCATTTCGAGCTATGCCCGGCCGCGCTTACATTCGGTTCCAGACCAGATTCAAAGGCATTCTCCTTGAGTTTGTTGTATGTTTCTCATTTATAGTTTCGATACATCCGAAACTTTATCCAATGGGACTATTGGAATTTTAACCAATGGGAAGAGATGTTACGGGAGCCAATGAAATCTTTTATAGATCCATATGGACCATGTACGCCATAAGTTCAATGCCCTGGTTATTACATATTGAGCGCGTGTACAAGACTTTCAAGCTAGCTGCTATTATATATTTAAATACATTGGAAAAACGAAATATTTAATAATATTGAATCTTAATTAATTTAATTTGGGTTAAGGGCTTTAACTTTTATTTAAAGGCATAACAATACATTTTCTCCAGTTTTTCAATTTCTCCATTATGCCACATTTCTTTGTCTAATGCAGGAAAGGGGATTGTCAAGAGGACGATGATGTCATTTTCTTTCCCAACCTCTTCTCAGGACTCTTATTTAATGATTCGTTTGGTCCATTTGAAATTTATATTGCATTCCTTGGAAACCATGATAATTAAAAATAGTCGCTAGCAGACGATGACCATGAAAGAAAACTACAATATCTGTCTGATCGTGTGAAAAATACCGTTTTAATTTGTTTTATGCTTTGATGATGACGGGTATTTTCTGTTGGAAAACATTAAATGAATATAAACTGCCATTAAAAAAACATTTATTAAAAATAAATATATAAGTTAACTTTCGTAAGATATTATTACCCTTATTTAAATAAATCGAACACTACGCAGATTAAATCAAACAACAATATCAATCAACGTTTATTGGCGTAGTGATACCAGCGCCGATGTTATGGCGTGATTAGATGGTGAAACGTTCGAAAGAAAATAAATATTTCTGCGTTCGGTGGGACCTGAACCCACGACCTTCCACTTGCCGGGCGGAGGCTCTACCCACTGAGCTACGAAGGACAATATATAATCTCTTTACGAACGCAAATAAAGGCTTTACTGAAGCCGGTTATTTCGCAGAATGGTGTAGTACATGGACTACTATTTAAACCAAATTACGAAAGCGGTATTAAATTGATCGAAATGCCCGTTGCAGCATATGTATTTAAACAAATTGAACACCACGCAGATTAAATTAAACAACACGATAAACCAACGTTTACTAACGTAGTGATACCAGCGTCAACGTTATAGCGTGATTAGATGGTGAAACGTTCGAAAGAAAATAAATATTTCTGCGTTCGGTGGGACCTGAACCCACGACCTTCCACTTGCCGGGCGGAGGCTCTACCATCTAAGCTACGAAAGACAATATCCAATCCCTTACGAACGTATATAAAGACTTTACTGAAGCCGGTCATTTCGCAGAATGGTGTAGTTAGTACATGGATATGGAATTTATTTTCCTTCGAACATTTCACCATCTAATCATGCCATAATATAGGCACTGATATCACTGCGCCAATAACCGTTGATTTGAATTATTACCCTTCTCAGGGTTAAAACAGTGGCCAAATAATGGCCATAAAACGAATCCATCAGGCGTGTTTCTGCAATTTCCTTGCATGGGAAATTTCTATGTGCAGTAATCTCCGACACACAAATTTGACCTTAAACTAAAGATCTGAAAGTATAGGAGAAAAAGTGACACCTCGACGGCTCAGAGTTAATTGGTTTTTAATTGATTTGAAGAAGCCTTTGGAAATATATATGAAAATCTTAATACATTCCAAAACAGGACAGAAATTGTTACATTTCCTGAAACAAATTACATTATTCTTTACCTTCCTTATTCACGCATAAACCTTTGAAAATTGTCTTTATATGTTATTTTTAGAATATTAATGTTTACCCCTTGAATATACTTTATGTTTAAAACTTGCAATTTCTATTTGGATAAAATTACGTGAATTAAATTACAAAAGGGGATTACTATTCAATGAGAAATAGCACTCTAGATGTTACCTCTCAAATGAGGTGGATTCTTGTTAAATTTTTTTCCAATTTTTAAGTGTTTGTTTATTACGATGAACTTTGCTTTTCACCCCCCAAATAGTTAATTAAAAACGTAGAAAATTTCTTTCCAGAAATTTCCTGATGATTTACGGGGCAGCGTTGAATTTTGTAGAGAAAAGAACCTCAAATATTTTATACCAAAATTAATTAAGAACGAGGCTGAATTTAAAATATTGCCCAGAATGCCTGCATTTATTTAAAAGATTCATAATTATGGTTGCAATAAATAATTAATTTTTATTTTGTTGTTCTCTGAAGCTATTGAGCCCAGAAGAAGCTACGTAGAATTAGCTTAACAATACTGAAGTAAAACAAATTGCTAATTGTGCTAACGCAAGAAAATTAACAGCATGTGAACGTTGGTGAAAAAAAGGGAGATGATTACCCACAGAAAAAAATATAAATCTCGAAAGGCGCAACAATAAATAGAAAAGCTTTGCTTTTATACTTTGTGGAATTGAGAGCTCGTTTCTAAACAGAAAAAGAAAAGAAAAAAGGAAATAAGTTTTCATTTCACACATTTTCTCGTACTTTGTTTCTCTTTTAGGAATCTTTGGAAGAAAAAACCCGATTTGTTGAACGACGGTTTTTGTTACATGAGTGGCAGGATCTACGAGTCTTTATCAAGCGGAATAAATTCAGTTTGTCGAAATTTAATTGACAGGTGAGGAAGTAAACGTCAAATAAAATTGTGAAATCTGTCAGCAAGCAAACGTAATTAACTTAGACCTGAAAAATACAAGAAAATAAATAATGCATCTGCGGGAAAAAAGATTGAAAGAATTCTTTTCGAAATACAAGAAAGGAACTGTAATTTCGCGCACCAGTCTCATTGGATTTTCTGGCGATATATTATTGCTAGAAAAGGAATGCTTTATTAATTATTTCTGATAGAAGTCTTGCGAATGTCTAATAACCATTAACGACTCTCAATAGTTTTGCCCATCGTTAGGAGTATTCCATTAAATTCTAGCATCGGAAAAGTTCATCACAAACTTTTCTTTTTAGTCATGTCACATCCTTTATCTTCACTGTTTTATATCCATTCACTTAAATTTATGACTGTGGCAAAATCTTAATCATTGAAGAATGTATATATGTCATAAATTATATAAATTTAGAAGCAGACAATCTTTTTTTTTTTTTAAATTGGGTCATAAAATATAACGTACCGGACCAAATTTGCTCCAGTATTGGAAAGTGTATCGGGAAATCATAAAAATACAATGGTCGGTTGCCCAGCGGAACACTTAGTTTATTGGAAAATTTCCATTCATTTTGTTTTTGATGATATTAATGTTACTTTTCAAGAATACTTTCTTTCCAATACTTTTTTCTCTTTACTTTTGTCTTCAAATCTTCAAATATATTAGTTTCCTCTGATATATTTTTCTTTCCGGTGTTCCACTGTCCTTTTCTTTTCTTCGAATTCGATGTCCGAAATTGTTTTGCTTAATACGGTTTTGAGGAGTGATGAATGGTTTTGATCAAATTTCCGTTCGATACAGTTCAGTTTAAGGAAGGGAATATATAACTTAGAATAAAATGCGTATACTAAGAAAGAAATGTACACGCAAAAAGTTAAACTACGATCAAATAGCAAATGAAGTAGTTCATTCATACTTTTAGATGAGGCAGGAATTACTCGTTACTTCATTACTCGAATGTCGTATTACTTTATTACTCGAGATGAATGACTGCTGCTGACTCGTCTGAAAGTTAAGGTTATTAATTCCGTTTATTATTTAAAAGTCTCACTATTTTCTGTACAATATATAACGTATAAAATATTTATTAGTTATGGAAGCATGATATGGATACCTGCGGGATGTTGAAACACATTCTTATGGTGCATGGCAAAGTTTAATTCGAAATTTAGAAACGTGTACAAGCGGAAAAATTATAAGTATCTAGTAATGATAAAAACTTAGTAACAACAACATTAAGCATATTTTTTTACGTCTAATACAGTATTTAGACGCGTTTCACACGGAAGTAACTCTCCTTCTTCACAGAAAACTTCTAGTGAACACGGATTGTTGCCATTTTAACCTACTATTGGCTCCAAAGGATTGAAAATAGTTAAAAAGCACGTAATGCAAAATGAATAGGAAAGTGGATGGATTATTAACATGAACATCATAGTAAAACCTTCCATGCGTTGCCGAAGTTTGGAGTTGAGTTGTAGTCATTAACAGAAGTTTTTAAAGAGTATAAAATGCTCGATAAAGCATCAGAAGCTACGTAAAAACACGATTATTGTAGTTCTACATGAAAGCGAAATTATCAGTAAAAATACAAATTACAACACAATGTTTTATCTCCTGGTGAAGACCAGGGCTTAACTAGTTGAAATGCCATTGAGTGTTTTCCTCATCTTTTATATGCAATAAATACGTTGTAGTTTGTGTTTTTATTAGTAATCGAAGACTACACTTAAAATTTCATTATTACTAACATCTAATGTACCTTACATAGTGCTAAGTCAGTTTTACACTGACCTACTTACAATTCGATTATTTATATGTTGTGCTCTGTTCCGTGACAATATATGTGCTTGATACGCAAAGTGATCAATTTTTGCATGAATCATAATCAATTTATTTATGAATCATAATCAATTTATTTATGAATCATAATCAATTTATTTATGAATCAGAATCAATTTATTTATGAATCAGAATCAATTTATTTATGAATCATAATCAATTTATTTATGAATCATAATCAATTTATTTATGAATCATAATCAATTTATTTATGAATC
>QLNU02015270.1:24462655-24478257 GCA_006491805.2 Dysdera silvatica
AAATATCTCGGGTGTTTTTTTTCCGGATATGTATATTGTGTATAAACCATTTTGTTTGCAGGTAATTTTTTTGCCTAAAAATCATGATTTCAGATCTTTTATCTAAAACCTTATTTTACACTTAAAATGTTTTGAGCTAAAATAATCTGTTTACATTCAAGACACCCAGAACGTTTTCTTCTAAAATAATATGTTTTGATTTAATTGTTTTCAACTGTCATTTATGATTTTTTAACTTTATGTTATCAACTAAAATTGAATTTAAAACTAATTTTTTTGTTTCGCAGGTTTCCTACGAGGGTCCCGAGCGAGAGAGAAAGAATTTTCTATACTTTCATGAAGACCACTATGACCTGATCCGGAGCATGACCGGTTTTCATGCAGTATCTTACTATTGCAATGATTGTGACAAGGGATTTAATAATATACAAACACACATTTGCCCCATTCGATGCAATACATGTTTTTCTCAATGTCCCTTCGGTACATACCAAATCTGTAAGGACTGCAGTAGGACATGTCGCTCAAAGATCTGTTTCGACAACCACAAAGTATTGGCGGGCTAGGTTAGCAGTTATTGCCAACAGTTTTACAATTCTTATAACTGTAAAGCATTTTTACAATCCAAACAGAAACCTCCCCATTTACATAGATGTGGGGAGAAATACGGTATCTTTTGCAAACAGTATTTCGTAGAATCACATCTATGCTTCATGCAAAAACTAAAACCAAAAGAAATTAACAATAACTATATTTATTTTGATTTCGAAACAGATCCAAGCACCAATGAACATGTTGTTAATTTTGCAGTGGCCATGTATGGAGCATGTATTTAGTGGGTACAGTGCGTGGGATGATTTCTGCAAATTCCTCTTTTCAAAAAAATATCGTGGAATAAGAGCAATGGCGCATAATATGAAAGTGTTTGAAGGCCAATTCGTATTAGAATATTTGCTTCGGTAAGGTTTAAAACCTGTTGTAATACCGAATGGATCGAAACTCATGGATATATCTCTTCCCCTCACTTAATATTAAAGTGATCGATTCATTTAACTTTCTCCCCATGAGTTTATCAAAATTTCCCAAAACATTTGACCTCATAGAGCTGGCTAAAGGATATTTTCCACATTTGTTCAACACCCCACAGAACCAAAATTAGATTGGAAGCCTCCCTGGTATTGAATACTACAACGCAGATTTTATGGCATCGAATGAAAGATCAAAGTTCCTGATTTGGCACAAGGAGCATCAAGCCGACAAATTCGACTTTCAAGTCGAAATGTTGAAACATTGTCGGTATGTGTAGTTATTTTTAAAAAATTGTTTAATTTTTTTCAGTAATTATTGCAAAAAATAAATAAATAAATAAATTAATCATAAGTGCTATTATGTTTTAAAACATGTTTGTAATTTTTTATAAGAGAAGTTTTTTTATTTTTTCAAAGTGTTTGTATCGGGCTTTTTTCATAAAAATTATTGGTTATTACAGGTCTGATGTCGACATTTTAAGACGTTGTTGTACCATGTTCAGGGAGAACTTCATCAAAGTTACAAACGTGGATCCATTCAACCACGTGACAATCGCCAGTTCCTGCATGTCCAGCTACAAGACAAATTTTTTACCGAACAACACCATCGGTGTGGTCCCACAGCATGGGTACGTGAATCGTACAACTCACAGTACTTCATCTGTACATTGGCTTGATTGGATCAGCCAAAAGGAAGGAATAGCCATACAACATGCCCTGAATGGTTTAGGGGAGAAAAAGATTTCAGGAATATCTGTTGACGGATTTTGTATAGAGACAAACACTGTCTATCAATTTCAAGGTTATTTTTTTCCATGTGTTAATGTTTTATTATTTATATATGTATAATAATAATAATAATAATGAAACAATGATACGTATATTTTATTTTTTAAATCTATAGGCTGTTTCTTCCACGTCTGCATCCAATGTTATCCTGACCAGGACGTTGTCAACCCCATACAAGACAGACAGATGGTGCAGTTGTATGAAGAAACTCTGACAAGATCCAGATCAATCCATGCTCTGGGGTTTAACCTGGTCGAGCTGTGGGTGCATAACTTCCTCAAAATGGTATCCAGCGATCTAATGATGAGGAATTTTATAGCAAACCACGAAGTTGTCCCTCGCTTGAATCCCCATGATGCAGTTTTTATAGGACGAACCAATGTTCCAAGATCTTTCTACGAAGGTACAGCGAAGTATATCGATTTTACAAGTCTGTACCCTTGAGCTAATAAATATTGCAAGTAAATATACTTTTTTTTAAATACATAACAATTATCGTTTTCAAGAGGTTTTTTATTTTTTACAGTTTAACGAAAGTTCTATTGTAGAGTATTTCATAAAATTTTGCGTTTTTTCCTATCCGAAGAGTCTATATCTTAACTTAGGTATCAGCTTGTGTTATAATATCCTTTTTTGTCAAAAGTTGTATTATAATGTACTTTTTAAAAATTATATGCTTTAGCAATCATACGAACAAGGATTCTATATTATAATTTAGATACCCCGTAGGACACCTTCAAATCATGACAGAGGGTTTTTAATCTGCTATTTTGGCATTATAAAATGTACAATATTACCTCCAAGAAATCTGTACATCCCGGTCTTACCTTTTCAGTAAGATATATTTTCTAATTAAAAGTTTTGTTTCTGTAAAAAAGAAAAAAACTTATAATGACGTTTAAACATGTTTATGGTTTCTGATAATAACATAAACATGTTTATTATTTTTTTCATATTTTTTCTAAAAAATGCATATATATATATATATTGTTTTTTATCTTTCTAGATCTCAAGGTAAATTAACATTCCCTCTGTGTCGAACCTGTGTAGGAAGCCGGCAACAAACGAAATGCACACATATTGGTACAGAGAGTGCTATCACCGGGACTTGGACCACAGAGGAGGTGAAAATAGCTCTCAGAAAAGGTTACGAGATCTTAAAATATCATGAGGTATATATCTATAAAGAACCTTAAAATATCACGATGTATGTATCTATATTATGAGATATGTATGAGGTATGGTTTTTTTTGTTTTTTTTTACAGGTTTACCATTTTGAGGAAACGATGACTGGTTTGTTCGGCGATTATATAAACATATTCCTGGAAATTAAGCAGGAATCCAGCGGCTTTCCATTAGACTGTGTCACTGAGGAAGATAAAGCCACGTACATACAAGATTACCTGGACATGGAAAATATACAGTTAGATCCAGATAAAATCAAAGTCAACTTGGGCATGAGAGACGTATCTAAATTATGTCTTAACAGGTACATTAAAAAGTGTTATTTTTCTTGTTTTTAAAAGAATGGCTATCTCGTGTCTATAAATATGTTCTTTTTTTCAAAAGAAAAGTGTTTAACATACGTCTCTTTATAAACATTTTTTATACACAGCCTATGAGGACGATTTGGTATGCAGGTCAACAAGGCGCAGTTGACATTTGTAACAGATCTACCGCAGATGACAAAGATGTTTGCAGATCCAACGATCGAGGTATTTGTTTGTTTGTGTGCGTGTGTGTGTTATAATATTGACAGATGTTGAGCATATTCTTTTTTAGGTCTCAGATGTCTTTCTGCAGTCAGAAAAAATAGCTGCTATCCAATGGCGGTATAAACAGGAATTTGCCCTCCAAACCGATAAAGTGAACGTATTCGTTGCAGCTTTCACGACTTGTTAGGCCCGTCTCAAATTATACGAAGAGTTGGAGAAACTAGGACGCAATGTTCCATACTTTGATACTGATAGGTTGTTTGAGTTTAAAAAAATACATTTTTTTTACGTTTTCAAACAAATGTTTCAACATGTTTTGCTTATTATTGTATCATCATATATATCAGTGACGGTACTAATGATCCAGGAGCTGGTCGGTATCTTGGTAAATTTGTAGACGAGATTGAAGGGAATACAATAACCAGGTTTATATGGGGTAATTATGTGATACTGATTTAGTATATGTTTTAATGAATTGTTCATCTTTTTCATATCCATTAGAGCATTGTTTTTTTATATTGTTTTTCAGGAGGCCCGAAACACTATTCTTTTATCAGGAGTGATGGACTACGTGTATCCAAAATAAGAGGGTTTACACTTAATTTTCACAATAGTCAACAAATTAATTTTGACAGCGTCGCAGCTCTCGTAAAAAATCTGGACATGGAAGGCTTTATAATAACACACAATCCAGCAAAAATAACCAGAGATGCAAAACGTAGACGAGTGTTGAATAAGCCTGAGACTAAGGTCTATCGACTCGTCTACGACAAAAGAATTCTAGACCCTACAGATTATAGGTCTTTACCCTTTGGTTATTGAATGAATTTTTTTAATAGATTTATCTTTTTTATGATTTTTGAAAAAATCACATGTATCTTTTGCAGGTATAATCCCACAATATTGCTTTTTTTAGACCCTTCTCTTTCCCAGCAACAGATGTCGCCATCCAGTCCAGTGTTTTTTTTCTTTCAAAAAGACAGCAGATTTCGGCAAAAATCCTCTTATCTCATATATCCCATTCGACGATAACACCATTTCTCCAAAAAATCACTCAACTCCCCACCCCTTCTATCTGATACTAACGCTCCGGCGTTGCATGTTTTACAAAAGCCACACAATTCTACCCCGTCCTTCCATCTAAAGACAGCACAGAGGTTTCTGCAAAACCACTTAGCTCCCCAAACTACCCCTCAAACTCTAAAGATAACGCTTTATGGAACCTGTTTGTGACGTATCATCGAGAGGATGTCCCATAGCAAGTTTGAAGAAACAACTCATTATTCTCGCAGCTATCCCAGTATCCAACAGCTCTTTTATTTCCTCACTTTAAAAAATGAAACGTTCTCAACAATCATCCATCTCTACAGTTGCAAAGCATTCTAAAACCAATGTAAGTTTTCACTTGAACTATGTTTTGAGATACATATTGGTTAAAAACGTGTATTTAAAAAATTAATTCTGATCATCTTTACTTTAAAAATTAATTTTAAACATCTTTAATTTAAAAAGAAAGGACTTTAAAATATAATAATTTGTCAAAACAAAATACTTTGAACGTTGTTTTTTTTTCCAATGCTAGTTAACTATATTTTTCCCAATGTATTGTATCAGCTTTCTTTTTCAAATTTGTGATAAATAAACGTGTCTAGATGCTTAATTTTTTTTTCTCTGTTGTAGGTACCATTGCCCGACTTCGACTGTAATTCAATGGGACTCGTGCCCGATTCTGGACCTCTGTTTCATAATGCTGACGATTTTGAAAATAGAGCTATACCCGAACTGGTGATGATCTCGGATGACGACGCAGGTGTAGATGTACCTAACGCTTTGCCTGCCAGTATCGTACCTGCTCAGCCACCACCCTGGGATTGTACACCAACTGTTGACGTAATACCATGTTCATCGACTCCACCAATTTCGCCATTTGTACCTATCGACCAAACTCTTCTTAAAAGCGAGACGGTTCGTGAAACGACACATCTTAGATCCCCTGCTAAATCGGACATTCCATGTATCGACTTTGCCACACAGGATGTGTTTCCGACGTTAGACATTCCACAGGATTTTATCCAGCTCAGCAACAACACCTTGTTTGGGGCCAGTGTGTTTATGGACTCCGTAAAGATTCACATAAGAGAATTTAAACAAGGTGAGCGGAATAATAATAATAATAATAACATTAGTTTGTATCCGACTAAGGTCGGAATTACAATGTCATCCGAGGTTTTCCAAATATTTTAACAAAAAGCAGCGTGCTTTAAGCATATGGTTTTAAACGAGGCCTTGTGCATTGCGGACAAGATTTTCATTTGTACAGTTCCTGGAAAAGGTGTTGACGAGATAGATGTTAATTTCCAGTATTTATTTAGGGATAAAGCTGGTGTCTTACAGTTCAATAGGGTCCCTCTAATCTTAAACCGTTCACAATTTACCACAATGGTTTTAAATATAGACATTGTGGAACATTCTGTTGCTAAAATGAATGCCAAAGAATGGTTTAAAACAAATGTCTTACAATTTTTACAAAATGCAAAAAAGGGTGGCGAGGTTCACATCACCCACGAAAACCTGAAATCCTGTTTATGTGACATTATGCATGAGATGATTACTGATGATCTATATAAACACATAGACATAGAGTGTGTGGGTTGTGAAAACTGCATGACTTTGCAGAACACAGATAGTTGCACGAAACCCTTATATACAGCGAAGGAATATTTGCAAAAATGTAGAAACGATTGTCATGCATGTTTCGACCTCGGTGAAAACTCTTTGAACCACAAATGCTCCTTCGCCAGACATGCAGGAATGTATTTTCAGAAAATTGTCAAAGAATTTGATGTTATAAAAATGGCCGAACGTTTTGTTCTAGACTTAATCGATTTTAGTCATGTAGCGATTATAGAATTTGTAAAGACGTTAAATCTCTGTGAAACCCTGTATGATGTATATTGCACTTTGATTATGAAAGAGCTCTATGTATGCATCGTGTGATGTCGTTTACGTTCGTTGTTTGTAAAATCATTTTACGATTGTCTTTGAGATAAAAACGTTAAATGTTGTCTTGTACAGAAGAATCAAGGCCTGTATATATTTTTTTTTTAATTTGAAGAAAAATAATTAAAATCTTGATTATTTTAAAATACATTTGTACCTGTATTTATCTAGTTAAGATTTTTTAATTAAGATTTTTAGCAATGTCTTTACTTTAGACAGATTTCTGGTTAAGATTTTTTAATTAAGTTTTCTAGTTAAGATTTTAACTAATACAGAATAATATTTTAGATAATGCAAATTAACATCGTTTACAAAATAATAACAGACAGTTTGAAAAATTTTAGAAAAAAATAATTTTTTATAAGACAGCCATTTTCTTTTTACATCTTTTTTCGGTTTACGAACACCATATCCAAGCTGTGACACAATTTTCTTATTTTGAACAAATTTTGCAGGAATGTTCATTTCTTTCAAGGCTAATATAACTTGTTGATTGGGGGGGTTCAGAAATCTTGGATCTATTACGTAGTAAATTGTCAATCAAATCTGCAACATGTGTATTTGGAAGCATTTTGTTTTTATGCACGACAGCACATTGGGATGCAATTTGATGAAATCAACAATATTTTGGGTCTTCTTCTGAAAAGTTTTTGGCATACTTTGAACAATAAATGTTTCATCATACGGAGTCTCCGCTTTTACAGGGAAGTGCAGCTTTTTTTATAGTTGTTTCAGGTTCTTTGCTGACTTTTTCCGATTGCACTGGAGGATTAAAATCGCGCATTTTTAAACGTTTTTGAAAGAGTTCTAAATAATGCTTTAATTTCTCAGCATCGTCCTGTTTGCTGAATAAAATCTTTTTTAATTGTAAATCAAGTTCACTCGGATGATCCTCAGAGATGACATGTTTTAAATAACGCTCTTTCGGTACAAGCACCAATTTTTTAGCAAATTGCATGTTTCCCCCTACTTGGAGATAAAACTAGTCAGCGCCGTTAACACAGCCGGTAGCAAAAATCCTAAAAATCCTCCCTTTTGAACAATTATTTTCTTCTTACGATATAGCGGGATTTTCTTGTTAGCCAATGACCGCAAAGTGTTTTTATAAGGTTTCAATTTCCGTTTCAAACTATGTGAGACATTCACGTTTCCACGTAATGTGTTCAAAACACACTCACACAATGCTTTAATGCTGGAAGAGGGTAATTTTTGAAGGAGTCCTTTTCTTAGCTTTTTACGACACAGGCATATGAGACGTAATTGTTTTATGTCTGCATTGGACAAAGTCATTTCTACAAACACAACGTTGAGTATAATGATAACGTTTTTTAATGTAATGATACCCACCGTGAGGCGAGAGAGAGAGAGAGAGCAGTGTGAGGCCCCCGCGTCGTGGGAAGGAGGTAGGGAGGCCTCGCACCGCGGGAGGGACCCCCATAGTACACTAGGCCTAGCTAGCTAGCTTAGCGTTGCTATTCTAGTAAAACTATACTTTACCTTCGCTATATTTAGCCGCGCTATATATGTACATAGAACTGGGAACGTGTCTGGTAAATGTATTCAGTTTGATTCGGAAATATATTGGCACGCAATCGAAAATCTTCGTGTGGTTTTGGATGTAAATCCACCATTAAATAAGAATACGGATCTTTGGTGGCATCTGCATAAACTTCTTGAAGAAACTTAAAACGTGTTGGGTACAACTGTTTTCCCAAGTGATTCACTTGAGACATGTCTCGGCGATTTTTAAATAACACTAAATAGTGAGCATTTAACGATATCTCCCGCATTTCTTTTCCTTTATGAAACAGATTTTGGCTGATCAGTATGACGGACGTATTGAAGTGGTGAGACTCCCGGGTAAACAGATGAGTCACGCGCTTATCATTTCCACACTCTGACATTAAATCGTCTATTATAAAAAGCGTGTTGTCCCTTAAATAATTTTTAAAGTCCGTAGGTATTCCTTCCATAAATTCAACATTGGATATTTCGTCATACAAATTTTGATGAACTCCATAAAACCATACAATCTTTTCGGGAGGTGGACAAATCAGTTCTTTCACGTGCGTTAAAATATCTCGAACAAAAAAAATTTCCCCGTACCCGAAGGCCCTGCGATCACATATGTGAATGGAGCGTGTAGTGCAAATGACGTCATGATGACAAATGATTCGAAAAAAGGACAGGTTTAACTTTTTTATTATTTTTTTATTTAAAACTCCTTAAATTTTACAAGTATCCCAAAACGGGTTTTGACAAAGTTGTACACGCGTTTATCATTGGCTGAACGTTTCGGATCAAACATGGTTACAATATCTCGGAAACTGCGCCCGCGACACCTAGAATATAAGAAAAAGACACAAAATTGTCCACAAACGGATGTGTTAACACATTGTAGGGGCACGTCGTTATATTCGACCGTTTTAAAGTTTTTCATCATCTGGAATATGGGTCCTTTAAAGAAATGAGGCGAATGTCCGTAGGAATCAAAAAATTCTGCGTGTGTTGCATCTCTCATGTACATAGACACCCAGTGGCTTCCAGGTTTCGAATCGGGGTCCACGTTCGCTACTAAACAAACAGGGTAAGTTGGCAGTTTTTTCGGTAATCTGTTACTAGGATACACACCTAAGAAAGACGGCCGGGTATAGGGGTCCCGCTGTAAAATACCCGTAAGCTGCTCCGTGTCCATCTTAGTTTGAAAAATCACAAATCACGTTTCTGGATTTTGTAATCTCTATCACGTTCTGAAACTCTGCATACACGATGATGGAAATAGTTTTCGTTAACGTTTTGCTAAATTTTATTTCAACACGTAGATTTCCTTGACGTGTTAAATGCATACATCCCCATCGCAAAGATCAGGGAGCAAATCAAACGCATATAAAGTGTAACCTTTAGGATACTCTTCTCGATTAAGAAGTCGTTTTTTTTAAATAATTTAATTATTTTAAGGGTCGCAATAGGGGAAACAAATGCCTCAGGCGGATACCCAAGTGCCCCATATATTACTGTTTTGCATAAGTTAAGATACATTTTTGCTGATTCTATAGGGCTTGTATAATTTAGACAAAAAGAAAAACTTCCGCACCATGAATAAAAACAGCTTTAGACTTTAATATCTTGCGCATGTCGCTTTCAATAGCTTCTCTACTTACTACAAGGAAGTGAAGGGGCAGTGGAACAGTTTTCCTTTATATTCAAATGAGAAAACACGCTGCTGTAGAATTTTTACGAGTTATGCATAAGAAATTTCCTCCATCAGCCTCTCACTTCTTCGTTCATAATTTTCACGCCAAGCAGTTCCAAAATGCCGTAGCAGGTGTATTTGCAAAGCAGGAGTAGTGTTTGTGGTCGGAACTTACGCTGTTAAAATATGCAAGAATATTAAAAACGTACTTTTCGAGGAAACCTAAATGAGCAAAGACTTAATGGTGAAAGTTGGTGCGGGAAACTAGGCACTGGCATTTTTCTTTGTAAAGGTCTGTAATGAGCAACCGAGAATTTCCCAGCCTCTGCGTTATATCTTTCCAGGCATTCGCCGCTTTAAAACCTAAGATACGTCTTGCAACCAAATTGAGTGCTTTACTTGCGAGAGAATTTCTATTTGAGTCGATCTGAAACTTAATCCAAATTTTTTCTATTGCAGCGTAAATGCGTCGGATTAGGTGGGTCTCTTTTAACAGTTTCTATCAGTTTGATCATTGCCACTTATTAATTTTTCTTTTCGCTTTTCTCCACAATTGGAAGTGAAACATTTGCAAGCTTGAAAGATCACTAATTGCTGAAAGACAAGATTCTCACGATGTCAGTAGATATCCTTTTCTAAATTAAAAGCCAAATATATTTGAATACATTTTCACCGTCAAGTAAATTATAATTCTGTTCATGAAATTCAGATAAAAGATACATCGCTTCTCCTAATAAAAATTATATTTTAGAAATATCGTGAACTCCTATATACAATGGGTGCAATAAATTTTAAGAAACTTAATTGATTTAAATAGGTCAGAAAAATTGTATTCCATCATTCATTATTGACTAATGTCAAATGTATAGTAGAACCTCCATATAACGAACTTCTGTATAGCGAAATTCTCTATATAGCGAAGTTTTGGTAAATCCCCATGGTCATTACATATGAAAGTGTTTCTATATAATGAATTTTTTAACGACTAAAACAGAAAATCGAGTGATCATGTCAGATACATCGGATTACTTAATATCGTGGGAATTTAATACGATTTTAAGATAATTGGCAAACAAATAGAATAGGGCAGGCCAAAGGAATTTTGAACTCCACAATAAAGAGTTTTAATAAGTACACACACACATATACACCTGTGTCTGGTTGCCCCATACAGTGCGAAGCTGTTAGACTAGAAACAGGCCCTAATTGATCTTGAATGTACTTTATTGTTTGAATAGTACTTGTAGTAATATTTGTCGTGCTTGTTTGCTCGGTTGATTACCAGAAATCCAGACCTTGCAAATTTCCCACAGGGGTGCTAACACTTGTATGATGAATCAACACCGCCATTTGTTGTGCAGCAGGATGTTAGAAATTTTTCTACAAAAGCATGAATGTGTATGGAAGAAGAATGAAATATTTCTCCATTTTAAGGTAGGAATTGTTCAACTCATTGTTTATGCATATAATATTTTATATTTAAAAACATCTATTTTTAAATGGCTGGATGTTATTTATGGGAAACAACAGTCGTTTACTGAAAAATGGGATTTTAATTGTGGTACCATATTTCATTGCCCTGATTCACGAATACATCGTTTCCATGTATCGAATTTTCCATATAATGAATTTTTTCATGGAACCGTCCATTTTGTTATATAGAGGTTCTACTGTGAATATTTTAGAAAGTTTAGAATCAGTAATTTGGACGGACAGATAAAAAATTAATTAAAGGATTTAGACTACGCTAATGATAATTTTGCGAAATATTTTATTGTCCGTGGAGTAAAAAATTGCATGTAATTGCACTTGAAAATTTCGCCAACAGTTCATTCCTTTAGAAGAAACAGCATGCATATGTTCATGCATGCAATATTCATAGGATTCTTTCAAGAAATCAGGTAGTTAAATTTCAGATTAGTAAACAAAAGCTTTGTAGACACATTATGGACGCAATAGACCAGTTTTCTTCTTCGTTTGCTAGCAGAGTGCATTATTGAAGCCTTGTAAAACGCCCGGTATTTTCCAGTGAATGTTAATGGAATTGGACTTTGTTTCACATACTGTGGCAGGGAACAATTGAACGTATCTGGAGGCATTTTAAGTATGCAGAAAAAGAGTTAACTTCTAGCCACGTAATTTAGAAAATGAATGAAGATGTTAGCTAATATAGTTTCGATTCAAATAAAATCTGAAGTTGCGTACTTCTTTTATGAACTCCCTATATGTTGATATAAAACATTTGTATTCCAATTTAACATAAATATATCGTTCTTTCTATTTCATAAAATACATAAAACTGATATTTTATGGTAATTGTAAAATCAATTTCAAATGGATATGCAAATAAGAAGAGGATTGAACATTTTGTTTGATAAGAAAATAATCCGATGCGACTTAAAGAAAATTATGTTACATCTGTTGGGACAGCTAATATTGTTCTTTATGCAAATACAAAAGCAAAAATTGTATAAAAAATTTCAAGACCATTGTGAACAATTTTGCTGCTTTTTTCTGCGTTTATCTTCTAAGGATTATGGAATCTGAACTAAGGAGTATCAGCTTTTAACATAAAACAATTTGTTTCAGAATTTTTTAAACATGTTTTCAATAAAATGATAAAATTGCCTTTGGAATCATTTTTACTTTTTATGCTTTTGTTCTGTTTCGTTAAATACTTTCCTCAATGATTTAATTCATGCACTTATATTCTTTCCTATTAAATAATAAATTGAAGGCACCTCATTATAAAAAAATTTATTTCTATAAATGTGTAATTCTAGATCAGATTAAAGTCAATCGCGATAGAAATAATTTCATGTTTTACGATTAGTAATTTATTACAAAAAGTACAATTTTATGATACGCCGTTAATCTTGAACTACTGAGGTTTCATAGACGTTTTAACCTCTCTGCACATTTTCAGAAGAATAAGTATATTTTCCAGTTTTCAATTTTCTCTTTTTAATTATATATATTTCTATTTATATCAGCCGAACATTTTAGTTAACAAGAAATTTTGTAAGTGAAATGGTCTCATTTCAAAACAGTAATTTTATGATATAAGAAAAATGTTTCAAATAACTTAATTGAATATCAATTATAGGTAATTCGATCTTGATTAAATATCTTTTTATACATTTAATAAATATTTAATGAAGCTTGTACCAAACAATTTTAATGATTATGCACATTGTTTCATTATTTAATCAAATTTTAAATTCATTGATATGGTACACCGCGCAACAGCAGATGTGTTACGATTTTATGATGACAGCTGTTAAATGTTAACGTTATATACGAACATATTACAAATATACATATAAACACACACACACACACACACACACACACATATATATATATATATATATATCATCATCATCATCATCATATTCAACCATTATCTATCCACTGCTGGATGAAGGTCTCTCCAAATGCTTTCCACACAAGTCTATCCTGAGCAATTCGCTTCCACGTCACCCCAACCTGTTTTCTTATTTCATCCACCCATCTAGTTTGAGGACGTTTTCTAGGTCTTCGGTGGTCTCTTGGAATCCAGTTCAGAATTTCTGTTGTCCATCGTTGATCAGTTCTTCTTGCAATATGCCCAGCCCATCGCCATTTCAGCCCTTCCAAAACTGTATTTTACTGACTTTTAAATTCTGGAATTCTCTCTCGATAAAGCGAGGAGCCAGGCCTTCATAAGTACAATCACATTTCTAGAAAAAATGGGCAAGAAATTGGAATCATGTCAACACCAGTTATCCATATTTCTGCCAAGCATCCAGATATAGCACCGATTGATTACTGTGCGTTTGGACTTTTAAAACAAGTTCGCCTGAATCTCCGACTACCAATGAATGGTCCTGAATCACTACCTTGGATGGAATGTGGAAAACTGTGGAAGAGGAATGGGAAAAAATTGACCGCTTGTAACATTACAAAGGGCATTACTATCGTGAAAATCTGATGTAACACGATAGTCAAAAACAGAGCTATCAGGTAGAATACATTAAAAATAATTTTGCACTTATAATTGCATAATTTACGCTGTCAAAGTTGTTATAAATATGTGTAAACACCCTCTGTATAAAGTAATTTTAAAACATCGTTGTTTAAGTGTAGCACAATTGAAAGGATATGCTAAGGTGCTGATTAATGATATGTTAATAATTTAAAATTATAGTACAGTAACACGTAGGATCGCGTTTGCTTAAAAACTTTAGAAAATCATAATTTTATATCAATTAAAATGTAGCAAAATAGAGGTTAAGCAATAGTCTACATTAGTCTTCATACTTATACCTGCTAACGACCTGCAACAGGTCATAAGACGCGCAGATGAAAACGCAGAATGTATAAATTACTGTTTGTTTGTTTTGTGGTTTTACGGCTCAAAGACTACAATGGTCATGCTGCGCCGGGATATATTACTATACTATTTTAAATACATGAGTATGGTTTCAAAATATAAGGAAATAAACGTTAGATGGGTTTCAAGCGTATGGGGACGGAATTCATTTATCTATAGTTCTTTATATTGCATGCAATAGAACAGAGTTTCATTTAATGTTTTAACTTGATGAAGAGATATTTCATCTTTACAAATTTTTATCATTTAGGTCTTTTATAAATATTTTTTATTTTTAGCATTTTTACTGAATTTAAAACACTAAAAACCGTCACGCCGTTTTGGTGATAATTTTATTGATAATGTTATTTTTATCCTACCATGATATGATGATGACGTAAATAATCAGATTTTGCCTATTTGGTGAGGTTTATTGGTTATTTAGACTGCTCCAATTTGACTGGAAAAATAAGATATATGTTTCAATATCTCATTGTTTTTAATTTAAATAAAAAACTTATTTTTAATTCTTTGTTTTTATTACTTTTAGCAAATGATAATGTCACAATTTCCACGGCCTATTATTTCTTTCCATTTCCGCTTTGCGCTTAACTTCCAATGTAATCCATCTGTTCCCGATGCATTTATATATGTTTTTTCTCGACTTTCTAGATTTGCAAACCGAACACGAATTCCTAAACTAAGGGATTAAAAGATGAGTAAGTGAACGGATAGGAAATTGGATAACCACAGCACGCAAAGGAATAAAATCCTGTAAACAGCTTCCTTACGTGAGGCGTGGGAAGAAGTTGTCGATTCCTCTCTTTACCACCTGGATCCAATTTTCGATTTCTTTTTCTTTTGGGGTAGACAGCAGCTCCATCAGTTTTGCTTTTGGAAGCTGCCACTTTCAGCGTTGTAAGTTGGGAATGAACATCGTTTTCACCTCTTTTCTTTGGATCCGATGAAGAAACGCGAGCGCTTTGAGCAGTAATAATGATAAATGGAACATTTAGTAAGAATAAAGAAGTCATGCTAAAGTATTCTGTTTAGTAATAATATGCATTCCTGAATATGTGTGTGCTGAGCAACAATAATATTCATAGGCAAAATACCGACCAACTGACTGACTATATGAATGAATGAATGAATGAATGAAATATTTATTCAAAATTTCCAGAGCGTATCTGGTATCTGGCTTAATATTATTCTTAATAAGTTCTGCTACAGGTTGTCCACATTTAAATTTTAAATTAAGGTTAGCATGAAAATATTTTACAAATAAAAAATTTCATTGGAACGATGATTGTATTATGATATATTATATTTTAAATTATTAGGGTTTCATAGTTCGTGATGATGTAATACAATGCTCACGGAACTATTAAATAATATTTAATAATAGTTTACGCTTGTTTGTGTTTTGGTTTTATCTATTTTTATCGAAGGTTTACGTTGCCTTAAAGAACTTCATTCCTGTAAACTAATCACATGAAAAGGAATATTAAAAATAAAGAACAAT
>QLNU02015270.1:24504171-24522721 GCA_006491805.2 Dysdera silvatica
TTCCCTATTTCTTGTTACGGTGCCATCCTCTCCTTTTAATGCAATGATGTGTTTCTTCCCAACAGATAAACTTCCTTTAACAACCCTAAGGCTCTTGTTATTTTCAATGGCTTTCCTTACTAGCTCACAGTTGAATTTTCTTATGTCTTCTTTCATGCTTTTGCGCAGAGTTTTACAAAGTTCTATGTACTCAATCCTGGAACTGGTATTTCGATTGTCCACCTTCATATCTCTTCGCCTTTTCATGAGCTGTTTCGTCTTCTCAGATAATTTGCTATTGTGCTTTTTACAGGTTACACCACCAATTTCCCCAGCAGTTTCAACTATTGTCTTAACAATGTTTTCATTTGCTTCTGAGATATCACTTTCATCAATAAGTCCTTCCAGTGCAGAAAAGCGATTTTTTAATTCCAACTTGAATGCCTCGGTATTTACTTTCAGTTTCATTAGATCCACCCTCTTACTTACTTATTTTCTGTCGTTCTAATTTAGTATTTAAGTGCACTTTACATCTCACCATTCGATGATCACTTCCAGTATTAAATCTGTTCAGTACACTGCAATCTTCAATAATTGATTTCTTGTTTGCCAGGATATAGTCAATTTCACTAGTTCCCCCATTTGGGTGTTTCCATGTCCATTTTCTTTGCGGTTTCTTCTTAAAAAATGAATTCATGATGCTAAGGTTTTCAGCTTCTGCAAATTCGATGAGTTGATCGCCACGTTCATTCCTTTCCCCATATCCGTATTTACCAACCGATGTCTCTCCTTGTTCCTGTTGTCCAATTCTTGCATTGAAATCCCCCATGATGAGCTTGATACGTTGTTTCCCTTTGGTGTGTAACTCTTTCATTTCTTCATAAAATTCTTCAACCTCTTCGTCGGTATGGCTTGATGTTGGTGCATATACCTGTACTATTTGAAGTTGGTATCGCTGGGTTAGTTGAACAACAAGCCTCGCTGCTCGATCTGATGTACTTTCAACTTCCAGAAGACAGTCTTTAATTCTTTTGTTGATTAAGAAGCCAACACCACTTGTTCTTCCAGTTTCCGTTCCTCTTCCAATTCCTGAAGTTTTGCTTCAGAAGCAAGGGATCGTCCATTAAACGTAGCCAAGGTCAATAACAAACGGCAGCCTGGGCCATTCCAGTGATTCTTAGCACCCCCTGCTTTCATGCCACACTGACCGCTGCCTTGATCAGGAGCACTCCAGCACCTGGAGACTAGGGGCCATGGTTTCTGGTGTGTCAACATAATGGAGGAATTAGCCATAATTTCACCACGCTGGCTAAACGGGTTGGTGAATTAGCCCTCCCCTTCCGCCTTTCTATCCGTGTAGCAAATATTAATTTGCCACATAAATAGAAAGCTCAGCCTGCACCACTTGAAGGCGGGGTAGGACACTAGGTTACTGGCCTGGCCGGTTCCACACATCGTCACATACGTTCAGCGTGTGGGTCTCCTTCCAGTTAGATACCAGCAACCCTTTTGCAGGCCATATATATATATATATATATATATATATATATATATACATACCAATTATATATTGTGTCCCATAAAGAACTCAACTTTTAAAATGCCCGCCATTTCTGTTCTAGTAAGTTGGCAGCACTGAACGTTATACGATTTTCATCTGTTGTCTTTGTGGTTAGTAGACACGGAGCGCCGAGTAGCGCATGATTGTCATCTGTTTTCTGTACAGGTAGGAATGGAGCGCTTCACGGCGGAACAGCGTGTTGTCATAGTGAAAACTTATTACAGATGTTGTGAATGTTGCGCAGAGACTGTTCGCAAACTTCTTGGAATGTTTGGTCAACGTAATGCAACGAATAAGTCGACTGTGATGATACTGATTGCTAAATTTGAGAAAACCGCTTCGGTTGTGGACATTAAACACTCGGGATGTCCTCGTGTTAGTCGTTCTGCGATTTCATACATAATCACAGGTAGCATACACTGCAAAAATATGTAAATATTAAAATTACTTAATTTCACCAATAAATTTGTATGTCATTATGCACTCAAAATTTGCGTTCTTTATGGGACACCCTATGCATCATTCCCTGAAAGCATTAGAAAAGTTTGCGAGGAAATCAAAGAGCTGTTCACCAAAGTTCAACAACATATCAATGAAGTTAAAAATAATAAGACGAGGGTTGGACAACAACAGCAAGTTAAAAACTGTATTCGAAAGTACAGATATAGTAAAATAAATTAACGTGGTATACAGATATTTGAATTTGTGCAGGCTAATGAATTTAGGAAAATGCATCACTTTCAGGAGTAAAACCACGAAGAAATAGATATGAAAAGATATGCTTATTAAAAAATAAGTAAAACTGAATGAATTTTACACTGTACTGCACATTAAACTCAATATGAAAGATTGCATTTCATTAAAAAGTTTCAAGTAGAGAAGTTATGAAATGTCTAATTATGAAATGTCTAATTATGAAATGTCTAATTATGAAATGTCACAATTATGAAATGTCTAATTATGAAATGTCTAATTATGAAATGTCTGTATAGTGAATCTCAATACTAAATTTAAAAAGTTTAAGCCCATCGACAAAAAAAAGCTTATAAGAGGATGGATCCCAAAGAAACTAAAAAAAATCTGAAAATTTTAAGCTCTAAATGAAAAATGTAATTAATTTGGTATCTTAGAAGAGACAGCATTTTTAACGTAATTACTGAAACAGCATGTCAAATTAGCGATACTGCAAACAGACAAGGTGATAGTAAATTATCTGGGAAGACATATCAACATGGGTAAACAACTCATCATAAGATTCCATACCAGACTTTGGAAAATTTTATCCAAAAGAATTACGAAGGACTTAAGAAATTTTCATTGTGAATTTATAATGGAAGCTATTAAGAAAACAATGAGAGCATTAATAAAATGAAATGACGCATATCCATTGCATATATACGAATCATCAAACATTTAAACGCAGCCAGAAATTTGCCTGATTATGACTTTAAATTAGGTTATATTTAATTGAGTTAGCAAACATCTGTCTCATAATTATTCTAATGCAGATATAACCTACATTTAGCTGTAGTGAATATGTTTATGAAGGATTCTTGATTTTGAAGTCCAACGAATATGAATATATATAAGTTGCTAAATTATTTGTGTTTTAATTCAGAGCATACTTGAAGCAATAGAGAAAATGTATTGCACAAAATGCCGCAGTTATTCTCAATAACAATGAATTAATGATTTGCGTAAAGGAAAGCATTACAAAATAAGTCAAGTGTTAACAACTAAGGAAAACTAATTGGGAATTGGTTTTAATTAAATTTTCCTAAAATTTGCGTAATTACGATAATAGCTGGCAGCTAAAATCAAATAACACAACAGTTTTCATTTAACCAGATGCATACATCAGATGAACGAATAAATGAAGTCATATTCCGCACTAACAATCGGCAAGTTAGGCTCTATGAGGTTACTGTACCAATAATAATAGTAATTTACGTAAGCATTTTATTTTACGACCACCATTGATATTCATATTAACTTGGTGTTTATGCAAAAATATATATGGCAACTGATCATCGATGGACAACTGAAATTCTCAACTGGATGCTAAAAGTACGGAATTTAATGCTTAAAAGCCACCGAATACATAGGAAACGTCCTCAAACTTACTAGGAAGTAGACGCCAAACCCAACGAGATAAGAAGCGATGATTATACATACGAGATCACTGAAGAGAGCGCAATTCACCAAAACGTGAAAGTACAGTGCATGAAACGTTCGCAGATGTCAAGAATATTTGAAGTCATCACAGATGTTGCAAAATTGAAATAAAGATTACATTTAAAACTAAAAATATATAGTAAGCCTTATTTTCAAAATTAGAGCGATGATCGCTATATACTAGACCAAGGTCATCCAATACTATACAGTAGAGATGTGCTAAGCCATTCAATTATCATCCTGGTGTCATAAACGCACGTGCACTGTTTCTCAGGTTGAGACCTTCTTGCTATGGAGAAAAGACCTTTGACTGTCAGTTACGTAATTAAAAAAAAAGGACGAAGTTTCTGGCCATCGTAATTTCGATGCAAATAAAATGTGTATACCTCTTTTATGAACACCCTGTTTATCTGCCTTCACAGAAAGAGGCCAACATCGTCAACACGTTGATAAGTAAGATAATGCGTAATGATATGTTTATTTACTTTATCATCCTTTAAACCACCCAACGTGAAATTGTTGTTCATTTTGTAACATTTACTGTAAGTATAAATGTTATTTTACATTTTCAACAAAAAACATTGGCAGCGGCCTTTGTGGCAGAATGAATACGAACGTACTTTTGTAAGAAAACAATAAAATTTTTTATTATTTGCTTTAACCAATACTTTTTGTCGCATTAAAACTTCTTTTTTGGTTTTAGAATTTTATTGGAAAAGCAATTTGTATTCAAAAAGAAACATGTATTTGAAAAGATAACTTTTTTGTGATATTTAAAGAAAAACACAGAAAATAAAAAGTGATTTTTTTTAACCACCACTGTATTATGTTATATACAGGGTGGTTGTAAAAGTCCTTATACACGCAGATAACTGTCTAACGGAGAGAGCTATATGTACGAACGTAATGCATAGGTAAAGGAAAGTGACTATGCGCTACAAGATGAGACTGCGTGCAGCGCCCCTAGCGGAAAAATCCAGAACTTAGAGCTGATATCTCGAAAACTATTCAAGATATGGTAAAAAAGTCAATTACAAAGTTGTTAAGCACTAGCTAGTTAGTACGAAATGATTTTTTTTTTTTTCACCACCTTAATAGGGCAAAAATTGTGATTTAGGGAGTTTAACGTGTCAGGGCACTCCTTTGTGACAGCTTTCCCTTCGTACAGCTATGCATAGAGGGGAAGCTTCGGGTAAGGGCGATACTTTCATTGCATGTGTTTGCATCTGGTTACAATATGCAAATGTGTACGCTACGTCATACGTTATCGGTAAGCATAAAATAGTGGCCAGGCAAGGAGTGTAAGACAGTGTGAGAAGTGAAACCGTGCATTAAACGTCTGTACTTATATATTATATGGCGAATTATTCCAACAACGAGTATTGCGAGATGGTGCTGTTATATGGGGAATGTGGTCGTAATGCAAGAGAAAGTGCATGACAATATGCCGTACGTTTTCTTTTGGGACCCCATCCGACTGCAATGACCATCACTAATGTGGTCGGACGACTGAAAGAGACAGGTAGCGTTACACCTCGTCCCCGTTCAGGTCGCCACGCATGTGTAAGTCAGAGTGTGCAACCAGAGGACGTTTTAGCTTATGTTCTGATCCACACATGGGGCAGTTCAAGAGAAGTTGGTATGATGTGTGGCCTAACAGGCCGTCGTGTGCGGCAAATCTTGCAGCAAGTGGGAGCTCACCCCTACTATGGAATACTGCTGCAGTCACTAGTTCCAGGGGATGCTGAGCGACGTTTTAATTGGTGAAACTTCGTTACGAACACCTTAGATATGCAGCCGAATTTTTTAGCGAATGTCCTTTGAACGGACGAGTTAAAATTCACCCGCAACGGGGTGTTAAATAGACACAACGGACATTATTGGGCTCTCGAAAATCCTTTATGGAGACGACCAGTCCGACATCAGGTGTGGTGGTGGTCTGTTAATGTGTGGTGCGGTATTTTGAACAACAGACTCATTGGACCTATGTACTACGAGGGCACATTAACGGGACGTCGATATTTGCAGCTGCTACATGGCGTACTATCGGATATTTTGCATGATGTTCCATTGAGTGAGCGGAGAACCATGTGGTTCCAACATGACGGCGTTCCTCCTCCTCCTCACCATCCAACAGAAGTACAATTATTATTATCCCAAACCTTCCGCCAACAGGTCATTGGCTAGGGTGGTAGTGTGAGCTGACCTGCACGGTCACCGGACCTTACCCCACGGGACTTCTTCCTTTGAGGCATCTCAAAAGACAGGTCTATCACACCTAACCGACGACTGTGGACAATGTCGGCAGTCGCATTACCAATGCCTGTACAAGCGTCACGTCTGCAATGCTACTGAATGTGCGAGAAGAAACGCTCTACCAGATACGAACATGTATTGTGGCCGACGGTGGCCACACGTAATGAGCACACATAATGACATACAGTAATACGCTGTTCACATTTGCCGAACCAAATACCCACATATTAGCGTTTGACGTGTTCTATTCCCGCAATTCATGTACCATTTTGTACTGCATCAGTGATGCTGGACAACTTTGGAATTAACTTTTTTTTTTCCGTTTCTTGAATAGTTTTCGAGATAGCAGATCTACGTTCTGAATTTTTCCGCTAGGTATGTAATTTCAACTGATGATGTTAGAATGGAAAATATAAATGTAAAAATGGCATAAAAATAAAATTTGCATTTGTACGCTGCACGCAGTCTCACCTTGTAGCGCATAGTCACTTCACTACGTAATCAGTACGTATGTACACATCATGTTCGTACTACCTCCGTGTCTGTCTACCTACCGTATCATGTCTATCTTCCTCCGTTTGACAGTTATCAGCGTGTATAATGACTTTACTAAACCACATTAAAAACCGTGTGTGTGCAATGAAAATATCGCCCCTACCCAAAGCTTCCCCTCTATTCATATCTGTTCGCAGGGAAGCTGTCACGCAGGGGCGTCCTGTACCCCTTAAACTTCCTAAATCACGATTTTTGCCCTATTAAGGTGGTGGAAAAAAAGTCGTTTCGTACTAATTAGCTGGTGCTTAACAACTTTGTAGTTGACTTTTTTGCCGTATCTTGAATAGTTTTCAAGCAGCATAGTCACTTTACTATACCTATGTATCACGTTTATACATAAAGCTATCTCCGTTCGACAGTTATCTGCATGTATAAGGACTTTACTAACACCCTGTATAAATCATAATAAGCGAAGGAGAAATAAGTTCACAACTGTATGACGTAAACTACTTTTTAACAAATGTATTATTTTTAACATAAAAAATATGCCAAATATTTAGAAAAAATTTCCGAATACATTTCGCGTGATGTTAACGATTCAAGTTCTGAATAGAAGCGTATATTTACTCACAAAAGTCTGAAGAAAAATATTTCACCTTAGGCTGATTCGTCCCCGCGACCTCTGGTTGAACTGAAACTCATCGCTTCAACCAATAAATCGCTACTTCCTATGCCTTGGTAGTCTTTTGGTTAAGGTGATCCGGATCTACCGTCTGTTCACAAAAAGAAGTCCGATGGTAGAGTTACAAATAACTGGAGGTAACGTTAGCTTTCAGCAGAGTTTGACTCTAATCTTAGAATTTATTTTTATGAATGAATATAGAACGAGTATTTTAGAATGAGCATTTTAGAATGAGTATTTTAGAACGAGTATTTTAGAATGAGTATAAAACTTGGAAACCTACAGCGCTGTAAGCGTCTAACCGGTTTGTGACATCACCTCCCGATATTTCTAACTATACCATCGGCCTTCTTTTCGTGAACAGACGGTAATGGAGGGACCTCCGTTCGACTCTGGGGTAGGTTTATGTCTCTTTTCCTTCTGGTCATTAAAAAACTCTATTCCCTACTCTAATCTCAAGTGTAGGTGCCAAAAAATTAACATATATATAATAAATCACTCTTATATGATTTTTATATCTTGTCTAGTTTTAGGAAAGTAACTTAATCATATTAAGGAGGTGATTGTAAAAAACAATAGATCAAGGATGTTCTTTTAACATTGGAAATTTACATGCAAGTTATCGACAAATTTTCTTTTAATAATCGAAGCTGGATCATAAAATGTAATAGATTATAAATTCTCATATTTCATAATCCAATATAATAAATACTAGTAACAATTGACAAGCGATGATTGAAAAGAATTATAGATAACAACAAGGCTTTATCAGCAAATGCACTCTGAAAGTCCTAGGGTTACAAACAAGGTTTTGTAACTTATAAATAAAAGATATATTTGTGATGGATATGGATGTTGTATCCTTATTAGATATTTTCAATTAAATGATATCTATATTGTAAATATATATATACGATTTTTAGAGTCTGGGGTAGGAGATTTATATCATAAATGTGATTCGAATATCTCGTACATACAAAATATATCACTTCTATTTTTATAAATCTTGTTGGCAAATGAGTTAATGCTACACATAATGCAAGTAATATAAATTTTATACATTCTTAAAATGACATTAAATTGCTTGATATAAAGATATTTGCAATCTGATGTTCATGATATATCGATATTGAAAAATACGTACATTAACTCATTAAATTTGAAAAATTATGTACCTCTCTCTCTCTCTCTCTTCTGAAATTTACTTGATTATTATAATTTATTTTCCGAATTCATTTCCTTACCACTTTCTGGAGAGTGGCTTATGAACTGAAATTAAAAATTATGAAAACAAGACCTTGCATTTACTATTGACACCCGTATTTCATAAAAGCCAAATAATTACTAAATAATTTTTGAACCGTTGAAATTTTTTCAAAACATTTGCAAATGTCTGTAATTTTAACACCATTTTTATGCCAATGAACAAAGACAGCTGCACCCATGTGGCGTGTAGAACCCAACTTCAACAGCGGAGGAGAGATGTATTTTGTCAATTTTCCAATATTGCCATAAGAACTGAAAATTTTCCCAAAATGTAAAATTCAAATGCCCTATATTTAAATATTTGTGCGGGAGTATATGCGCACGTGTCCATAAAATTTGCTTGAGAAGGAAATTGGATAGCATTTATATCGCTTTCCAATACGAGAAGGCTCACTCAAGTCCAGATACGGTGAGGGTAGTGTTGAAGAAAAGCAAATATTGATTTATCATCGATCAGAAAATCTGAGCGTTTTAATATATTTCAAAAATGTGGGTTTTTTCCTGGGTATTTTTAAGGCCTGGGGTTTAAATATTCCCAACCTTTAATGCGTTTTTAATAACCACTGGTGCAAGTAATTTAAAGATTAATGTAGCGAGAAATACATTTTCTATCCTATTCTCGTTTGTTTGAGCAGCAATTAAAGGTAAAGTGATACGGCCTATATTAATTTTTTACCTACATTTTCATTAAAACCAAATTATCATCAAGCATTATACATTATGGTACGATTTAATGTTTTCGCTTAAAAGTATTATTAATCTTAAGCCTTTTGATCATAAATCACCGACAAATTTTGAAATAATAGCAAATATATATAATGTATTCGATTTTTTGGAGATATACCGCACTAATACAAGGTAGGGAATAATTATACAAAATTGTGTGATTGGCCCGGGTAATTAATTGGTAAATAGCATTGCTAATATTGTTTCAATAGCACATGGCTATCATTGCTTGTCTTGTTATGATGTAAACAAGTGATATTAAATAGCTATTAGAAACGTTATTTAAAAGTAATTAACTGCATCAATCAATTTCGTGTAATTATTTTTTCCATTACTTTTTGACAAATATTAAAACTTTTTCTTCAGAAGCAGTTGTTAACGAAGCTTGGAGAACTATGATAATGAAAATGCGTATTAAAAATAAAGTAAATGAGGTTAGATATTCTATTGAATATAGCCTTTAATTATAAACTAATGAGTTTTAATATTTAAATGCTTAATGCTCACAAAAGAACGCGACACTTAAAACACATTCTAATCCTGTGTAACGCTATTCCATATTGAGCTGATTTGTTAAAACAGGTTCTAAATATATATATATATGCATTTATATTTGAACTTACATAACAAGCGCTACGTCCAACAGAATGTTAAATTTCTTTCAAACGTGATTATTTAATCACCAATTGCTGGGCTATTCACAATTAAACAAATATCAATATATTAGTTTGTTAAAAGTAGGAGTAAAATATTGAAACGTATTGAATTTACAAAATCAAATAATACTTATACGTAACAATCCCGATATCGACGTTGTTTAGCTCAAACCAGAGCTTTTTCTTTATATGAGAAAAAGAGGCATCATTCCTGATTTAGAGTTGAACTAGATTTACTTCGTTCAGCCTGAGGTACCATAATCGCTAGGCCATTCAGGACAGGAACTAAACTTCTGTTCTTTATAATGTAAGGTTGAAAGATATTATTATCCTTCTCAAGAATAATAAAATTTTCAAATCATGATTCAACACACAAAGCCACTGGAGTGAAGATTTTGTGATATTTTGTGGGGAATTTTTTTTACTTAATAATTCCAACACCCATGTTTTTTGCTTTTTTTAATACTTCAAATAATACTTCAAAGTAGGAAACTTTTCTCTTCTCCCAGTTGACGTTCCATTTTTTTGAAAATGTATATAAAAACAGGAAAATATTAAAATTTTAAGAAAATATAAATGTAAATAGATCAAAACAATGTCAATTATTTGCTAATGATCTTTATTTTACTGTAAGGCTTTACAGGAAACGAAAAGTAATTTGTTTAATATTTTTTCCAAATACTGGAAAAAAACAACATTGTTTTGATTTATAGCTGCTGTTGTCATAAATAGTCACTTTCGCAAATCTTCTGAGGAAACTCTAATCTGTTATATTTACGAAACTTTTTAGAACGTTGACATAAAAGCTGTACCAACGTCTACTCATTAAAACCATCATGAATAATTGAGTATCCTATTTGGTGGCTTCGTAATTTACTGGAATTTTGTATAAAAATTCAAGCTCTGCTTTTTCGTCGTGAACCGTGCTAAACATAATTTCTTATGTGCCATTTTTTGCTACCAAATAAATTATTTACTATCGCAGTAAAAAGGCCTTCTGTTTAAAGGAGATAACGTTGAGAACTTTTGGTGACATATTTCTTCACGAAGAAAATACCAAAGGCCGGACTAATATTTTTTTTTAATTTTTTCCTATCCTGCTAAATAATTCAAAAGATTATTTTATCTTTAGCTTAAGTCTGGTAACATGCACTAATAAAAATAACGTTACGTAATGAATGCACCTCTGAAAAAAATACCAGGAAAGTTTTTTGAGGAATTTGATAGGAAAAAAAACATTTGGTACATCTAGTCAGGAAAAAATTAAATATCTAGCTAACAAATAATAAGATAAATATTATTTAGTATTCACACAATAGACCAAGGTTAGAACGTTACGGTATTATTAAATTTATCATTTCATAATAGATGATGAGATAACTTTAATGAAATACATTTGCCTTCGTCCAAAGGATTAGTAACGTTGATTACGAATCTCTTAACTGAAGGGAGCAAACCTGATAAAAGATTAATTAATTGTAATTACAGTAGACACATAATTACTCAAATGGGCTTGTAATCTATTGATCCACATCTCCGACAAATGAGGATAAACGTATTCTGTGAAATTGCCAGAGTATAAATTCATCTGTATATTTCCTTTATTTTCAACATACTAGCATGTAAACCTTATAAATATCTGGGTCCATTACAACTATGAACTCATTAATGCATATAATATACTAGATTTACAGATCAAATAAAGTTCCAAATGTATAAAACACTTTTTCTAGAACTAGTGGTTAATTTATTTACCAATGCTGTTATTAATTATATTAATTGTTAATTTATTTATCAATGTTATTATTGATTATATTAATAGTTAATTTTTTATTAATGCTATTATTAATGATATTAATGGTTAATTTATTAATCAATTCATTTATTTATTATATTAATGGTTAATTCATTTATCATACATCATGGCATAATTTCCGTAACATCTATTCTGACTCACTCCGTACATGATTATTATGCATCATTTTATTATCATGTTTTACATGATTATTAAGCACTATTTTATTATCATGTATCATGTTCTGCATGATTATTATGCACTATTTTATTATCATGTTTTATATGATTATTATGCATCAGAAACAAATATGTATAAAAAAGTGGTGTGTTAAAATTTTAATTCTATTGAATAATCCTTTCACGCCCTCTTTTAAACCTTTAATTAAATACTACATTGTTTGACAAAATTAATGAAACAAAATATTTTTCATTAATAAGATTTACGCTTTTTTGTAAGATGCAGTCTGTCTAACCATTCTGACAAATGCTTATAAAGATGGATTGCAATGTGATTTCACTGCAGTTTCTATAGATGTATCCCAATACGATTCTGATAGCTTCCGAGGCAATTCCGATTCCATTGCAATTCCGATGGACGGATGCTAATCCGATCCTAATGCAATTTTGATAAATAAGTTATAATGCGATCCTAATTCAATTTCGATAAATGAGTTATAATGCGATCCTAATGCAATGTCGATGAATGAGTTGTAATGCGATCCTAATGCAATTTTGATACATGAGTTATAATGCGATCCTAATGCAGTTCCTAGAGATGAATTTCAATGCAATTCATATAGATTTATTCCAATGCAATTCATATAGATTTATTCCAATGCAATTCATATAGATTTATTCCAATGCAATTCATATAGATTTATTCCAATGCAGTTCCTAAAGATGAATTCCAATGCAGTTCCTAAAGATGAATTCCATTGAAATTCCGGTAGATCGATTCCAATAAAATTAAAATGAAGTAAAATTAAAATGAAGTAAAATTAAAATGAAGTAAAATTAAAATGAAGTAAAATTAAAATGAGTAAAATTAAAATGAAGTAAAATTAGAATGAAGTAAAATTAAAATGAAGTAAAATTAAAATCAGATATATTCCAATGCAGCTAAGATTAATCCAGTACAGTTCCTACAGATGATTGGCAATACCGTTCCTAAGGTGAATTCCAATGAAGTCCTAAAGGTGAAATTGCAATGCAGTTCGTAAAGCTGAATTTCCATCAGTTCCTAAAGATGGATTCCAATGCAGTTCCTAAAGATGAATTCCATTTCAATTCTGTAGATTGATTTCAGTAAAAATTAAAATCGAAGGAATAGAATTACATACAATTTCCAGTAGATTAATAACAGTAAAATTCAAATCGACGGAACAAAATTAAAATACAATTTCCGTAGATTTATTCCAGTTAAATTAAATCGAGAGAATAAATTAAATGCAATTCCGATAGAAATCCAATTAATATTTTTATATTTCGTCTGTTTATTTAATATTTATTATAAACCATATCATATCAAATATTTTTCGTTTCAATCGAAAATTATTTGGTTTAGTAAAATCTCTAAATGTTCAGCTAATTATGTCCAGCTTTCTATCATAGTGATAAGATTCACAATTTTCTATCATAAGCATTTGTGTATATAATAGAAATGGTTTTAAAAGTGCTTATAATAATGCTGTGTCTTTTGCCTATATCTCTATTTTGATTTTTTATATAATTCATTTGTTAATCAATTTTGCTATAATAAATCTGTATAGAGCGACCAAATTGCACACCTAAGTCAGGACTCCAATTAGAGTACCTCACGTTTTTGCACTTAGACCTTTTTTTCCAGTTTTCACAGAGCATTAAACAGTGAGGTAACGATTGCTATCGAATTGAAAAATACGGAAAATACGTGTAGTTGATTACCAAGTAATAGTGAAAAAATTTAAGCTGGGAGATATCATGTTAGCATTAATTAAGATTTTTTGTGCTGCAATGCGTTTCGGCTTATTTTAAAATCAGCTTAGTTTGTGAAGTTTTTTCTTTTACTTTTACGCTAATGAGAGAATAAAGATTATAGCTAAGCTTTTAGGATAAAAAGAGGACTTTAAATAATTTTATAAAATACTAAAGAGGAGTTATTGTTGACATCAATTCTGATATAAATGTTACATTCATAAGTTACCTTGAATTTTCTGACCTAATGTTGATATAAATTAAAAATTGATACTATTATATGAATGTATTTAATAATAGCGAGAGACAGAACCTTGTGTGCAGTTTACAAATACTGATTAGGAATTTATCTCGACTCAGAATTAAGAATTCTTTTGCACTCATAATTAAGAATTCTTTTGCACTCATAATTAAGATCGCAAATGGGCTAGAAATTCAGGTGGCAACAAATGAACATAAAATGGTGGCAAAAATAACCATAGAATGGTGGCAAAAAATAACATGGGATCAGGAACTCGAATATAAATAACATAATCATTAAGTTAGATAGTGATACATTGCCCGAAACTAATAAATAAAAATAAACACACATAAAAAATAAACATATATTAACGCAGTTTAATTTTGAAAATATTGACAGCTGTTTCAATAGCACGTGGCTAGTCATCAGAATGATATGACAAGTATTTATACATTGGCTCACGTTGCTATTCAATCAACGCCATACCCTAGAACATAAACCGTAGAAAGTGGAAAAATAAAATTAACACATAAGTTGATGGCAACGTTGTAGGGACTTTATCCTTGACTTGACGTACTTAATAATTCGTCATTTGTTTAATGCAGTTGTATTAATTTTACGTTAAAAAAATATTTTTATCATATTTGTGTATAAGTATTGATGTATTAGTTATGTACGTGACATTAGAATGATAAGACCACGTATGTTCCAATTTAAAAAAAGAAAGAAAAGCAGTCAATATTGTTTTGGAGAGGTTTTTTTTGTTGAGTAAAAAAAAAATATTTTTTCTTGTCTCAAGTTGAATGGTCTTATCGATTTGCTGTGTGAATTTTTATCATGCTAATCAAACTCTTTGGAAGGTTGTTTTATAGGAAGTTGTCATTCTACAAATCCCTCTGTTTCTTTTGGAATCACTGATCATAACAACCCTACAATGTCTGTGATTGTGGAATCGGAAAATAAGGGATGAAGATTATGGAACAGTCTCTTGTTATAACACGGGAATCCGAAATAGACAGTAAAAGTGATGAGGGGTGAAAAATGAAAGCGAAAAATTGGAACGGGCAAAATTATTAGATTATTATATAATTAATAATATAATTAATGATGGGAACAATTTATTGTACTGCTCCGGGAGAAACACACTTCACCCGGATCATTCACGACGTATTTACCCATTTGATGAATGTGCATCACTTCTAAGAAATTCAAGTCAGATGGACTGCGAACCCCTCCTTATAGCTTGGCATCGGAGAACAAAAAACGGTAGCTCTCGCTCCAACATTATTTTGCTATGTCTGATTTTTGTAATTCCTGATGACGAACATAGTTTTGATGTTCTTTGATTCTAAAACTAAGTGCTGTTTTCATCTGTCATAAACATAACGTTTTTCAGTCTTCGCATTCTAACTTGTAAACGCCACCATTATCAGCATCGGGAGCGTATGGGACAGATCTTGTTGGTGGGACTAAAAGCAACCCGGAAGTTGGAACTCCGAGGGACAGAAGTAATTTTAGATGCGATTTTAAGGACAAACGGGGTGCAAATTATATCCTCAGGAGAAGAATAAGGGGTATCCTTCCTATACATAGAGAAATTCTATGTATAGAAAAAAATCTTTTTTATACATGTATATTTTTAGTAAATTGCGTTTATAGACATATTTTCTAATCAATGCAGGCCCGCAGTTAGACTACGCTTGTTAAAGGAGCTCTGAGAGCTACAGCGGGCACTGAAAAGGCAACATTGGGTGCTTAAAATTATTTAATGGTTTTATGTATTTTATTAATACATTTATTAATACTAAATATGTAAGTAGACTGATCTATTTAACACTAAAGGATAAATATCTTATTTATATATATTCTTTCATAACTTTTGCATTGCAAATTTATAAATATACACTAAAATTTTTAATATTTCCCTTATCCTTTTTATCAAGTAAATGAATATACAAACCTCTGTCAGATACACTATGTGCAGAAGGTCTAGCGTAGAATAGCGTTCTAAAATAATTTATTTTGAAAAAAAACTATTTTCTAGGGCGGCGCTGACTACATTTCCAGGTGGGGGAAGTCGGCCCCCCTATAGCCTCAGTCTGGTTATGGCTCTGGACCAATGCACTTTTCGTTATAAATAGGTAAATATAATTCACATTATACACTTCATGTTAATATAAATAATTAAAAATAATGATTAACCAGAACAATGTGCTGACTACACATTAAAAACAACCATATAGCTTTTATATGCATTTATATTTGTGTAATAAACTTTTGGATGCCTTGCTGCACAACAAATTTATGAACGTAGATGATACATTACATAATAGATATCGATGATGATGATTCTTCATAAAATTTTCGCAATTATTAAGTCCATGAAAAACGTCGTGACACATTCTTGGAGAACTGAAAATACATGACATCTTGAGAATGTTCAACAAAAGAAAACCCGATTTCTCGTACATTATGTCAAAAGTTTGCAATTTTTTCGGTATATAAAAACAATTTTTCTATATAGTGCATATACGGTATATATAATAGACGATACATGGAGTTTATCGTATGGAATATAGAGATATTTTATTTATTTATATCGTATACAGGAGCGTACCAATTAAAAAAAAATATGAGGGCTCAAACGTCTTAAAAAAAGGTCCCATACACGCAAGTAATTTGGCGTTTAGGAGATAAATGTACTTTCTTATTCCATGGGGATTGGGCCCCCTGAGACCCACCTTTTTCTAGGTCATTCATAAACAACAATATGGCGTTAGCAATCATGTCAACAATTACTGTCCTTCTCAATATCAAAGTAATGATTGTCGATGAAGTAGACAAAAGCAATTTTGTAATAGGGGCTTAGATCGATCTCCAACCTCTCTCGAACCTCGTTAAGATGAACACCAGCAGGAACATAAAATCAGTTCGTATTAACAGTAATTCGTTTCGTCCGGAAAGGATAATATGTTATACAATCTGACGGGACTTCAGAAAACGGTTCGTATTAAAAATAATTCGTATTAAGTATGTCCGTCTTAACGAGGTTCGTGGTTATTGATTGTCATGATTATTGAGCGTATATACATATTATGCAGGATGGTTATAAAATAACGTGAGGTGTTCAAAGCCCTCTAGCGAGTAAAGTCTTGGACGAAACGTAACCAAATTACGTATACATAGTAGTCCATGGGATTTCGATTTCTGAAGCAAAAAAATTAGTACTAAAAGTCGCCACCAGGGGAATTTTGGCTCTTCAAAAATGTATTATTGTGAATAATGAACGAGTAAATGCCAAATGACACAGCATACATCAATTTTATCAAAAACAAATGATTGTTGCTTACAAATGAGGTTCAATATAACCACCATTGTGATGTTCCAAGAATTGGATACGTTGTACGACATTTTGCACGGCGACTCGCAACATATCGGGATTAATTTGTCTAACCTGTAACATTATTGGATCTTTCAAAGTTGCAATATCGGAGACATGTCCTTGATACACGACACCTTTAAGAAATCCCCACAACCAAAAGTCACAAGGATTGAGATCGGGAGACCTGGGGGGCCATGCTGTGGGGAAAGCACGAATAATGATTCTGCTGTCAGAGAAATGTTGCCGCAACACAGGCTGCACCTTAAGTCCAGTGTGGGGTGATGCACCGTCCTGCATGAATATGATCGAATCGAGGCATCCTCTTTGCTGCAGTTGTAGAACCACGAAATTCTGTAGCATATCGGCATATCTGTCAGCATTGACGGTACAGGTCACTGGTCCACTTTGGCCATTTTCCTCGTAAAAGTAAGGACAGATGATGAAAGATGCCGTGAAGTCACACCACGCTGTGATTTTTGGTGAGTGAAGAGACTCCTGTAGAAAAGCGTGCGGATTAGTCGCAGGCGAAATGCAGCAGTCGTATCTGTTAATATCACCGTTTAAATGAAAGTGTGCTTCATCACTCCATAAAATTTGCCACGGCCATACATCATCAACTTGCATTCGTGCGAAGAATGTCAATGAAAACGCAATTTGGGTGGCCGCATCGCTAGGGTGTGATTCTTGAACAGGACAGATTTTATAGGTGTAAAACTTCAATATCTGATTCAGGATTTCCCGCATCGTTGTGTATGGGATATGCGTATGCCGGGATACTGCCCGAGCGCTGCAGATACCCTGCACACATCTTCTGTTCAACAATAGCAGTTGCAACTTCTTCAACTTATTACTGACTGGCCGTGTCCCCGGCCTAGTTACCGTGCTAGTTCTTGTAGTTTCAAATCGTTGAATTATGTTTCGTAAGTTTATTATGCTCATCGGTCCTTTTTGTAACTTCCTCAATCGCTGAAATTCACGAAGGGTAGAATTATCATTCTCGTTCCGCTGATAATACAGCTTGGCTAACAATCAAGGTCACGTAAGGTAAGAGCCATCGAAAGACATATGACCTCTGAGTGATGAGAACTCTTCCAGCCCTTCCTGTTATCCACATGATCAGAACGCGATTATGCAAATTAATGCATTTTACTTGATAAACAGCGCCAAAATTTACCCTGGTGAAAACCTTTGATACTATTTGTTTTTGATAAAGTTGATGTGTGCTTGTCGTTTGGCATTTATTTATTCATTATTCTTACTAATGCACGTTTGAAACGCTAAAATTCCCCCTGGTGGCGACTTTTGGTATATGAATTTGTTGACTCTAGAAATCGAAATCCCATAATCTACTACGTACGCCCATCAGATTTGATTATATTTC
>QLNU02015270.1:24522821-24539523 GCA_006491805.2 Dysdera silvatica
CTACGCTTGTTAAAGGAGCTCTGAGAGCTACAGCGGGCACTGAAAAGGCAACATTGGGTGCTTAAAATTATTTAATGGTTTTATGTATTTTATTAATATATTTAGTAATACTAAATATGTAAGTAGACTGATCTATTTAACACTAAAGGATAAATATCTTATTTATATATATTCTTTCATAACTTTTGCATTGCAAATTTATAAATATACACTAAAATTTTTAATATTTCCCTTATCCTTTTTATCAAGTAAATGAATATACAAACCTCTGTCAGATACACTATGTGCAGAAGGTCTAGCGTAGAATAGCGTTCTAAAATAATTTATTTTGAAAAAAAACTATTTTCTAGGGCGGCGCTGACTACATTTCCAGGTGGGGGAAGTCGGCCCCCCTATAGCCTCAGTCTGGTTATGGCTCTGGACCAATGCACTTTTCGTTATAAATAGGTAAATATAATTCACATTATACACTTCATGTTAATATAAATAATTAAAAATAATGATTAACCAGAACAATGTGCTGACTACACATTAAAAACAACCATATAGCTTTTATATGCATTTATATTTGTGTAATAAACTTTTGGATGCCTTGCTGCACAACAAATTTATGAACGTAGATGATACATTACATAATAGATATCGATGATGATGATTCTTCATAAAATTTTCGCAATTATTAAGTCCATGAAAAACGTCGTGACACATTCTTGGAGAACTGAAAATACATGACATCTTGAGAATGTTCAACAAAAGAAAACCCGATTTCTCGTACATTATGTCAAAAGTTTGCAATTTTTTCGGTATATAAAAACAATTTTTCTATATAGTGCATATACGGTATATATAATAGACGATACATGGAGTTTATCGTATGGAATATAGAGATATTTTATTTATTTATATCGTATACAGGAGCGTACCAATTAAAAAAAATATGAGGGCTCGAACGTCTTAAAAAAAGGTCCCATACACGCAAGTAATTTGGCGTTTAGGAGATAAATGTACTTTCTTATTCCATGGGGATTGGGCCCCCTGAGACCCACCTTTTTCTAGGTCATTCATAAACAACAATATGGCGTTAGCAATCATGTCAACAATTACTGTCCTTCTCAATATCAAAGTAATGATTGTCGATGAAGTAGACAAAAGCAATTTTGTAATAGGGGCTTAGATCGATCTCCAACCTCTCTCGAACCTCGTTAAGATGAACACCAAGGTTAACAGAAAATCTATTCGTATTAACAGTAATTCGTTATATCCGGATAGGATAGGATTCTACACAATCTGACGGGACTTCAGAAAACGGTTCTTATTAAAAGTAATTCGTATTAAGTATGTCCGTCTTAACGAGGTTCGTGGTTATTGATTGTCATGATTATTGAGCGTATATACATATTATGCAGGATGGTTATAAAATAACGTGAGGTGTTCAAAGCCCTCTAGCGAGTAAAGTCTTGGACGAAACGTAACCAAATTACGTATACATAGTAGTCCATGGGATTTCGATTTCTGAAGCAAAAAAATTAGTACTAAAAGTCGCCACCAGGGGAATTTTGGCTCTTCAAAAATGTATTATTGTGAATAATGAACGAGTAAATGCCAAATGACACAGCATACATCAATTTTATCAAAAACAAATGATTGTTGCTTACAAATGAGGTTCAATATAACCACCATTGTGATGTTCCAAGAATTGGATACGTTGTACGACATTTTGCACGGCGACTCGCAACATATCGGGATTAATTTGTCTAACCTGTAACATTATTGGATCTTTCAAAGTTGCAATATCGGAGACATGTCCTTGATACACGACACCTTTAAGAAATCCCCACAACCAAAAGTCACAAGGATTGAGATCGGGAGACATGAGGGGCCATGCTGTGGGGAAAGCACGAATAATGATTCTGCTGTCAGAGAAATGTTGCCGCAACACACGCTGCACCTTAAGTCCAGTGTGGGGTGGTGCACCGTCCTGCATGAATATGATCGAATCGAGGCATCCTCTTTGCTGCAGTTGTAGAACCACGAAGTTCTGTAGCATATCGGCATATCTGTCAGCATTGACGGTACAGGTGCAAAGATGCCGTGAAGTCACACCACACTGTGATTTTTGGTGAGTGAAGAAACTTCTGTAAAAAAGCGTGCAGATTAGTCGCAGCCCAAATGCGGCAGTCGTATCTGTTAATATCACCGTTTAAATGAAAGTGTGCTTCATCACTCCATAAAATTTGCCACGGCCATACATCATCAACTTGCATTCGTGCGAAGAATCTCAATGAAAACTCAATTCAGGTGGCCGCATTGCCAGGGTGCAATTCTTGAACAGGACAGATTTTATACCAGTAAAACTTCAATATCTGATGCAGGATTTTCCACACCAATGAGTATGGGATATGAGTGTGCCGGGATACTGCCCGAGCGCTGCAGATACCCTGCACACATCTTCTGTTCAACAATAGCAGTTGCAACTTCTTCAACTTATTACTGACTGACCGTGTCCCCGGCCTAGTTACCGTGCTACTTCCTGTAGTTTCAAATCGTTGAATCATGTTTTGTAAGTTTGTTATGCTTATCAGTCCTTTTCGTAATTTCTTCATCCATCGAAATTCATGTAGGGCAGCATTGGCATTCTCGTTCCGCTGATAATACAGCTTGACTAACAATCAAGGTTACGTAAGGTAAGACCCATCGAAAGACATATGACCTCTGAGTGATGAGAACTCTTCCAGCCCTTCCTGTTATCCACATGATCAGAACGCGATTATGCAAATTAATGCATTTTACTTGATAAACAGCGCCGAAATTTACCCTGGTGGAAACCTTTGATACTATTTGTTTTTGATAAAGTTGATGTGTGCTTGTCGTTTGACATTTATTTATTCATTATTCTTACTAATGCACGTTTGAAAGGCTAAAATTCCCCCTGGTGGCGACTTTTGGTAAGAATTTGTTGACTCTAGAAATCGAAATCCCATAATCTACTATGTACGCCCATCAGATTTGATTATATTTCGTCCAATATTTTACTCGCTAGAGGGCTCTCAACACCTTACGTTATTTTATAATCACCCTGTATATTTAGTATATAGTAATTTTTGTCAATCAAAATTCATAGGCTATAACATCATCAACACCCATTGCGTATGCTATTAATTCAACATTTTAATTATCCGTACATTTTGATTATAAATATTTTTGCTTCCCACAATAACTCGAGTCCTCAAATTTGATTAAAATCGTATTAGAAATAGAGTCAAATGTGTTTGTACATTTTACGTTTCCGCTTGTACATTTTATGATTCCGCCAACAATAACTCTCGTCTCCTCTCTCTCCCTTTCTTTCAAATGTCAAAACACAAGGTCATGAAGCCCAACGTATCCTTGTAAGTACATGCACATTTTATTACATCTTTATATATTTGAATATTTCTTGCTAACAGTAATGATCTGTAGGGTGATGTCGGGAGCAGAATGCCTTTGTGCCGTTTGACAGTGTTTTTCGGGGTTTTAGTCGAACGGTTTATTGGCGTTTCAGAAACATTGTCTTGAAGATCTTATATATTGTGTCCGGCATGCGTGTATAACTGTTCCCTTGAAAAAGATTGTACATGCATGCCTAGGTTCAATATATTGTCATATAATTTCAATCTTCACTCTCGTCACTAGCCCGTTATTATTAATCGTAAAATTGTCTATTCATTTATACTTTCACTACACAGGAATGTATATTTTGTAATTGTGGTATGATGTACATACATTTACACCTATTAATAACCTTCATTTACTCGCTTGATTTTCTACATTTTGATTTATATTTATGTTTACATTATCTACTATTTCCTATTTATATAATTTTATCATATTGATTGCTGCTGCTTCATGCGCGCTCTTCATTGATAAACTTGTTTGTATTTTTATTTTACTGCTTACTATTGTTTTTTATTTGTTTTCATTTCTCACCAATCTATTTGCTTGATTTTCTACATTTTCATTTATATTTACATTATCTACTATTTTCCATATTTATATATATATATATATATTGAACTAAGAATAAATTTGAGTCTATTCAAAAACAATTCATTTAAGCCCTCATGCTGCCAAAGGTAGATTATAATTTGGTTTATTTTGCCATAAATTGCCCCTTGCAATTTACAGTATGGCTCAAATAGAGCCAATTGCAAAACCGATGGCATGGCTGGAACTGAGAGATATGACAACATATTTCAATTAGCAGAATTGAGATCGCGAATATTGATGAGGAATTTCTGGAAGAGCTGCTTAATTTATTAAACACAATGGAGTACAATATCTTGTCTTGTCTCATTGGCCATCCACCTTCCAAATTGGTCATATATTCAGTTGCACAGTAATGCACGGCTGAAACTTGCCCAAATAATAAATTACCTTATCTGAAACTAGACATTGTTCAAATGGAATTATCGAATTTCTAGTTGCGTAATATTTAGTCTGTGTATCCGACCAAAAATGAAGCGTTATTTCCATTTCCTATGAATTCCAAATTTATCAATTTGAACCTCCCCATGATTAATTTCCTGTTGCTTTTATTCCACATGTAAAACAATAAAATAAATAGCATACGCACGACATAATAAGCACATTATTACTTAAAATGCTTATATTATAGTGCATGAAATATACAAATATATATCTTCATACCCACACCCGTTTCAATTCACTGCAAGATGGAGCTTCCCTCCTCTCCCTCGCTCTGCTGTCCCACATGCACGAATTATGGTGAAAATGTCACAGAGAATTTGATCATAATCTCACTTTGCTATTTAAATGCGACACTAGCTGGTAAAGCAATTTAATAAAGAATTTTTAATATAGCCCCTAACAGCTATGAAGTCCCACGGTGGGACTTATTACGTCACCCTTCCACCTGGTTATCCTACTTTTGGTTATTGTAAATTCCATACTAAACGGGAGTATGTTTTTCCCACTGAAGACCGCTGACAGATACATGTGTATATGTATAATCTAGACCAGATATATGTATATAATCTGTGGTTTTAATTTTTGCCGTTTCGACTTCGAACGAATCTCATTTATGAATTTATTTAAACACTTTCTGGTGAACCATTATACAATTCCTATTTGCACTAATATTCCACTTCTTCTACTGAATAATATGGATATTTGGCTTCTTTTTCTTTACGTTCAAGAAATAAATTCAATCTGCAAATGATATAATTTAATTGCCATTTCAGTAGTACTATTTACATCATACAGTACCATGCCATTTCTAACTATGGCACAAAAAATCTTTATCCCTTCTCTTGCATCTTCAAAATTGACATTCAGATATTGTATCATACACGTTTATATGTTCAAGCATTCGTCAAAGCAAATATCATCATTAGTACCCTTCAACAAATAGTCAATTCTCCTTATTATTATTTAAATGGCTGCAAGTTCCCGGTTTAAAGTGAAAAATATACATTAAATTGAATATCTCTTCAATTTTCTTCTCCTGTGATTCTCAACCTTCTCATCCTAAAGAATCTTTTTCTACCAAAATGCGTAATTACGGTGCCTTTATTGTAAGTATTATTTAAAGAATTATCATTATAATTATTATTATAAAAGCGAAGAAGTTCATACGTTATCATTGCTTGGACGAAAAAATAAACAATAAATCAGTCCAAAAAGGTCGATAATACTTTCCAACTTTTGCATGGCATTGTATACGGCTAGTTAACTCTGTCCGAAGGCCCGTCATGGGGGAAAATGACAGAATTTTCAGGTTTCCTTAGAAATTTCGACGATGTTTTACAAACTAATTGCGGAAACCCTGTGGAATTATTGCGGAAGCCCTGGGTTCCGCGTAACTCAGCTTGAGGGACACTGGTTTGTTCTATTTTAATAAATTAGGTAAAATAGTATCTTCTTTACTTCATCTGCATGGACACATATCCTATGGAGAAATTCAATGTCTATATACGGTCATATTTCAAATTTTCAGAATATAAAACGAAATATTAAAACGTGCGGAAGCCATTATGAAATATCTCTTTCTTTTACTGTTGTTACAATGGGATTGTGAAACATTAATATTTGGCTTTAAGGTGCGAGATGAGGGAACGTAAAATTCTTTTTCTTATGGTTCTCATTTGCATTGACTTTAATGGCAGCCTTTGTATTTCACAGGAATGTATTACTGCCCCTGTTGGCATGTAGCCAAGCATCCTGAGTTCCAGGAGTTTCTGGAGGAAGGATCGATTGAAATATCTCCACAAAACATCTTTCGTTATCGATGTTTTGGTGCTGAAACGACTCCATGTCCCTTATCGTTTGATGTCCGGTCAGAGAGTAAAGAGGAAACACTGCATCTCCAAGATATATCGCCGCTCCAAGACGCAACGTTCATTAAACTTTTCGTTGTCCGATAAAAATGATGGTAATTCATTCTCGTAAAATACAAGGGTTTTAACCTAGCTTCTTACCCCTCAGTATTACTTTTTCAATATCGAAATTCTGTCTCGGGAATCTTCGAAGTTTCCAACAACTATTATTTCTTAAAGAGAAAGTAGGGGATTCAAAAATGGTGTTGGAGGGGGCGTATACCCATAGTTAAGGAAATAAATTTCTTTGTTTTGTTCGAGGACATTTTTTTCTTCTGTAAATAGAATAGCAAAGAGATTCAGCTTCTGTCTGATGAAAGTTATTTTCTTTGGTGCTATGAAAAAAATTTCATAGATTGTCGCAATTTTAGGTAATTAATAATTTATATTTGATACTTAGAAAGAGTGTTTATGTTTGCATATAAAAGAGAAGAGAGTAAGAGATCCATGAAACACATACAGTAAAGATAAAGTAAGTTTATATTAACTCATGAAGTATCTTTAAATTCATAAAATGACATCATTGATTACAAGTAATTACATTTTGTAACATTCATTATATTGTGACATGTGTTATTGCGTAGCGTTTGTTATATAGTAACTTTCATTATATTGCAATTAATTTCTCTTTACCGATTTGGCACTGAGAAATAGGTCACGTTATCCTTTCTTATTCATTGCTTTTTTCTCTGATAAATAAGAAAATTAATAACCCTTTTCATGTAATTTTTTACATGCGTGTGTGATAACTATTATCTAAGTTGTTAGTGTTGATTTAGAAGGACGCTATTTTTTGGGTCTAATTTAATTGGCGTCTTGGGATATGAACTCGAAAGGACGTTCATTACGTGGCACCTCCTTAAATCTATTTCATTTTTTGTATATATGTCCTCGCATTTTTTTCAAAATGAGCTAACGACGTCAATTATTGTGCTAATTAAGCTAAAATTACCAATTAATCAGCGCTTAGTTTTTCATCGTCTCTGTCTCTAATTTATTGACCAATACAATTAGGCAGTTGAACCTGAACTCCAGTTTAAAACTTTAAAGAAAATCGATAATTAATTAATTAAGGGGAAATAATAATAAATGATTTCATCCTGGGGCTAAATACATATTTCTCAATTAAACTGTGCTTTTTATTTTATTCAAGTGCTTTGGCATAAAGGGAAATACATTTTTTAATTAAGAACGTAACCATGGGTTTCCAATTATCTTGAAATGTCGATTTTTCCCCTGTTGTCGCCAGTATTTAAACTCAGATTTACAAATGAGCACATCAGGCAAGAGTCCAGGGTAAGAGAGGACACAGACTTTCATTTGGGGGGTTAAGGACAGAATTTGCCATGGTCTTGGAATAACACCCTTCATTTATCATGAAAGTTGGAATTTTTTACAGTGAAAAAATATATATTTGGGGGTCATGACCCCTGTGACCATCCACTGTGTCCGCAATTGGTCCAGGACCCTACGGCATTGCAGTGGTTATACGTTTGCCTGGAGCACCATTATCCGGAGTTCGACTCCCAACGGTGCCAGAAACAAGCTCTTGTCGACTAGTGATACATCGTAGTCCGGGGATTGGTTCCCTAGACAATAGAAGGTTCACATTCGACAAAATAATGTAGGTCCCGGCTCAGTACGACCCTCGCGTAAAAGTCAAAATAAAATTAGCGCTCAAGCCACCAAATATTTAAAGGCGCGAAAGTCTAAAAGGCTGCGCACTTTTCTTTTTAAATTTCAATTTACGAATTCCTTTAAACAGTCCTCCCTGGGAAGCGCCATTTCTCTATCTTAATTTGAAGTTCTGTAAAATTACGTGAGATCGAGACCAAGCCCCTGGCATCAAAAAAGACTTAATCGTCAAATAAAATAAATGTACTAATGAAATTATAGCTTATCTTATAATAATGCGCATTGTGCATTCGTAAATGCCCTCCCCCACATACTCATCGATTTTCCAGCTAATTTAAGAGGAGGTGATCTACGGTATTCGGGAGGGTGTAAAAAGATTACCTTGTGCAAGGTACTGTAAATATAAGTATTGTTATCCGGTTAAAAATCATATTTATTAATACTTTAATTGTTTAGGTTCATTTATTAATTCGCCAAAAGATAATTAAATTCAAATACAACGTGAGAGAAATTTATTACGCCTTTTTGGAGGAGCCTTCATAACACGTATGCACACGTTGGTGGAAAACTGAAGACTGATTTGATTTTAGAATTCGGAAGACAATTGCACGTACTGTTGCCAAATATAAAATGTGATATTATAATTATACAATCAATATATTTGTTGCCAGATTCGGAAATTAAAATTATGTACATTTAGAAAACATGTAAATGGAAAAATTTGGCATTTTGACAATTTTAGAAATTGAACGTTTAAGTCTTTTTGCGTTTCTAAGTGGCAACAGTTAAGAAAGCCTGCGAAGTGAACTAGAAGTTCTATTGTGGCCGCCCACAGTACCACGCACCCTACCTCCAGGATTGCTTCCATATTGTTATTCTGCGTTATATTATCATACGTAGAGTTTGTGTAAAATCAAATTCCATTTTTTTATTTTTATTTTATTTTTATTTGTTTTTTAGGTACATGTTTTTAAATTAATTATGCGATTTATATTATTCAATTTTTTTATGTGGATCAGTTCTTATCCAGTCCTTTGATAAATTCCATGCATAAGTGCTTTCTCCAAAAGCCTTCTGAGATTTAAAAGTTAGCCGCCATGCAGCACTGTCTCCTGTCTCCACTCCAATGAACGGTTCCTTCTTCAAGCGTGTCATGTCGTTCGTTGAACGAATGAATGAATGATCTTGCTTGCCTTGGATGAACGGAAAGACACGTTAAGCGCTATCTGAACGAAAGGACTCAAAGGGAGTTCTTTACTGCTCAGTCTTTTCTAAGTCTAGGTAAGTATGAGAGGGGGGAAAATTCTACAAAATAGGCATCTTCGACATCAAAAATGTATATATATCGGGGGTTCGAAAAAGTCGTCACATTCAGAAATTGCATAAAATTTGCCTACTGGTAAAAATCAGGATCAACATAGATGGATTTTGATAATAATTTCTTAAGCCACAGGAATTCCCGAGCTCCAAAATTTCTTACGCCCCAGAAAATAGCTTTCTAGAGCTGAATTGATATCATTCTAAATAAGTAACCCAAGATTGATAGTCTCATATTTTAGTTTTATAGCAGTTATTGTAATAATGGTGTAATAATGGTGTATTAATGATGCCACTTACGTTATCTACTATTTAGATCTCATATACTATTATCCAAATTCGTTTCTGTTTTAATTATTTCTGTGCTTATAAATAAATTTCTATTGTATTGTATTGTAATTAATTGACATTAACCAATTCGCTGTTGATTTCGAAGTTGCTTATTTTTATTTCATTAAAAGTTTAATTAGTGTATTTTTTTATAATATTATTTACCAATTTTACAAATCAATATCGTTATCCTTCAATTCATATATCTGAAGCTACAGAGATTTTGATTTAATTCAAAAATTCAGAATTCTTTTACTGATGTTCAATCGTATTAAATTTAATAAATTTATTGATTTCATACCCATCCATACCTCGAATCATTGTTACCCAATTCTCTGCAGTTTCTGTCTTCTTTGAAATGTCGTATTGAACTCGATCGAAGACGCATAGGTTATGCTCAAAATATGGGTTAAATAAATATGTGTTGAATAAATGTGGGTAAAATAAATATGGGTTGAATAAATATGGGTAAAATAAATATGTGTTGAATAAATATGGGTAAAATAAAATATGAGTTGAATAAATATGGGTAAAATAAATATGTTGAATAAATATGTGTAAAATAAATATGTGTTGAATAAACATGGGTAAAATAAATATGTTGAATAAATATGGGTAAAATAAATATGTATTGAATAAATATGGGTAAAATAAATATGTTGAATAAATGGGTAGAATAAAATATGAGTTATGCCAAAATTGTGGAACTCCTTACCGGATGCATTAGGAATCTTAATTCTATTTCGATGTCTAAAAAAAATTACAAATTTTTGGGCCATACTAACCTGATCTTTGTGATGTATTAGACAAACAACAATGTCAATCAATCAACGTTTATTGGCGTAGTGATACCAACGCCGATGGTATGGCGTGATTAGATGGTGAAACGTTCGAAAGAAAATAAATATTTCTGCCTTCGGTGGGACCTGAACCCACGACCTTCCACTTGCCGGGCGGAGGCTCTACCCACTGAGCTACGAAGGACAATATATAATCTCTTTACGAACGTATATATATTGTTGCCAGTTATTTCGCAGAATGGTGTAGTCCAGCAGTGGAAGAGGAAGGAAGGAAGTGGTTTGAGTCCCACCGAAGGCGAAATATTTATTTTCTCAGACATTTCACCATCTAAATCATACCATCGGCGTTGGTATCACTACACTTAATAAACGTTGATTGATTAGCCTTTATTTATTTGATGTAATCTACGTAGTGTTCGATTTATATAAAATGGATGCATACATGTATTAATTTATTTTATTTTTTAATTTTCTAAGTTTTTCTTGTTTCTAATTTTAATATATGTGTAGTTTAAATGGGCTTTGTCAACCTTTGGTTTTCCCGTGTCATCCAGGCATATCACTATAATACCATATACCATCTGTATACAATATATGTGGTATTTTGTAATTTTGCCGAATAAATTGAATTGAATTGAATAAAATGCTCGATATAAAAAAATTAGTATCATCCGAGCATTGAAAAAATATCATAATAGCTTCGTTGGTTTAACCTAAACATCCAGATTCGTACATTTTATAAGAAACCCCCATAAAATGCAAGCGATAATACGATAGACGGTTTTGGGGGGGCCCAGGCCCCCCATTGAAGAAAAAGACAATAAGAAAAAGCTAAAACTATCATAAAAATTTCATATATGACATAAAAATATTAAAAATTTTAAAAATATAACAAAATTATATTGTACATTTCACTTAACGTAACATGGGTTGTCTCTTCTACAAAAATATATTTGAACTAAAATAAATACTAAGTATTTATTTTCAATTTTTTTTTCGAATTTCATTTAGTCCCATGGTTATGAAATCGTAAGAATGAGAATCGACTTGCTGGATTAGCACCTCTTATCATTCACAGGGAAATATCACTCACCAGTGATGTGTTCCATAAATGGAACATAGCTAAAATCCAAGAAAAAGATTTTTTTTTTTAATTTTAAAATTTTATCACGTATAAATGATCTAAAGAAGCATAACTGTAAAAAATTGCGTTGATGTAACATGCTATTCTTAGTTTGGCGTTTAAACGGATAACGTGACCGTCGAATAACTGAACTTCCGTACAAAGTCAAATTTAATAGCAAATAAATGTTGTCCAGTAAGTTCAACGGCTGTGGTTTTAGCTACTGAACGGATCAGGTGATCTGTCCCACTAACGTAAGCTTAATTTAAATTCAAGTTGTTTGCATTTTATGGCGGAAGGACAGCTACAGTTATGCTGAGTCAGGACCTTCAGTTATTGGAGGAATTCTAACGCCTTTCCATTAAGATATCAAACCCCGAGTTGCAGATGGGGAAGAACAAGATAAGCGCTAAAGACCAAACAAGCTTATAGGAAGCACGTGGATCGGGGACTACCATTTGCCCATTACAGCCATACAGTAACGTAAATTATATAAACATCCGAATTATATTATGACATGACTAATAAACATATGAAACTACAGCTCTTTGAAAATAATTAGACAATGAGTAAGTTCCATGCATTGCAAACGTGGCTACAATCCCATACTCTCTAACTGGGCACATGTTATACAGAATAATATTAATTCATGTTTGGTTTTGTAGAATAATTAGCACCTTCAATGACTGTTAACAATAATGCATATTCTGCGATGCCAATACCCTGTTATTAGCGTGCTTGAGCGCTGCTCCAGGTATAGCCAATACCTAAAGCACATGCTTGCGCAAGCATAATACGCAGATTACGCGAATGATAGAAAGCAATTATGGTGGTAGGTAATCGAATGGTTACACACTTCAGATAAAGGTGATAACTAACTGGAAACTATAGCATTTCCAAATCTGATTTAGCAGCAATGCTGGGTCCAAATTTCCGACTAGCTTTCGTATCTACATCTATTGGGCAGTTGAATAGACTTCGGTTTACGACCACTGCTTGGATGAATTTGTTTCGTTAATACGAACAATTTCGTTAGGTGCCAATAATTGCTGTTTCATCCTGAGACGTAGGAAAGGAGCCCCAAAGGCTTAACTCAATGGCGTACTGATTAAATCCGCAACCCCGCAAGGCGGGGAGGCCCAGAAAATAGGCGACCCTCTTTTGTCTTCCTTTATTTTTCATAAAATTTGTGAGTAAAAGAAATAATAATTATATATTTTTTAGTTAATAAGGATTTTTGAACCTTTAGCTAAATTATAAAATAACATGAACAATTTCAAACTGAGACAAACTCATTATGCTAACTTATTTTAGCTGTTTTTATTGGGTTGAAAACTGAACTAACCATCCGAAAATTACAAAATCTAGAAGAGTTTTGAAGCTATACGCTTTGCGTCAGAACCCTACGTCATGAAACGGTGACTAATAGACATGTGTTCTGTTTAAAATATTGGAATGCGTCGCCGGTTAATTTCTTATAGAAGACACAACACATCCGTATGTGTATCAATATGTACCAACCGATGTCTCTCCTTGTTCCTGCTGTCCAATATTTGCATTTACATCCCCCAAGATGAGCTGCATGTGTTGTTTCCCCTTGGTATGTAACTGTTTGATTTCTTCATAGAATTCCTCAACATCTTCGTCGGTATGGCTTGATGTTGGTGCATATGCCTGTACTATCTGGAGTTGGTATCCTTGTGTTAGTTGAACAACGAGTCCCGCTGCTCCATCTGACGTTCTTGCATCTTTAAGGAGGTAGCCTTTAATTCTTTTGTTGATTAAGAAACCAACACCACATATTCTTCCAGTTTCCATTCCTCTATAATAAAACAAATGTCCGCTTTTAGGTTCCACCAACTCTTCACCTTTTTTTCTGACTTAACTGAGTCCTACAATGTCCAATTTGATCTTGCCAAGTTCTTCTTCCAATTTCTGAAGTTTTCCTTCATAAGCTGGGGATCGTCCATTATACGTAGCTAATGAATATATATATATCATCATCATCATCATCATATTCAACCATTATCTATCCACTGCTGGATGAAGGTCTCTCCAAATGCTTTCCACACAAGTCTATCCTGGGCCATTCGTTTCCACGTCACCCCAACCTCTTTTCTTATTTCATCCACCCATCTAGTTTGAGGACGTTTTCTAGGTCTTCGGTGGTCTCTTGGAATCCAGTTCAGAATTTCTGTTGTCCATCGTTGATCAGTTCTTCTTGCAATATGCCCAGCCCATCGCCATTTCAGTCCTTTTACTTTAACAATGATGTCCTCTACTCTAGTTTGCTCTCTCACCCAAGTGTTTCTTTTTCGATCTCTCCTAGTTATTCCAAGCATGCACCTCTCCATGCTCCTTTGCGTTGTCTGTAACTTTCGTATTGCTCCAACTGTTAGACTCCATGTCTCTGATCCATAAGAGAGGACTGGCAATACACACTGGTTGAAGACTTTTCTTTTTAGACATAAAGGCAATTTCCCCTTCAGGATAAAACTGTTTCTTCCAAATGCACTCCAGCCAAGTTTAATACGTCTGTTGAGTTCTTTCATAATGTTGCCATCCATTGAAATCAGCTGGCCAAGGTAAATATATGAATCAGCAATTTCTAGCTCAGTGTTGTCAACTTGTATTTTTGTTTCCTCTACAAAATTATTGAACATGATCTTAGTTTTTTGTAGGTTCATCTTGAGTCCAACTTCTTCACTTCTAGTTGAGAGCTCTTGTACCATGTCTTGGAGTTCTAATGGGTCCGTTGAAAAAATAACAATGTCATCAGCAAACCGCAGATGATTTAAATATTCACCATTTATTTTTATTCCCTTGTTATTCCAATTTATCAGCTGAAAAATCATCTGTAAAGCAGAAGTAAAAAGTTTTGGAGAAATGGTATCTCCCTGCCTCACCCCTTTGCCAAGTTTGATAGTTTTGGTATCTTTATGTAACCGAAATTTTGCACTTGCATTTTTATACACACGTTTCACCATGTCAATGTACACATCCTCAATGTCTGTTGATCTTAAAGAGTTGATGACTGCTGATGTTTTTATAGAGTCAAAGGCCTTCTCATAGTCAATAAATGCAACACACAATGGAAGTTCATATTCATGTGTTCTTTCAATTAATTCTCTTAATACTTGAATATTGTACGGTGGCCAGGCTCTGTGGGATTTCTTGGCTGTTATATTAGGCAGTTAAAGACTTCGAATGGCGGCTTGCCAGTATGTCGCCAATGGAAATTATTCGTATAGAAATAATTACTTCTCATCTTATTTAATATATTTATTTAAAGCACTTTGCTTCAATATTAGCGTACTGCTAACTTGATACGAATCTTGGTTACAATGGCAACGTAATAGTGAGAGGAATATTAATTTAGAGGTTGGCCATTTTGACGTCTGGCCTCCCTGAAAGCTCCGACGCTTCTTCACATTTTTGCCCGCCAATATTCTCGTTACGTCACATCCATCGGCTACATACAGATTTGGCAAGAACTATCGGCCAATTATAGATTTTCGTAATTAACGTATATTTTTTTCCCTGCGCGTGTGTGTCCTTGACTTAAGGAAGAAGGGCAATCCGTAATGGCGATATTTGAAATGCTAAAAATTGATAGACGCGACCGGACAAATATGGTCCACCGTACTGAATCCACACTACGTTACTGGCCTGGCCGGTTCCACACATCGTCACATACGTTCAACGTGTGGGTCTTCTTCCAGTTAGATACCAGCAACCCTTTTGCAGGCCAAATATATACATATCTTCAAATTCACCCATTATCTATCCACTGCTAGAAAAAGGTCTCTCCGATATATATATGTATAATATATATATACAAATTAATTTTCGTAAAATGATAGCCCCCAAACTTTATTGCAGTTGGAGGGGGGGGCTCGAGATTTTCCGTAACTGACTGGCTTAACACACCACATTTGATTTCAATGCACATATTTATCTCTAACACCGAATCGTATGAACTTTCTTAATATTGTCCAGCCCTACTCCATAAATTTTTAATTGATACGCCACTAGTTTCGTCTTATGAAATTATTTAAACCGAAATTTGATATACAATATTGTGATGAGGATTCGTTCTGCGGCGGCTTGTTTAACGAACTTCGTTAAAAAATTAGCAAGCCGCGAATGCCTGGTATCACATAACAAATGACGAAAATTCTGATTCAATGCTTCTTAAAGCCTGTTTATATATATATTTTATACATATTTGCTACAGACAGCTATTAATTTAAGCCGTCAATTAAGACAGCAAGTAGTTTCATAGATTTGCTTTGCGACCACGTATTCTTGTCTCTCCATTCCCTTTCGAGGGCTTTCTATTGAATGCGTTATAACGCATGAAAAATGTGAAAGAATTGTTTCTCTAAATTAAGAAATGCTTCTTCCTTCTGAGTGGAATCAGTAATATATAAAATTAACTTTCTAGAATTGTAAGCTCGTAAAAGTGATTAATATGTTCAATCTTGAGATAATTTGCAATAAAATGTATAATAATTCAATGTAAACTGCCATAATTTCTATTTATTTTATAATAATAACTAACTTTAAAATGCGAATAAACGAATTTCTATATTTATTATGTTAAGGCTCCATTGTAATACGCGGCATTTTGCGACCATTCGGAAATATGACACTTTATAATAGTTGTGACCAATGCTTATTTTTACAATGCCACATATTTTATGACGTTACCTTTTTTGTTTGTACATTTTACATGTGAAGATCGCCCTGTAGGCTATCTTAGACGGGACCAACGGCTTAGCGTTATCTCCGAACAATAATATATTAATATGCAGCCAAGATAACTTGAAGCGGGACGCAAATCCCAGAGACTAAATTCGGTGATCATAATCACTAGGGCACAGTGACGTCGACAGGATATTGTGTGAATTAATCGCCACCAGATTTTCATAGACTGAACTATCTAGGATGAATTATAAAAATATCCAATCATAGCCTTCGATTTATTCGAAATTACTCTGTTTAAAAATAATTGATCTTAATTTTTAAAAAAAGATCAAGAGTAAATGCTAATAGATAAGTATGTGTCCTATGATAGAATGTACAAAAAAATCGATCGGCAATTCAAATTCTTTGGTAGA
>QLNU02015270.1:24547330-24557933 GCA_006491805.2 Dysdera silvatica
TTATATATAATATATAATATATAAGGATGTAAGATATTATTACCCTTCTCAGGGATAACACAATTGCCAAATAATGGTCAACACACAAAGCCACCGGGGCGAGTTTTTTGTGGAGAATTCATTACACGTAATAATTTCGACACCAACGCTTGAACTCAAACTAGAGCTTTTAGATGTGGGAGAAAAAGAGACATCGTCACCGACTGACAGTCGGACAAGGGTCCTTTCTTTTGGCTTGGAGCGCCTTAACCAGTAGGCCATCGAGGACAAGATGGACTGTCCTTTTCTCCGTATATAAGGTTTTAAAATATCATTACCTATCTCAGAGCTCAAATCAATTGGCAAAAACTTGTCAACACACAAAACCACCGGGGCGAATTTTTGTGATTTTTGGTGGAAAATTTATTATGAGCAATAATTTCAACACTGAAGTTTGCGTTTAAAGTAAAGCTTTCAGGGGTGGGCACAGGCGCCGATTTCGTGAGTTCGGTACACTTTTTGAACTCTCAGTTTTGTTGTGGGTTCCTCGAACCCCTAATATTTTTGCTCGTGGGGAAAATACGCGTACGGAAATGTATGCACAACTTCATTTGAATTCTTTTTCCATTTAAATGACCTCTCTGTATTTCTGTCACCGTACTATGTTTATGTGTGATAACAGAGAGAACTCCATCCTACAGTGGATTAAAAATGGTTTTCGATGATGTATATATATACAGTGCGTTTGGTATTTTAGTGGACACCTGATATTTTTACGTAAATGCTAAAAAAAATACAAAAACTGCGAATTGGCTTTTGAAGAATGCCGAGACACCATAATGTCTTGTAGAAAAATAAATTTTATATAAATATATCGTCACATAAATGGGGAAAATGCAAATTTATATAACAAATGTTGTTTGTTAATTTAAGGGACACTATCATTCCTGACTAACAGATGGCAGTGCAGGCGCTAAAAAATTTGCATATTGTATTCTTTCGATGCGTAGGTTCGTATAAATACCCGTGTGAACAGGTTTGAGTCTGCGAAAGCAGCGTTTGTAGTCATGTCAGAAAGGAAAATACTTACGGATTTCGAGAAAGAGGAAATTGTGGCTTTTAAATGAAATGGAAAATCCATTTTCAAAATTTGTCAGCTTATTCAGCGTCCAAGGAGTACTATAGGGGCCTTTTCAAAAAGAAACCCCAAAAGGATCCACCCAAAAAGCGGGGAGCGAAGCCAAAACTGAGTAAAAGAGATAAGCGGAACATTAATAGAGAGGCCAGTAACACAGGAAAGTCTGCTGCAAAAGTCCGAAACGACCTTAGTTAGCTCCTAGTTAAACGTTGGATAGTATGGAATGTGCTCTCTAATTCCAAAAATTTATCTTTTCGAAAAAGAAAGGGTAAACCACTTCTCACCCAAGTTCACAAACAGGAACACTTAAACTAGGCTCGACGACACATGGAGTGGAACGATAAATGGTTGCAGGTACTTTTCACGGAGGAAAAGAAATTCAACTTAGATGGTCCGGATGCTTTTCAACATTATTGGCACGATTTACGGAAAGCGCCGCAATACTTTTCTTGTAGAGTTCAAGGAGGAGGGTTGATGACCATTTGTAGTGTCTTTGGCTACAACGGTACTACGCCTGGAGCTTTCATCGGCAGTCGTATGAATTCCACCTGCTATCAAGAACTTTTGAATGAATATGCCCTCCCATATGCCTCATAAATATGTGGGGAAAACTGGATTTTGCAACAGGACAACGCACCGTGCCATGCATCTATCTCCACCAAAAGATGGATAAATTCAAAAAAGTTTAAAAGTATGATTTGGTCGACACGTAGTCCTGATTTAAATCCTATCGAAAACGTATGGGATTATATTGTTCGTCAAATATATGCAAATGGGAAGCAATTCACGTCGGTTAATGCCTTAAAGGACGCTATTGTGGAAACTTGGTATCAAATCGATCCTAAGTATTTACAAACATTGATAGAATCAATGGATTCACGTGTCTTTAAAGTTATACGCAAAAACGGAGGATATCTCGCGTATTAATGTACATAAAACACTCCAATTTCAGTAAGTGTCCATTAAATTTTCAAACAAGATTGAAAGCCTCATCTTGATTTTGTTACATTTATGAATGATTTAATAAAGATTATTAATCTTCCACTTTGCAGAATACTGTTTTATTGTAGTATCTTTATTTTCATTTTCAAATTTGGCATTATTTCTCACGATAGTGCACTGTTATCAAGTGTCCACTAAAATACCAAACGCACTGTATATATATATATCATCATCATCATCATCATATTCAACCATTATCTATCCACTGCTGGATGAAGGTCTCTCCAAATGCTTTCCACACAAGTCTATCCTGAGCAATTCGCTTCCACGTCACCCCAACCTGTTTTCTTATTTCATCCACCCATCTAGTTTGAGGACGTTTTCTAGGTCTTCGGTGGTCTCTTGGAATCCAGTTCAGAATTTCTGTTGTCCATCGTTGATCAGTTCTTCTTGCAATATGCCCAGCCCATCGCCATTTCAGCCCTTTTACTTTAACAATGATGTCCTCTACTCTAGTTTGCTCTCTCACCCAAGTGTTCCTTTTTCGATCTCTCCTAGTTATTCCAAGCATGCACCTCTCCATGCTCCTTTGCGTTGTCTGTAACTTTCGTATTGCTCCAACTGTTAGACTCCATGTCTCTGATCCATAAGAGAGGACTGGCAATACACACTGGTTGAAGACCTTTCTTTTTAGACACAAAGGCAATTTCCCCTTCAGGATAAAACTGTTTCTTCCAAATGCACTCCAGCCAAGTTTAATACGTCTGTTGAGTTCTTTCATAATGTTGCCATCCATTGAAATCAGCTGGCCAAGGTAAATATATGAATCAGCAATTTCTAGCTCAATGTTGTCAACTTGTATTTTTGTTTCCTCTACGAAATTATTGAACATGATCTTAGTTTTTTGTAGGTTCATCTTGAGTCCAACTTCTTTACTTCTAGTTGAGAGCTCCTGTACCATGTCTTGGAGTTCTGATGGGTTCGTTGAAAAAATAACAATGTCATCAGCAAACCGCAAATGATTTAAATATTCACCATTTATTTTTATTCCCCTGTTATTCCAATTTATCTGCTGAAAAATCATCTGTAAAGCTGAAGTAAAAAGTTTTGGAGAAATGGTATCTCCCTGCCTCACACCTTTACCAATTTTGATAGCTTCGGTATCTTTATGTAACCGAAATTTTGCACTTGCATTTTTATACACACGTTTCACCATGTCAATGTACACATCCTCAATGTCTGTTGATCTTAAAGAGTTGATGACTGCTGATGTTTTAATAGAGTCAAAGGCCTTCTCATAGTCAATAAATGCAACACACAATGGAAGTTCATATTCATGTGTTCTTTCAATTAATTCTCTTAATACTTGAATATGGTCCACTGTACTGAATCCACTTCGAAATCCAGCTTGTTCTCTTGGTTGAGCTGCATCTAATTTTTTCTGCAGGCGATGTGTTAGCACTTTTGTGAAGATTTTATAAATAGCAGGTAACAAGCTAATTGGTCGGTAATTTTTCAAATCCTCTTTATCACCTTTTTTATGCAAAAGAATTACTGTTGCAGAATCCCATTGGTTTGGTATGTTACCGCTGTTAAGACATTTGGTAAAGAATTTTGCAAGTATGTCTTCTACATATTCTCCAGCTTCTTTTAGGATATCTAATGTAATACCATCATCACCAGGGGCTCTTCCTTTCTTCATATTTTTTATTGCAAATGAAACTTCTTCTTTTAAGATTTTAGGAGCTGTTCCTTCGACTATCTCAGAGTCTTCGTTTAATCCACTGTTACTTTCATATAGTTTTTTGTAGAATTCTTCAACTCTTCTAAGTATTTCTTCCCTATTTCTTGTTACGGTGCCATCCTCTCCTTTTAATGCAATGATGTGTTTCTTCCCAACAGATAAACTTCCTTTAACAACCCTAAGGCTCTTGTTATTTTCAATGGCCTTCCTTACTAACTCACAATTGAATTTTCTTATGTCTTCTTTCATGCTTTTGCGCAGAGTTTTACAAAGTTCTATGTACTCAATCCTGGAACTGGTATTTCGATTGTCCACCTTCATATCTCTTCGCCTTTTCATGAGCTGTTTCGTCTTCTCAGATAATTTGCTATTGTGCTTTTTACAGGTTACACCACCAATTTCCCCAGCAGTTTCAACTATTGTCTTAACAATGTTTTCATTTGCTTCTGAGATATCACTTTCATCAATAAGTCCTTCCAGTGCAGAAAAGCGATTTTTTAATTCCAACTTGAATGCCTCGGTATTTTCTTTTAATTTCTTTAAATCCACCCTCTTACTTACTTGTTTCCTAATGAGCTTCTGTCGTTCTAATTTAGTATTTAAGTGCACTTTACATCTCACCATTCGATGATCACTTCCAGTATTAAATCTGTTCAGTACACTGCAATCTTCAATAATTGATTTCTTGTTTGCCAGGATATAGTCAATTTCACTAGTTCCCCCATTTGGGTGTTTCCATGTCCATTTTCTTTGCGGTTTCTTCTTAAAAAATGAATTCATGATGCTAAGGTTTTCAGCTTCTGCAAATTCGATGAGTTGATCGCCACGTTCATTCCTTTCCCCATATCCGTATTTACCAACCGATGTCTCTCCTTGTTCCTGTTGTCCAATTCTTGCATTGAAATCCCCCATGATGAGCTTGATATGTTGTTTCCCTTTGGTGTGTAACTCTTTGATTTCTTCATAAAATTCTTCAACCTCTTCGTCGGTATGGCTTGATGTTGGTGCATATACCTGTACTATTTGAAGTTGGTATCGCTGGGTTAGTTGAACAACGAGCCTCGCTGCTCGATCTGACGTGCTTTCGACTTCAAGAAGGTAGTCTTTAATTCTTTTGTTGATTAAGAAGCCAACACCACTTGTTCTTCCAGTTTCCGTTCCTCTATAATAAAACAAATGTCCACTTTTAAGTTCCACCAACTCTTCACCTTTTCTTCTAACTTCACTGAGTCCTACAATGTCCCATTTGATCTTGTCTAGTTCCTCTTCCAATTCCTGAAGTTTTGCTTCAGAAGCAAGGGATCGTCCATTATACGTTGCCAAGGTCAATAACAAACGGCAGCCTGGGCCATTCCAGTGATTCTTAGCACCCCCTGCTTTCATGCCACACTGACCGCTGCCTTGATCAGGAGCACTCCAGCACCTGGAGACTAGGGGCCATGGTTTCTGGTGTGTCAACATAATGGAGGAATTAGCCATAATTTCACCACGCTGGCTAGACGGGTTGGTGAATTAGCCCTCCCCTTCCGCCTTTCTATCCGTGCAGCAAATATTAATTTGCCACATAAATAGAAAGCTCAGCCTGCACCACTTGAAGGCGGGGTAGGACACTAGGTTACTGGCCTGGCCGGTTCCACACATCGTCACATACGTTCAGCGTGTGGGTCTCCTTCCAGTTAGATACCAGCAACCCTTTTGCAGGCCATATATATATATATATATCATCATCATCATATTCAACCATTATCTATCCACTGCTGGATGAAGGTCTCTCCAAATGCTTTCCACACAAGTCTATCCTGGGCCATTCGTTTCCACGTCACCCCAACCTCTTTTCTTATTTCATCCACCCATCTAGTTTGAGGACGTTTTCTAGGTCTTCGGTGGTCTCATGAAATCCAGTTGAGAATTTTAGTTGCCCATCATTGATCAGTTCTTGCGATATGCCCAGCCCATCGCCATTTCAGCCTTTTTGCTTTAACAATAATCTCTACTCCAGTTTAATATCTCTCATTCAAGTGTTTCTTTTTCGATCTCTCCTAGTTATTCCCAGCATGCACCTACCTCTCCATACTTCTTTAGTTGTCTGAAACTTCCGTATTGCTTCAATTGTTAAGCTCCATGTCTCTGATCCATAAGAGAGGACTGGTAATACACATTGGTTGAAAACTTTTCTTTGGAAAACACAAAGGAAATTTTCTCTGCAGGATAAAACTGTTTTTTCGGTATGCACTCCAGCCAAGTTTAATACGTCTGTTGAGTTCTTTCATAACGTTGCCTTCCATTGAATTCATCTAGCCAATATAAATATATGAATCAGCAATTTCTAGCTCGATGTTGTCAAAATTGTATTTTTGTTTTCTCTACGAAATAGGTGAACATGATTTTAGTTTTTTGTAGGTTCATCTTGAGTCCAACTTCTCCACTTCTAGTTGAGAGCTTCTGTACCATGTCTTGGAGTTCTGATGGGTTAGTTGAAAAAATGACAATGTCATCAGCAAACTGCAGGTGATTTGAATACTCACCATTTATTTTTATTCTCTTGTTATTCCAATCTATCAACTGAAAAATAATCTCTAAAACTGAAGTAAAAAGCCTTGGAGAAATGATATCTCCATGCCTCACACCCTTGCCAATTTTTATAAATTTGGTACCCTTATGTAACGAAATTTGGCACTTGCATTTTTATACATACGTTTTATCATGTCAATGTACACATTTTCAATGTCTGTTGATCTTAAAGAGTTGATGACTGCTGATGTTTTAATAGAGTCAAAGGCCTTCTCATAGTCAATAAATGCCACACACAATGGAAGTTCATATTCATGTGTTCTTTCAATTAATTCTCTTAATACTTGAATATGGTCCACTGTACTGAATCCACTTCGAAATCCAGCTTGTTCTCTTGGTTGAGCTGCATCTAATTTTTTCTGCAGGCGATGTGTTAGCACTTTTGTGAAGATTTTATAAATAGCAGGTAACAAGCTAATTGGTCGGTAATTTTTTAAATCCTCTTTATCACCTTTTTTATGCAAAAGAATTACTGTTGCAGAATCCCATTGGTTTGGTATGTTACCACTGTTGAGGCATTTGGTAAAGAATTTTGCGAGTATGTCTTCTACATGTTCTCCAGCTTCTTTTAAGATATCTAATGTAATGCCATCATCGCCAGGGGATCTTCCTTTCTTCATACTTTTTATTGCAAATGCTACTTCTTCTTTTAAGATTTTAGGAGCTGTTCCTTCGACTATCTCAGAGTCTTCGTTTAATCTACTGTATCCTTCATATAGTTTTCTGTAGAAGCCTTCAGCTCTTCTAAGTACTTCTTCCCTAATTCTTGTTACGGTGCCATCCTCCCCTTTTAATGCAATGATGTATTATATATGTATATATATATAGGTTTGAAAACAATTAAAAAATATTTTACAATATGTACTCAGAACAAATTAAACAACAGTAAGTAAAATTTTTTTATAGTTTTATCATTAAATATACAAATATCACACCAACGTAATAAATTTATAGAACCAAGCATTTAAATCCCATACCAATACCATTAACCACTGCCCAATATGTACCCATTTTAAATGATGCAAATGGAGTTGTTATAAAACACAGCATTTATAACACTCCATTTAATATATAAATGAAGAATCAATAAATTTAGACAGATCATAGTTGGTCTGAATAAGAAAGAAAAGTTGGACCTGCAATGTGTAGACATTGATTGGCGTTATGAGCCAATAATCATGGGTTAAAGAGTGTTTTAAGGATCCAACATTCCCCATTCAATGCAGACATTATACAGGAAGACCTGTTTGTTTATAACCATCCATGTGGCAGAGATTTAAACACATTTTTTGTTTGAAAGAGACAAAAATAGAAAGAAATAGAAAGTCGTATATACATCTCACATCAAAGTAACACTGTTGAATAACTTACAAGTAGTAATTCAACAAACTCAGTTCAAGTAATACCACAAATGTAAAAAAAATATAGATGAATTTATTCAGTGTCAGAAATTTTTTATTTTTAAGCATTTTTAGCAGAGTTTTTGCAAGCATATTTTATTAGTAAGGCTGATACGCCATGCATATGTGAAAAATACGTTGAATTTGTTGACAGTGATCATCAACATGTCATTATAGGTGACATAAATTGCTTCAGTAATAGTGATTTAAAAAACTTTCGTCAAAAAGAACTAAGTTTAGATTATAAAAATATATGCAAAAAAACACAGAAGAATATCATCAGAGAAATTGATGGTTTTATTTACAATGTGTCTATTACAATGCAATACCAATCAAATCATTTGACATTTGAAGCAATAAATGCATTTGTGAAATTTTCTTACACGCTGTCTGGTATAAAAAATGGGATAGAACACATAAAAATTTCAAGAGCGTTGCAGAATACAAAAGAGATTTGAAGGATTTTTATAAACGCTTTATGTTATTGAACATAGATAAATGTTTTTCAACACTTGCTATTATGTGTGAGAGGTTCTATGCTTCAAACATACAGAAATTTCTTGATAATACAGAGCAATATATAAATCTGGGTACAAGCACTACCCCTATCTTCAAACACATACAGGGTGCTTTTGAGAAACTCAAAGCTATCCAATCTCCAATCAACTTCCCATACATGACGCTTACTAATTTCATAAAGATCCAATTGGTTTTCGCACTGTTTTAGCTCTGTGTATAGCGCTTATAGTGTTAGAGCTGTAAACTGTTTCTTCATACACTTAAACAGATTTATGTTAAAATTTCCTTAAATACCTTTATTTTAAAAAATAGTTTTCAACTTTTAAAGACTTCGAACTCCAGCGATAGGAATCCCACTTTCATTAAGTGCTTTGATTTTGAGGATCTATTTAACCAAATCAATTTAAGAGACTTATATCGTGTATTATTAGAATTATTTACAGAGTATGATATAAAATCAATTGACAAAATCTCGTTTGTAAAACTACTAAACTTCTGTCTTAACTATAATATGGTATATAATGGCAATGGTTATTATAAACAGGTAAGAGGGCTTTCTCAAGGGTGAGTGTATTTTTCTTTTGTATGCAATACAATACTACACATTGTATATAAAATACTACAAAAATGCCATAAATTTCATTTTTATATTTAATTTTAATATTTAATAATAATAATATTTTTATAAGTATTTTTTTTAATCGTTTTTTTAAATAATGACCCGTCTCGCGCACCACCAGTTGGGAACCACTGCCTTAGAGCATAGGGTTTTCCGATAAAGTAGAGAATTGTAATTTACGGAAAATCCCTTATTATCCAGATACTTTCAGAAAATACATTGAAATGTAGCTCAATGTGTCTCCGATAACTTTTTGAATTTTCAAGCATTCAACTGGAATTTTTGTATATGTTGTCCTATACAGTTGGATAGCGTCATTCGAAGGGAAAACGATGCTATATTTCGCGCATATGCAGTTAAAATATTTTCTGTAAATGGTCATGTCTCATTGAATAGCCTCATTGACATGAAATTTCAATATAATAATTCTTTTGGAGGTTTTCAAATTTTTTGTAAGTTTTGTAATATTTTTTTGTAAGCTCAGCATGTTATAAGCAAAAAAAAATGCGAAAAGAAATGGAATGTTTCAAAGAAACGTTCTTATCTGCGTGGATACACTTCCTATTCTTACGAAAACTCATAGACGCATTGCACATAGCAAGTAAAATCTTCCCTTATTTTAATGTTCCTCAAATGTTTCTCAGTTAATACGCATTTATTTTGTCGAATAGTTTTATTTTCCAAGGTAAAACTATTTTTAATAAGCATGTGGCGGTTGTACGATATCTTAAAATCACTTCTAGTGTAACCCCAAATGCCATGTGAAATTTCCAAGGCAGGCATATTGGTTATCTCTGAATGAAGTCGCTTAAACCAAAAGACAGTTATAGTATATACAAATGTGTTCTGTTCTGTAACACTATGACTTCTCTTTACAAAAGTTAACACACATTACTCAAATACCCGATGTGAAATCTTAGCCAATCCTGGCCTAATATGTAACCACGTGACTTTTATACACCAATGGCAGATAAAGGGATGAACCTTAAAATTAATTCGATAAATGCATTCAACCAGAGAACATCCTCTTAGCTCTGCACCCTTTGGAGATGTAACACGTATTTTCTCTTTGCTTAAAGTTCAATCTGTACATCCAATAATGTGTGCATCATCTCCCGGCAATTAGCCAATGGTATCTACGTGTATAACCTCGCTTCCTGTAATGTGCCTTCTTCGTACATCCTAATAAATACTTTCGTTTGATTGACAACACCCTGTTTTTGAGGGTGGTTTATTTTTATGTTAATCTTAACGTTGTTACGTCAGCGAATGCTCGCTGACGTCTATGTGATGTTCAACCTTTAAAGAGTTGTGTTAATCAAGCTGCAGCAGAGATGAGCTTAATTATGCAGGACTAGCAGTTAATACCAATATTCGTCTCTAATAAACTTTCGAGTTTCGCAGTACAGTTCCTGCGACGGTAACGTGAATGGCATGTTTTTTTAACCTACTTTTAATAACGATTTTAATCTTGAATTTCTAGTCAATCGTAACATGTGTTCATTTATACTAGTTCAAATTTCTTGTTAAAAAGGTAATAAAGTTACGTTATTTTTACGACTGATCTTGACTGCAATTCAACGAGCATTAAATGTTGCTAACATAGAACCTGACACAAGACATAAATGGGTATTGATAAAATGATACGAACTTATCAACTACCTTCGATTAGCTGGTGCACTAATCGTCCT
>QLNU02015270.1:24558033-24584224 GCA_006491805.2 Dysdera silvatica
TTCCGGCAAGGTCCGTTACAACAAGTAATGTAAGGACGTGTAACTCATCACATATTTTTGTTCGTCAAGGTGAGAGTACCGTTTATGAAGCCTTATGTTGGACTTTTTGCTGTCAACAAACATTATAATAAATATCATTCTAACAACCTCCAAATAGTATAATTATATACCTACTTTTATATTTATATATATAATTATATATAAATATAACTAACAACCGCCAAAGGGTCAACGTCCAACGCACCAACCACACAGTGGAACCTGGTTTCCTCTGTACTAATACCAGAATTAAAAAACCTGGATTCCAATTGCCGAAACCATAATTCCACATCATCTTGTCAAAATACGGAACCAACCGTATATTAATAATAAATACTTTAATGTATCCATAGATAGGTTAAAACATGCATATATACTGGCAGAAACGCCCGATTGTAACAACACCGAAGTGGTGCCATATGCCAATATTGATGTAACTACGATGAGAGTAAAAAGCGACCAGATCGGGTCGTAGAGTCAGGTTTAGACTGTAATTGCTTGATGAATTAATATAAATTTTGATTTATATTTTTTTCTTAAGGGGAAGTTCTGTAGCTTAGCAACACTAGGTTTTTGCGGGTTGGATGATGTTAATCTTAACGTTGTTACGTCAGGGCATGTTCGCTGACGTGTATGTGATGTTCAGCCTTTAAAGAATTGTGTTAATCGAGCTGTAGAGACGAGCTAGATTATGCCGGACTAGCAGTTAAAACCAATAGTCGTCTCTAATGAACTTTCGAGTTTCGCAGTACAGTTCCTGCGATGGTAATGTGAATAGCATATTTTTTACCCTACTTTTAATAACGATTTAATCTTAAATTTCTAGTCAATCTTAATATATGTTCATTTATACTAGTTCAATTTCTTGTTGAAAAGGTAATAAAGTTACGATATTTTTGGGACTGATCTTGACTGCAATTCAACGAGCATTAAATGTTGCTAACATAGTACCTGTTTTGGTGTTTTTCAAGTGTTTCTCAGTAAATGCGCATTTTGTTTTCTTTTTATGACAAATAATTCCAGTTGCAAGGGCAGAACTATATTTTGTAGGGAGAGCAAAAAAAATGAACTGTGTTCCAAAGTCCACTATCGGATTCAGAACCAAATGCAGTGTCCACCGCAGTCCATGGAGAGGTTGCAAATGGTGTCGTAATATTAATATATTAATATTAAAGAAACCGATCTCGTTCAGAGGGGTTGCACTTTGAAATAAATATCATATTTCTTATTTTTTTGTATTTTTTAATGGGTTGTGCATTGACTTAGATATATTTATCAGTAAAATGTACAAAAATAGCTTATTTTGTAAAATACATATATGCAAAAAGTTAGAGATTTTAACTCGAAATTAACAAATAAGGTAAGCATCATAACTAAAACAATTCTTACAGTCGAGGACTGATTTTTATTTTATTTTATATACAATTTTATTTTATTTTATATACAATTTTATTTTATTTTATATACAAGTTTTATTTTATTTTACATACAAGTTTTACTTTTTTATATACAAGTTTTATTTTATTTTATATACAAGTTTTATTTTATATACAAGTTTTATTTTGTTTTATATACAATTTTATTTTATTTTATATACAATTTTTATTCTTATTTTATATACAATTTTTATTTTATTTTTATATACAATTTTATTTTATTTTATATATAATTTTATTTTATTTTATACAATTTTATTTTATTTTATATACAATTTTTATTTTATTTTATATACAATATATTTTATTTTATTTTATATACAATTTTTATTTTATTTTATATACAATTTTATTTTATTATTATATTTATATTATATTTATTTTACAATTAACACATAAAGAGCTTAGATTTGTAACATAATTGTTAATCTACCTTTCAATTAAGAAGAAGTCCTCGATCGCTGATTTTTTCAATTTTTGGAATTTTGATACTCTTCGGAATATTCTATGTTTTGTTTAAAAACTTTCAGTATTTTAATAATTAAATCCAGGGTACGAAAAGTGTTTTTTTCTTTAAACAATTAAACTGTGTTGCACTTAATTATCGTACCAAAGAAAATTCATATTTTCCCTCACTAAATCCTGAAATTGCTAAATACGAGCTCCTTAGAAGTATGTCTTACTATAGACTACATTGCTACGTGCGAAGCATGTGCTATGAGTATAAGCAGGGGACTCACATAAACCCTATTGATAGAAATTTTATATCTATTCTCAGGGCTTAATTTCTAACAAAAAAAAAGTGCAGGAGCCCTAATATTATGATAAATCGATTAAAAAATTGAATGGCTGCAAAAGAATCGATAAATCATATCAATTGTTTATGTCCATTTTTCTGGACAACGAAATTCATGGAGTTGAACACAAATTCATTACTGTCTCATGACATCGTCTCTTTAAGTGTTCCGGCTAATATTTAAATAATCGCCAAAAATGAAGAAGTACCGGAGCCAGGCTCCAGCGTGCTCCCGCCTAATTTAAGACCTGTCTATGCTAGTTCGTGAAGACAAGATGTAACAAAACTGCATTCACTAAAGATTGAAATTAAAGAAAGATGTACAAAAGGTGTTACGATACGTAAAGATATGCGGCAAATTATTCTGTGACTGATGACAATGACTGAGTTTTGTGGCCAGACGTTCAACAATCCAAGAATACAAAACGAGAGAAGTGGACAATGAAGAAAAATCAAGATGAGGCTTTCTTCAGTGGACGACCCCCTTCAATCGTCGGCCGTAGACGACTGACTAGGTTCCCTTATCTTCAAAGTCGGCCCCGGCCACAAAGATAGCAATCTCGGGTTGAAACACAAATGTTAAATATTAATTCTCAATTTTACTTGCTGGTGCTGCCATCTAACGACTCGTTTTGATAATTTTTAAAGGGTAATTTTGGGAAATTTTAATATCATACTGTGCTGCCATCTGGAAATCAAGCGAAGAAATTGAAATAATTATACATGTATAATATATAATAATAATACTTTATTTATTCTTCTTGGAACAGTCGTTGTGACAATACATGACCACACAAAGAAAGGTCCTAAGTAAATATCGATGATGAATATAAGAGGATTGATGACCTCAGACTGATTCAATATAACAATTCACCCAAACAATAAATTCGGCCATCAGGCTATTTCCACATATTTCAACACCCCTCACTCTTTACTAAAGGTCACGCATATGTAATGCACTTCTTGTGTGAGTTGTTTTTATAATTTGTCTTTAATTGATTGGTTTTTTTAATTATCGATAAATTGTTGGACATTGCTGAGTATCAAGTATCTTTTAAGTTCTTTTTTAAATTTTACTATATTATTTAACCGCTTTAGTTTATCTGGTATTCCATTCTAATATTTAGGTCCTATGTAATTTATGTTGCATCTTCCCATTTCTGTTCTTATTTTGGATAATATTAATTCGTTATAGTTTCGATATCTACTTCTTTTTCGTTTAATTGAATTTTTATAAGATCTGTATGCCTATTTTCTCTAATTTTTTCAAACTCTTTAATTAATAATATACAGTACTTATGAATCTGTTCAATTTGCAATATATTAGAATTTATTAAAAAATTCTTTAAGTCTATTCTATTGTCTCTATTAATCAATTTGATCGATTTATATTGCATATGACTCGTGCTATAGCTCATTTTTAACCATTTTTACTTCATTTTTAACCATTTTTACTTCAAACAATAATGTAACCTCCTGACGCCCTGTATAGTGAATGTGGGCTCTACATTCGTTCAGTTGCTATTAGAAGAAAAACCGTTGGTCAATGTAAAAAATATTTTACATGGAACTACGGGTTAAATAATAAAAAAAAATACAATAATAACATAGAAATATATTTTTTGCATCTCCATTACATCTAAAGGTGTAAACAAAAGTTTCAAAAAAAAGTTTAATTGCTCTTGAGCGTCAGAAGGTTGTAATTTGTTTACATCCTCTTGCTCAAATGGTTTTTCCTTGTGCGAATATTCTTTGCGCATTCTTTTCAATTTCATTTATTTTTTGCACTTTAATCCCGCTGTCCAAACTTCTAAACTTCGAAGATGTTTTCACACCGAAATTTTAACGGCTGAATTTGAGAAATAATATCTTATTTGTGTTTTTTACTATCTTCCACTAAATAAGGGATTCCAAAGCCTTCAACTCTCTTTCAACTTTCTTTAATTTCAAATTCATTCTTCAGTTTAATCTCTAAGTTTCTTCACTAATAATGCTAATATTAAATATTTAAACAGAATTTTAAAACTTGTTGTAAACGAAGAGTTCAATAAAAAAAAAATATGCACAAACCTACTAATGTCGTTACCTAACAATTTTAACACATAGACACTTTAACACTTTAAACACATTTCGCCATTAACAACTTTTAACACATAGAAAAGGTAAACCTAATCATTAAAGCATTATACCCTGTAAAAATTAACAGTGTTATAAATTATATTACCGGGCACTTTCATAACTTTTTAACTTAGCAAAATTTTAATCCTTTTATAATTACACTTTTTAAATATATTACAGTCAAAATTTAATGTCGTGGTGAAGAGACTATAGTCGTACATAACCAAGCCCGTAGCAAAACGCTTGTCCCGGGGGAAGAGGGGGCTCTGAAGGTTATAGAAGAGGCTGAGAATGCTACAGGGGGCTTAAAACCCGTTAACTTTTTGATGTATTTTATTAATATATTTAATAATACTAAATATCTAAGTAGACTAATATATTTAACATCAATGAATAAATTTCTTAACTTAAATTTTGCATTAAAAACTTACAGAGGTAAACTAAAATTTTTAATTCCTCCTCGTCTTCATTATAAAGTATATAAAGACTCAAACCTCTATAAAATACAGAATGTACAATATCTACCATAGAAATCTAGCTTGAATATATTTTTAACGTCAAAGAACAATTTCCACTGTCATGTACACTTTTATGCAAAACAAAAAATTTAAAATACCATTGTAATTTATTTTGAAAAACTATTTTCTAGGGGGGAAGCTCAGCCCCTCTAGCCACAGGCTGGCTACGGCTCTGTATATAACCTTACATATTATAGGATTTAGGCTTTGTGCTTTCGAGATACTTTTTAAACCTCCAATAATATTCTTGTAGGGCCCTCGAATTCTTAATACCTTTACGTGTATTCATGGAGAAAATACACGTGTGTGCATATGTGAATGAATTGTGTTTTTCTTTATAAATCTTTCAAATTTTTAATAATTCGTCCCCGTTTACTTCACATAGTGCGTGTGTGCATTTATTTACACTCCATAAAATTTATTGTACCTTAAAATGGGATTAGTGTTTGTTCACGTTTATCAAATTGGGCGTTACAGACCTTAACTCAAATGTTGTTTTTCAAGAGGTCTTTTTTCAGAACTATTTGTTTTTTTCAGTTTTTCTTGGGGCAGATGCCCTGAAAATAAAAGTCCCTATCCAGATAATGTGATAAAGTGAATTAAAATTTTAAATTAGATTTAGCTTCGTTGAAAAGCGCGTAAGTTATTCAATTTGAAGTTTCCGAAACCCCTAATAATTTTCCCAATGTTTTATTCCTAATGAGTGAACCTCTATAAGAACTACACTATCCCCTATAAGAACTAACTTATGTGAACCCCTATTATTTACCCCTATGACACACATACTGGGTAACCCAAAATGATCTCTCTGAAAGTAAAAATTTGTGTTTGGAGAACAAGTTTAGTTAATAAACCCATACTTTGGCATTAATCACTATCGGGATTTTTTTTTTGTAGGTTATATCATCATTCCTTTTTGTACATTAAAGGGATTCCCCTACTTTTAAAAGTCATCCCTACGTGCTACTGCCCTTTTATACAACTATCGTACAGGGGAAGTATCGTATAGGGGCAACTTCCGAAAAATTAAGATCTTTATACATCAGACACACACACACACACACACACAGAAAGTTGCCTTTCCACGATACTCCCTCTGTATACAGAAGTGCATAAAGATAAAGGCATAAGCATAAAAATATAGACAGATGCATAAAGATCACAGAGATTTAATACAGAATAAAGTAATCTATAATTAACTACTTCGAATCTAGTGCAATATTATTTTTATGAAAAAATATATAATAAAATTAACTTTCCGCAGAACCCTTGTTTATAATTTTTTCAGGAAAGAAATTCTCTTGTAAATCCAGGTCCATTTTTAGCACAAGTCCTATAAAAGGTAACCGTGGCGCCATACTTTACAAGATCACATGTTTCTTGTTTCTTCCATTGTTTCTTGTAATATTTATATATCGTGGAGTGTTTTTTCCTTGTGTTTCAAATTAAGTAAAGTTGATTTCTTATGTTGAGAATATTCTGTACAGTTGCGGGAGTCAGCCATTGGCATTATGAAGATTGAGGTAAGGCTTATTATTTTCCACGTTATATGGAGTCCTCCATACAAGGAAAATATGATTATCAGAGGATATTGTGTATTCTGCTCCAGTAATTAGACTTTCATTATCGCTGTCACCGTCAGAATATAAATCGCTCCTGATGGAAAATGAAACAGATAAAAAATAGAAACGTTAATTATCAGAATCAATTTAAGAATGTTTGCTTAAATTGTTAGATTTTTCTAAAGAATTTGGAAGTATTTTAAAAAATTTCAGACTTTATGGACTTAAAAATATATTATTCTTGGAATATTTCAATACAAAAGTTTGAATCAAAACATTTCAAGTCAGTCTCATTTCAGTAGCTTCCCTCGAGTTCTAGGAAAGATTATTTCGCAGACAACCAAAACTCCATGCCTAGCATTTATTTTCAGTATTTGTTTTTCTAATGGGGCGGTGGCTCAATTTTTTTCTAGGAAAGAGTAAGTGTCAACTCTGAACACTTTAGTTACGTCAATGGGGCTTCTCTCTTACATTGTAACTCAAAATATGACTGGTTTTAGAATACGTCTTGCCGACAATGTTTTGGGAAACCGATGACAGCTCAGTGTCCAATAAAAAGTTAATTACATTTTTGTTCATATGTATACGTCCACTTTTGAGTTTTCCTTTCAAAGATACAAAGGAACCTGGTAAAGTGACCACGTTTTATAAGAGAGAACTGGCAAAGGCTTATTTATGCCTATACCAAAGTCTGTCGTGCATAATGAGCAATTTTCTATGGTGACTATTGCAGTCCAATCCCAAGGGTGGCCAATTTATGCAGGTTCTACTGTACATTTATGTCCACTGGCGTATATAGAAAGGGTTGATGATGAATATTGTAACTCCATTGGATGAAATTTTGTACATATACAAATGAATATATATAGAGTTATAACTCTCTGTAACTCCCAATATAAGCATGCAGCTCACCTTACGAACTTTTGCGCGTATGACTATGTATCGCTCGATAATTTACATTATATTTTCTGAATATATATTACAATGAATATATATAGAGTTATAACTCTCTGTAACTCCCAATATAAGCATGCAGCTCACCTTACGAACTTTTGCGCGTATGACTATGTATCGCTCGATAATTTACATTATATTTTCTGAATATATATTACAATACTTATTCTCCTGCAATGGATCCTTGAAATTCATTGCTTACGTATATCTGTCAATTAAACTATATTTTAAAAAGGGGTAGGTATCTGAAGCAAGCGATTGCAGCATTATGTTAATATTTTTAGTGTTTTTTTTTTATTTTTAGATTTTTATTTTTACGGAAAAAAGGATGGGAAAGGTTATTTTGAGCTGAAACCTAAAGCTTTCTGAGGAATACATGACTCTGTAACCATGGGAACTAAACCCAGCCTACGGTGGGCATAAAAATGCTGAACATTCTACGATACAACTGAGGATCAATCCTGGGTTAATGGTACGATAGGTGGATGAATATGTTAGCAATTTCCTGCTGCAGAACAGTGGAGATGTTGAAATATGTATGTGTCCTAGTATCTGCCTTCGCTGTCAACTTACTTTATCCATATTAATATAGTCAACTTTTCTTTCCAGTTTAATCTTGTGAGCGACGCTATGATCCTAACTCTAGTGTCTTCCTTCTTCGCGTGTACTTTTTCTGTTTTCTGTGCAACCAAAAGCTTTTCATTCTCCATGTTATAAATAAAAATATCTTAATGTGTGTTTCTATTCTATCTTGTTGAATTATGACAGGAGCTACCTTTTTTTTCAAAGAATGCTAATCGCTTATATTTTGGGGAACAATTCCTTGGATTATAGTGAACAGATAATCGGAAAGCCTTTTTTTTTTTCATTAGTGTCAAATCCTGGTGAACAGCACCCTAGGGGAAACGCGTTACCACTGCGCAACAGTTGGACAGTATCTAGGGGAACGCGCATGCATTACTGATGTTCCTTTGCAGGGAGATTTTTCCAAGGATTTTCAAAGATTTTTCTCATGAGAAGTTGCTTTGTAGAAAGTTATGTGGCAGAATAAGGAGGCAAAGCCCACATCATTTATGGAGGCCATTGCAGCTTGCGACCAAGACATTTACACGACTTGAACAATGCTACAGATTATAGCGACACTACCAATGAGTGTAGCCACTGCTGTGAGATACTTTTCAACTCTGCATCGGATTAAAACATGGCTAAGGTCTAACAGGAGAGGAAAACTGTCTAAGTAGCCTTGCAATAATATACGTGCATCGTGATGTCATCATCGACAGCAATCAAGTGACAGAGAGGTTTTCACGAGTATGATCTGACAAACGGAAATACAAGTTTGCTTTGTGCACTAAGTGATTTCCTTGTAAATATGCATTTTTTAAATTATTGCAATAATTACACAACAGAGGTTAACAATTTAAAGAATCAATTTGTCATTGTAATTACCTTGTATGCCATAAAACATTTATAAGAAAGTGAAAGTATACAGCAAAAATATTAGTAACATGCTTTTTCTTAATTTCTCCTTAAGAGAGGGGGGGGGACCCTGAATCCAAACCTGACCCCCGAATAAATTTTTGATATCAAAAGTAAGTACAAAATTTGCGATTAAATTCGCATTTATGCATTGTATCCAACAGTTTTCAATTCCTTATTTAAATAATAATCATCCTTTGACTAATCAATAAATTGTACAAAAACAATGCTATTAGCTATTTTATGCATTAATAGGCTACATTCTGACATTAATTTCTCTTTGGTTTAGTAATCATATCGTCCATACATAGTGACGTTGACCTGGGTGCTATTCCAGTAACGCTGTCTATCAATGTGTTCACTGTAGCAGAAGAGGGTCTAGAGAGGGATTTGGGGATTTTGCGAACATAAAATGCTGTAGGACTCATTTGGACGAAACCGCATTTAGAGAAGTTCCTATTATAGCGATTAAAATATGGATTTTGCTTGGTATAATGATTAAGCGCAATACAATTTAACCGCTTTTAGCGAACAAATCTTTTGGACCTCGGATTTAACGAGCATTTAAAAATTAAAAAACGGTTGGTCGTTATGATCGGCGCTCGTTATAATTGATTTCCCCCGCATTTTTACGGATTTGGGGGGAAATTTCCCTGATTTTCCCCAGTGGATTCGCCACTGATAACAGCTTCTGGTTTGGTCACCTATGCGTGGTTGGACTCTTTGTACAAGTGCAAGTCCGGGCGCAAAATGGTTTTACCGGTTTATGTGCCCTAAAACCTAACCATTCTATTTAACTTGAAGAAGGAAAATTTCATGTAATCGTTTGTATTATATTTATTTATTCATTTAATTGTCATCGACATCAAAATATTGAATTCAGCAATGATTAAATATTAATTCGAAGTTATACTTTTTTCCGTTGAACGTTAAATTTTTGTAAAAAAACTGTAAGTTATATTCATACGCGCGTTGGCGCAGAATAATTCAAATGCTCTTGCGCCATAAAAATCCAAACAAACAAGCATACGCTCGAAATATATAAATTACAAAATAAACTCTATACACACACATATATGCTAACGTATTATAATGCACGTTATGGGCGAAAAGTATTTTTATATGCTTTTTATTCATTTAATTAAATCTTCACTTATAAATTGTAATTTTAATGGCATACTTGCGTATTAAGGCACTGTACAGCTTATTTACCCTCCCCTGAGTCTACACGACTGGGAAGATAAACTGTAGAGTATTAATGTACTCTACAGCTAATCTTCCGTCTCGTGCAGAGTCATGTTTGCTTCTAAACAAGTAATTTTCTTAACAAAATCATATAACAGCTGATCAAGGCTTAGTAGTAAAATTCTAACGCTAATTCAACACATGGGAAAAGATTCGTTACCGTTTCGAGAACTATTGTTTTCTTTATCAAGCGAAGTGTCAAGAATGTCCTGTATATGTGCTTCCCGTTCTGGATTTTGCTAATATTGCCTTTGCCTGATAAAGGGAAAAGTAGTTTTCATAATGCTATGGAATATTTTCTTATAGTTTCGTTCAGTGACGAAATTTTATTAGTTATGATAATTTTCTTACCCGTTACGTTTATTCGAATAATGAGATTATCCGAAAAACAAAGTATGAAGCTTAATTTTCAATTGTTCTTTTCGGAAGGACGTAAACAACCATAAGAGCATGTAAGAAATTTCATTTTTTTTTTAATTATATGGATGTACGCTATGGGTGTGTACTTACCTTCTGTGCGTTATTAGAATGCATATTCTTTACAATCTATCCTTATTTCCACCTCGAAAGCAATGGCATTAATTACTTTATAATTTATCTTTTGACATTAACTAATGGTATTTAGATGCGCCACAAGTATTTTATGGATTACAGTGCTCAAATCATTATAAATGACGTCACATAATCCACGATTGGCTGAAAACAATTGCGCATGGGTATTGGTTCTCAAAGTAAATTAATAAATAGATATTGTCCAGATTTTATTCAACGTCGAGTTTGTACCAAACTAAGAGTAGATTTGTGTTCATTAACTATAGTAGTACAATCTTTATTGATATAGAATTCCAACTAAGATCAATATACGAATTATATTTTTTGAAAGAATTCCATATCAATAAGGACTGAACTACCAAAGTCAACGAAAGAAAATCTACTCCCAGTGTTAATGGATCTTGAAGACGCCTATTAAATATTTTACATTAATTGTTCATCCGCAACATACAGCTGTATAACCCAATAATCACGCAATAATCTATATATTAATAAACTAATTAATAATTAATAATTAATATTATATATATAAACATCTGCAATATTCTATATTTCTGTTCGAATTCCTGACAAAGGAAAATCTCTGTCTGAAACGGACATTAAAACTGAGCTTTTAGCATCACTTTACGCTTAAAACGGGAACTTCGTTTAAAAGTCACTTCTCTAAATTTGAGCATGAACATTTTTCTATGATCTATCTCTTCTATCCATGCACCTTTTAGTTTGAAAGGAATCACGATTACCCAAATCCCAATATGCCGAAAATTCCAAACAATGTGTTCTTCCCTCTTGTCAGATGCTTTTTCCCATGTGCTTTTGACTCTTAAAAAGGAAAGAATGAAGGAAAAGAAATTCTAGTATCCCCGTATACCAGGGTATCTACGGATCTGGGAAACATGGAAAACCTTGAAAAGTTAGGGAAGTAGTTTCTGACTGGAAAACTCAGGGAAAAGTAATGGAAATTTGAAATACAAAGGCCAAAGTCAAGGAAATTTGAAATTCAGTGTTATAATAAATAACTTATTAAAATAATTTTCCCGATCTGTACCTTTCCTACCGTAATGCACAGTGACAAATTCGAAAAACTTCTAATTTTAGCAAAATTTTCTTCCAAAAAAATTATCTTTTCGCATTAAATCTAATATAATTTATATAAAATTAAGCCCATATACACTGAAGTGCCAGAAAAACTGGCACACCTACCTAATATCGTGCAGCCCCCCTCCGTGCGCATGCCAAAGTGCCGCAACACGACGTGGCATGGACTCGACTAATGTCTGAAGGTATCTTGGAGACAATTCACACCAGGAATCCTGCAGGGTAGTCCACAAATCCATAGGAGTGCGAGGTGTTGGAGATCTCTTCTGAACAGCACGTTGCAAGGCATCCCAGATATGCTCGATAATGTTCATGTCTGGCGATTTAGGTGGCCAATGGAAGTGTCTAAAGTCAGAAGAGTGTTCCTGGAGCCACTCGGTAGCAACTCTCGATGTGTGGGGTGTCGCATTATCATGCTGAAATTGTCCAAGTCCGTCGGAATGCACAATGGACATGAATGGGTGTAGGTGATCGGACATGATGCTTACGTACCTGTCACCTGTCAGAGTTGTCTCTAGACGTATCAGGGGTCCCATATCACGCCAACTGCACACGCCCCATACCATCACAGAAGCTCCACCAGCTTGAACAGTCCCCTGTTGACATGTAGGGTCCATGGATTCATGAGGTTGTCTCCATACCCGTACACGTCCATCCGCCTGATGCAATTGGAAACGAGACTCGTCAGACCAGGCAACGTGTTTCCAGTCATCAACAGTCCAATGGCGGTGTTGGCATGCCCAGACGAGGCGTAAAGCTTTGTGCCGTGCAGTCAACAATGGTACACGAGTGGGCCTTCGGCTCCGAAAGCCCATATCAATGATGGTTCGTTGAACAGTTCGCACGCTGACACTTGTTGATGCCCCAGCATTGAAATCCGCGGCAATTTGAGGAAGTGTTGCACGTCTATCTCGTTTAACGATTCTCGTCAGTCGTCGAAGGTCCCGTTCTTTCAAGGTCTTTTTCCGGCAGCACCGCTGTCGGAGATTTGATGTTTTACCGGATTCCTGATATTCACGGTATATCCGTGAAATGGTCGTACGCGAAAATCCAAATTTTGTCGCTATCTCGGAGATGCTATGTCCCATCTCTCTTGTGCCGACTATAACGCCACGTTCAAAATCACTTAAATCTTGATAACCTGCCATTGTAGCGGCAAGAACCGATCTAACAGCTTTGCCAGACATCTCTTGTCTTATATAGGCGCTGCCGACCGCATCGCGTTACGCTGATTGGTTGCAAAGCTCCGTTATTTGCATACGCACGCCTGTACCGGTTTTTCTGGCACTTATGTGTATTTCGTAAGATAAAATGTTTTCCAAATACATAATTAAAATTTGAAGGGGACAAAAAGTTTTTTTTAAGCTAAATTATCTACTCTATAAAGGATTTTGATGATACCAATCTCCTTTCCCTTATATGCAGTTATACATATTTTAAATATTATATAAGATAAAACATCAGCTTTGCGATTATAGAGTTAGACTCTCTTATAATAAACTCAAAAGGGCCGAATGGAAATGTTGCTGTAAATATTTAATGCAAGTTTTTAGTGTAAAGAAATGTAACTTTTCATACATTTTTTGTAAGCTCACTGTAATTGAGTTATAAATGAGTTTGTAGTTTGGATTATTAAATTTTATGGTCTTGAAACCTGGTTAGATTGCATAAATTTTAATGCATTGTGTGTTGTTTACTGTAATTAGCGACTGGAAATCGATTAAGATTTGGTCTGGAAACCTGGAAAAGTCAGGGAAGTTTGAAACAGAGGTATGCTTACTGCACTTCTCAGCGCAAAACCTGAAGGCTTTTATGTAAGTCACTGTTAAGCAGTTTTTCCTGTCTTATTTTTCAACTAAGAATCAATTCCTCTTCTTTACTTTTCCTGGTAACTCTACATTTTTCTACGATTTTCGTTAATTTTTTTTTTTGTGTGTTTTTTTTCAATTTCGTCTACTTTTCTCACAATAGAATGTTATTTTCTCTTTCTTTCATGTCATTTTGGTATTATATATTGATTTCTGCTACAGCATGTGGAAATGTGCAAATAATATAATTGCTACAATGACTAAGAATTACATAAAATATTAAAAAAAATTCAGAATATGCTAACTTCGTTGAGCTAATTCAAAGGGTATTTTTCCTGATTTAGGTATATTATGGATATAATAATAATAATAATTAACTAATATTGCAGGTAAATAATTCTATCTGTAAGGCCGATGGTAGCAGTATTGTTTCATAAATCACCCGCAGAGCAAAGGATGAGTTAATGCTTCCGGTGAGGTACGTTCCCACAATCGCTAACCTATCAGTCATGGAGCTTTACATTTGCGAAACCGTATATATGAATAAGAGGTGGTAAATATTGAACTCCTATGAGAACGTTGATGAGAGATTGAAATTCTTATAATGAAACAATATTATTAAATTTTATTTATATGGTAACAAGGTGGTGCAAATATTGTTTTCATAAACGCCTTGTATTTTGATGAACTTGAAAAATCTATATTTCAAGAAAAGACAGATTTATTTAAAATTTGAATATGGCAAATTTTTATGTGCATAGTAATCATTATAGCTATACTTTTAAAATTATGTAAATGAACAAAATCCACACTTAGTGTTAACAACGCTTGGAATTCTTGCTTTATATAGATTCTATAAGAAGACATAAACGTTGGTTATATAAAATATGCCGTTTGAATTGAATAATCCCTTTCTCTGAGGAACGTGGAAATTGTTCTATCAATAGGAAAAAACCAATGTTGCAGGGGGTTCAAAAGCAGAAATTGTAAGGTAGAAAAAGTATGCCCCTGTCGGACTTCGATAAGGCCACACACACAAATAACAGAAGGGATGAAGAAAGAGGAAAATTCTTTTCCGATATAGTATTTTTTCCTCCTATTTGTAAAATTTTGGGTTGAAAAATTCCTTATCTTTTTTTTTCGTGACTGGTATTCTCGAGCTGTCTGCTGAATCAGCGGCTTTTACTCAGCTATTCCTAACTTTTCTTTACAACAAGCTCCATATCGTTTACTAGAATCCACACAGCGAATATTCCGCTTCTTCGTTTGGACAGAATTTTTCACACGTTTTCTTTATAGCCCCTTTTTTTAAAAAAAAAAGGATAAAACATGCACCAGAAAATTTAAATCGAGTATTGCTTTCAGACATCTTTACTTTGGAAAACATATTCTTCGCCACTGCAATTTGCAATGGCAGGAAGAATAGAGTTCAGGACCGATATTTCTTTCAGAATTTCGAAAAGGAAAATAATTGGTTATAAAGCCATGTGCAATTGTTTAAAACTACGGACAAAGGAGTACATTAGTTATACTTTAAGTAAAATTCTTTGTGGAAATATATCAATTATATATTAATTTTAGTTATTTTGTTGCTATAGCGATATTGTTAGTTCATCCATGTGCAGGCGAAAGAATATTTTTATTTTGCTTAATCGAAATGGTCTGTCGAAATTATTATTAATATTTATATTTTTCACTCGACACTCGTTCAATATTTTCGATAAAAGCGCTCATATTTGTTTTCTAGCGTACTTTGTCTTACAGAGAGGTAGACAGAGAGAGAGGGAGAGAGAGGATAATATAAATGGTAGATAAGATATTGGACTACTTTCAAAACATTTGATATCTTATTTTAACGCATACATATAATTTAGGACGTTTTTCATTATCAATATAGTAGTTCACAATGTAGTGTGCTTAAATGTATTTTTGAATAAATAATGTAGTTTTTTTATACCTTAATATTTGAAATTGGCTTTTCAAAAATACCTGGAAATTTAAATTTTCGGATTATCAAAAATGTGGGGCTAATTTATTAAAGTTAATCGTAACAAATAATATTACAGATAAATATAAATATATATATATATATATATATATATATATATATATATATATATATATATATATATATATATATATCAGATAAAATTTTGCTTAATTTGCATATATGTTTAATTTGATTACACTTCTGGGTCTATTACGACTGAAAAGAAAAATTTTCTGTTTCTTTTTTTTGAATATACATGTTCATTTAACCTTATATGTTTTTATGAGTTAATAATTCTGTATTTATTTAGAGTGTGAAATATTCTTGTAAAACTTCGTTATAATTAAAAAATTTTGTTGTAATTTGTAAAATTTTTGTTATAATTTATTATTATTTTGTTATAATTAGTGAAATTTGACGCTTTGCCATCTTTTTATCTATTCTTATTAATTTTCACTCTTCTCTTATTTTTAACTCTACTTTTAATTTTACTTCTACACTTTAATCAATTTCCATAGCTCTATCCATTTGTTATAAGTTTTTATTTTTTTTATTTTTTAATTTTATATCCGTCATATGTTTGATTTTGGGCCGCTTACAACAATTCTAATTGTTTCTAATTTTACTAAAAGGACCTTTGAAAATTATTTAAATATATTTTTAAACTAATTTAATTCTGGCTTTATATTATCTTTAACTATTTTTTTGATTAATAATAGTTCATTCAGTGCAGGCCTGCAGCCAAGCCGGGCAAGTAGGGGCGCGGTTCCAATTGCTTGTGCCCCAGTTGTTCCATCGAGTTATTTGTATATGTCCACAAATACTATATTGAAGGTTTGAGTAACAAATCCTACGTGTGTATGTGTCACATAAAAAAATATACGTTAATGCAGGAGGATTTCTTTTGTGAATGCAATTAAAATATTTATGTACGTTTCTGTGGAATTCATTATTTTTGAATTACTACAATGACGTTTCTCCACTGCCCGCTGTTGCGCGTCTCTTCTCGAACCTATCTCCAAATCCCTGTCTTAAGACACCATCCCTCCTCCTTTCAGGAATTCCTAAAGAGGTCTGGTTGGCCTTATATCACGACGACGTGCGTTACGTCACATCAGAGATTAACTCTGGTCTATACCAAATCCAATGTACCAGTATAGGAAACGAGCAAAACTACATATATGTATCATTTCCACGTAAACCCATGACCTTTTAATGGCAGCCACGTGGTGTCCGCTGTCACCTCAATCCAGAAAGGGTAATGCTCATCCTAGTTATAAGACTTTAACATTTGGATTACAAAGTTTCGAAAATGTCTGCCGAGAAAGGAAAAAAAACGATGGAGAGTTTAAAGATGCAGCTAAAGTTTGCAAAATTCTTAAAGTTAAGTCTAAAAGTGTCCATATTTTAGCAATCCCATCATTTTTTTTTGAAGGAGGAAACGAAACAGCAGGAGAACTAGTGTAAGGAAAATCTCTACACATTCAAGAAAGTACATTAAATTTTCAAGTCATTCCAGCTAAGCCATCATGGCTTAGCTATGACTTATAATTATAGAGCATTTCATTATGGAACGCTGTTTTACCATTTATTCACGGCGCATTGAAAACGTAAAAATAGTGTTTTACAAAGTGATGAGAAAATAAGTCATACAAAGTGACAATAAAATTAATAGCAGTGTTGTACTACAATTAGGTTCGTATCCTATATAGTATATAATACGATATGCTAGTAATATTCAAACTGGATTCCACGGAATCCCAAGATTTTGTAAAACATTTTTGTGGGTTATGCAATTTTTTTTATTGCAGTTTGGATTTTTGTTTATTGTTATATCATTTTATAATTCTAAACCCGCTTTTCAGAGGCAAAAGGTACATTTTGTCTATTTCCATTGGCATAACTAGGGGATGAGTCCTAGCCCCTCTAGAAAAATTAGCCTTCGCCAGAAAATTTCTGACTCAATAAAATGTCTAAGTAATACTACGTGCCGAACATTGAGATATTGGGCTGGGGGTTATAGCTCCCACTGCAAAGTTCAAGGGTAGTTAGTGTCAATGACTATATATAAAAATTTGAATATCGTGTTTTTAATAATTACTATCATTCTAGCGATCAAAGGGCTATGTCAGGGTGGCGACAGAATATGAATAAAAGAAAATCCTTAACATTTCCTTGATTTCCAGTAAATATGCTTAAAATTTCCCTGTTTTTTTGTAAACGCTCGCCGCATTAATCAATTAAATCAAATTAAAAACAAAGGTTTTTAATTACTATAATTATATAGAAGGGGCCGTTCAAGTAAAAACATTTTTTGAAGAAGGGGTGAAATTTTCATTATGGTTGATGAATTAACACCTACGTTTATCAGCTCGTACTAAAGCTTTTTAGGTATAGGAGAAAAAGTTTAAAAAAGTCCTTAAAAAGTTTATTTTTCTTATTTTTTATTATAAGGTAGGTATAAAATGGTTTGAAATTTGCTTATTTAATACTTGAATGGCAGCTAAATTATGTAGAATTTTAATTTTTAGAATATATATAAGCCATATTTACACCGATCATCTATCTTTAAAACTGTAAGCGTCCTAATATTCACATCTAACTTTAATGAATAGAAAGTAGTATATTTGTATATTATCCTTAATTTTTTATTTATCTTTATAAATTTGTAGCACAAATTTATAAGTGACAAGGTTTCAACCAAAATAATATATGTTTACTAAAAAATATTAATAATTTTATTATACTTGCAAACAGTATACATTTAAATTAGGTAAAACACGTTCAAGGGGGGAAAAATCCGCTTCGAGAAAAAGTGATCATTAGGGGAGGTGGGCCTTCAGAGAGGTTTACTGTATATACCCATTTATTTGAGATAAAAAAACTGTTACACTCACAAGGGAAGCCTCCGAAGTGCCCGTCGCACCTCAAATCGAGACATAGTATGATAGATCTATATGAGTAAAGAACAGAACCCAAAGAACTTTTCTGTAAAACTTAATTTCTGATTTCACTGTTCAACAATTTTTCACTTTTTGTTTTTTACCAAAATGAAAGTAGCCACCTTTTATAAATTTTGGGTCGCTGAATACAAGAATCACCATTCAACTTCTCTCTTGGCTCAGAATTTTGATTAATTGCACTGTATATAACGTTTATATAACATTTACACACACCGTATATAACATTTTATATATAACGCTATGAGACGTTATAATTACGATACGTGAAATAAACAAAATAGGGGGAAAAGAAATAAAATAGGCACTAATCTAAATCATTGACTCCCACATTTGTTGTATGACTTGTTCATCCACCCTGGATGCTTGGATGTTTAGGAAAAAAGTTTCCATGCGTTTTGATGTGCCCGCCGTTTGGTGTGAGCCAACAAACCATACCACCGATTGCTATTTCTTCATGGTAACGTGCTTGAAGAAAGGAATTAATACGAAAAAGAAGAAGATTGAATACCCTGTGATACCATCTGTCATTCATCCAGTGGTCGAAGATCGCCAGGCCCCGATCCCCAGCTAACATTCTGACAGATAGTGATATGGAAGATGATGGAAGTGAACTTGATGTATTGGAAAACGTTCCAAGCACCAGTGATGCAGATCCAACATTTCGATCGACAAGTATCTCCTGAAACGTACACCAAATCACACAACGGGAATTTCATGACCTGATTAGGGATTTAGAACAGCCAAAGAATAAAGTTGAACTCTTAGCATCCAGATTGCAGCAGTGGAACCTCCTGGCGGATACTGATAGAATATGTACTCTTCGCAATCGTCAAAAAGTACTGTCAACGTTTTTCAGCAGTGACAACGACAGCATTTTGCAATGATGTTGAAGGTTTGATAGTAAAACTGAACATTCCGTACAATCCAGACGATAGGAGATTATAGGTGACTCAAAAACAAGCCTGATGGTTATGCTATTATACTAGTAATGAAATAACACCATCAATCCCTGTTGCTTATACAGCCCTAAGTAAAGAAAAGTATCCCATATTCCGACACCGTCTAGATCTTATAAATTACAATCAACATAAGTAGTTACTATGTGATGATTTAAAAATGATCGTAATTGTGGTCAGTTTCAAGGTGGATACACAAAATACTCTTGCTATATACGTCAGAGGAATAGCCGCGCGAAGCATGCCCATTAAAAGCAGAAGGAATGGCCTTTGAGAGCAGTTTTGTTGCCTGGCACTAAACGCTTTTCATACGAACATCTAGTGAACCCTAACAGCATTGTTCTTCCACCGTTGCACATAAAACTGGAACTTGAAGACACTTGCGGAGGCTATTAATAAAAATAAATGCGCATTTGAATACTTATGCCAAAAGTTTCCACGTTTAAGTATTGTAAAGGTGCAACAGGGGCTATTTATATGTACCCAGATACATAGGCCTTTTCAAGACAAACAGTTGGAATGCAACGTCAATTTTGATGAGCTAGATGCCTGGAAATGTTTTCGGAATGTTAGTACACAAGTTTTGGGCAACCTTCGTGCTGAAAATTACAAAGACATAGTGGATGAACTTATATCTGCCTACGAGAAAATTGGATGCAACATGTAACTAAAAATGCACTTCCTGCATTCACGTATTAATGTCTTCCGAGCGAATTGTGGCGCTTTAGTGACAAAAAAGGGAAGTGATTCCATCAGGACATTTCTGAAATGGAATAGTATAACAAAGGAAAGTGGTTAGTTTCAATGGTAGCAGATTTCTGCTGGATGATCCAGGGAAATGCTCCGGACGTTCCCCACAAGCGACAGGCAAAACGACGTGTATAAAAAGGAAATATTGTTAAAAGTTATTCGTACTATTGTATTCCCATAGCCTTATATGTAAAATATAAACAGTGAAATTACCCAGAAACCTGAGCCAGGAAGCAATTTTAAGCATAATTTTCACGTTCAGTGACCTGAAATCTATAAAAGACGCATACTGTCACCTCTGTAAAAATTTCAATTGAGCAGTGTTTTTTATGAATTTTTTTAAGTTTTCATAATTGCACAGCCGTAAAGTGAAGTTTTCAGTTAGGAGTAGTTTTACATTCATTTGGATTGCTTGATAAAAAATAACAGTAAGTTGTCTGCTGAGCAAGCTCTAACTAAAGTATCTCCCTATGCATATTTTAATACCCCCTTTCATCCCAACCATGTAATATTCTTCTTAACTAGTTAATCTTATTTTTTCTCACAGTCAATAATCAATAAGAATATTTTCATTTCATTATTTCTTCGCTGTTAAAAAAAATTATAATTTTTTCCTCCCTGTGCAGTGCCACATTTGCATATGTCTTATATTCTCCCTAGGTGAATTCTAGCGTAAAAGAAATTTATAACATAAATTTAAAGTACTAAATCTTCTGATTACTCATGAAAACGATAACTTATGTAAAAATACATAAAACATAAATTTGTATCGCAATGTGTGCACTTTAAAAAAAAATTCTTTGCATTCATTAAAACCACATTCTTTGTGGTCGACGTGAAATGATAGAGATAAAATTTTATCAAATGACTCAATAGGAACGTCCGTGTAATTGCAAGCAACCCAAGAGTATATTAATATAGACTTATTTTTCTTGGACTGAATTTGATTATAAACTAATGAATGCATTTTTATTATTTCGTTGCGATAAGTTAATTTTATTTACAGTGACATAGTTTGTAATTTCTTTTTAAATTGTACTGACGAAAAAAATAAACATCTAAAGATTGGGTGAAAGCTGTTACGCGTGGAGGAATATGAAGCTTGTCGCTTATTTTTATTTGTACATCTTCGAAATATTTTAATATTTTCTTCATCAGTCCACTTCTTTAATTTGTTCATGTCGTGGGTGCATTTAAAGTTTTCATTGTTTCAAATAAATTAATGTCCAGAGCTGGGATTATGTGCACATGCAATTACAATTTTAGCTGATTCCAGCTTAAGTGCACATAAATGCATAAAAGACTGAATTTTCAGAATAAATGAATGTTTCGAGTGTTTTAGTAATTTTATTATTCTTTTATCAGAAATTTTTTACACAACTATGAAGATAAACTTTCCTTTTACCATATTAATTATTAGAAATTACACTGATTATTAGAAAGAAAATGGACTTAAATGTTTATATTTCTAATAATATCCTAAGATGCTAAAAATGTAGTTACATTCATAGCTAAATTAGCCCTAATCCTTAGAAAGGAGACGAAATGGTTTAATTTTATTGTGCTAGATAGGTAGTTAATCTAAGGTCACATTAGATAACAATTATTTATATGGGGAAAAATTTTGCACCATTATCTATAAGTAGACGTCGCTGATAATCTATCACGGATAGACTATCCGTTATAAACTACCCACAAAATTTTATAAATGCTATCCAATAACCTCAGTAGATCTGAAAGGATGAACGGCTATGGATGATTTAGTCAATTTTTGTTTTTTTTACGTATCCCCGTTTTCTTTAATTCTAAACCGGAGTGCACGACGAGTTTGGCCGATGCACGATTTTGAGCACGAGCATGGGATTTCATAAATACCCCCCATGAGTTGTGATCCGAAACCGAGTCTTTTAGTTTTGAAATACAACGTTTATTGATGGGCGTGAAAGCGACTTTAAAATTAAAGTTGTTAAGAATAGTAGCAATTTTAATGCTGATATTGGAAAAGAACGGTAAGCAGATGTTCCGCAAAATAGGAATGCTGTTATGAGAAAGACGGCTGTCCGGTTTTTTAGAGGAGAATTTTTTGACGGCCCGATCAACAATAGACGGGCCTCGGAATATGGCAATGTTTTCAATGAAGCCGGGTTCTTTGTTCCGGTCTTCTTCAATGGAGCAAAGTTTTACAGCGCGGAACACAAACCAATAAAAACCGCTCATTTTCTGAGATATTGGATGTGCTGACGAACAGTTTGGTGGCAACGAAATGGAAGAAGGTTTATGGTAAACGCTTAAACGAAATTCGAAGTCTGTTTTCATGACCAGAATGTGCAGAAAGGCAAGTTTGTTGACTTTTTCCTCCTACAGTCCACATTCATCTGGCTCGACCGATAGAAGGCGCCAATCCACCAACAACCTTACCCTTTATACAATAAACAATCGTACACTCGCCCTTACGAGCGATGTACGCTTAGGGTTTCTTGCTTCTTCGATGAAAGCTCAAGGCTTTCGAAAAACGTTTAATACGTTAAATAAATATTATTTAATTATTAAACTTTCGTTTCAAAAACTGTGCCTATTGTGTATTATATTATTCATCGAAAGTTTCTTATGTTTCAAATTTCTATGATTATAATTTTTAGCAACACTTTTTGATGGTGTTTAATACAAACAAGATTAAAAATACGCCGAAATATCGACATCAAATTAATAAAGGCTTCTCTGTTGGCGATTATGTTATCTTATGTACTAGGTCGGATTTAGTCACACTGGCCTTATCTGGACAACTAGGGAAGTGAAAGTTTTTTCCACTGTCTTTTGTTGCGAGAAAACTGACTTCAATATCGCCGTCATCTCAAACGTTTAAAACCATTAACATAAAATGTTTGTCTCTTTTTTTGCCCAAAAGTTAATTGATTACAAAATTGCCTACTTCCACATTAGGTGAGTTGTTCAAGTCATCATTGGTCCACCTTAAACGTTTTTATTCTCCTCGCTCTCATCTCCAGACGAGTCGAGGACAAAGAAATCACCTTCATCTTCTCAATACTTAAAATATCTGTTCTGTTAAAATATCGGTACTTTTCGTCAGCACATCCAATGTCTCAGAAAACGAACAGTTTTCATTGGTTTGTGTTCCGCACTATCCAAATATGCTTCACTGAAGAAGACCGGAATAAGGAACTCGAGTTCATCAAAAACATTGCCATATTCCGAGGCTTCAACTCGTCTAGTGTTGATCGGCCCTTAAAAAATTCTCCTCCAAAAAACCGGATACCCATCTTTCTCCTAAGAGCATTCCTATTCTACAAACCATCTGCTTACCGTTCGTTCCCAATATCAGCACTAAAATTGCTACTATTCTTAATAAGTTTAATTTTAAAGTCTCTTTCACGCCCATCAATAAGCTTTGTATTTCAAAACTAAAAGACTCGGCTCCAGATCACAACTCATGGGGTATTTATGAAATCTCATGCTCTTGCTCGAAATCGTCATCTATAATATTATGTTCTCTTCGTTATTTGATAATCGTTTGATCAACATTTAGCGTTGTGTAACACATTTTAAAATTATTTAGTAAATTTTTTCGATTGGGAAAAGTCACTCCAAAAGTGCTACGTGCAAAGTGGTGACATTGCCCAACAAAATAACCACGTTTCAGTAACCCTTAAAAATTTAAGCTCAGTTTATATCTTTCGATTAACATGTTAGGAACAAGTAATATTAAATTTCAAAACTTACTAATTCTTAGTTTACACCCCACAAATCAAAGTTCGAATTGGGTAAAAATCCTTGTTTTAAGAAACAAAAGAAACTAACACTCGGAACCGGTATAAACATGAACTCGGGTCTCTTCTGGCATCTAATCGCTTTCTTAATTCTCTAAAATTTCCACAGGGGCCGAAACCGAACTTCAACGCAATGTGACGTCACTGCCAGGGATCAAAACATGTTGTTTTTTTTGGAAAAATGGGTAATCTCACCTCTGTGGGCAAAGTCACCCCGTTTGAAGGTACCTAAATCTATATGTAGGCAGAATTATAAAATAGTTCGTAGTGAAGCCATGTGCTAAGCGGAGGCAATACTTTCTCTATTGAAGATTGATTTCAAAAAGATATCATTTGTGGATATTTTTACATCAGTCCCATTGTGGTAGTTTAAATATAACCTTGATCTTTCGTCTTCATTGAAATTGTGTCCAATCAGTTTATACCATACTTAAACGATGTCTTAATGACACATTATTTTATTATAAATTTTAGAAACGGTTCAAGCTGGATCAGCTCTGACGGTTACAGACTTTTCCGGCTATTAAAGTTAATTGCTACATGCAGAGTTTACCCTCCTCTCTTTCTTTCCCCTCTCTTTCTCTCTCTCTCTCCGCTTCACTCTACCAACTAATTCACGTGATGTCCTTGGACGATCGTTTTAAAAAAATAACCAAAATAACATCTTCTCGCCTAACAAATATTTAAAATGGGTAAATAAAATTAACCACTCACTGAACAATTTTAACAGTGGTTATTATAATTGTGAAAAATTATTTAAAATAACTAAAGGAGAGCGTAATCTAATGCAAGATAACCCGGAGGTGAAAATAAAACTAAAGTTCTATGTAAAAATTTGGACACGTGGTTATATTATCATTTGAAGAATTGTTCCCAAAAGTTGTCATAAATAAACTTGCCTTAGAGATAGGGGCAAAATGTTACAGGGTTACAGCTTCCTGGAGCCGTCCCTTGATGACCGTTTGCAAAGAGCAGCATATAATTCGTAAGAAAATAATGTCGGAACCTCCCGGAACATCCCCGGGACATCAGGAATGAGACTATTTTATGGCCCATTCAGAGAGCATCCGCAATAAAAGCTGTAAGTGGAAAAACGGGAATTTCCAAGAAGGAGACAAAGAAGGAAGCATAATTTTTCCAGCTCTGTGCCGCTCCGGGACATGTGACTAAGATAAATGTCCTTATTCTGGAAAGCGTATTTCCCGAAATTTTAAAAATATGTTTTGTGGCATGTTGAAAAGTGTTAAGCATACACATTGCTCTGTAAATATAGCTTGGTTAATTTGTTATTAGTGTCAGAGGTAGTCGGTCTTGCTATCACTCAAGAATGCGAAACGATCAGAAGACTTGAGGGAAAAAATAAAATCCTATTCTCATAATTACTCAGAATAAAAACGAATTGTTTAATTCTTAGGCGATATGTTGTCTTAGACGAGGCCCAATCCGAAAGTATAAGATACTTATACAGTACTTTCTCTATTTGTATATGTTAATAGCAATGCATGTTTCATTAACTCTAAATTGTTTAATAATCAAATAAGTTTTGTGAATTTTGAAATTAATATAATATGATGCACGCGATTTTTGTGTGCACATAGTTCAAGTACAGCATATGGGCTTAGTTTCTATTGAGATCTATTTAAAAAAATTCTAAAAATTCATCATAATTTTTTTCAAATTTTTAACGCGTTTCACGTTTGTTTTAATCTTTAAAAAATTGTTCATTACCTATTATTTAAAATAAATTTAAGAAATAGAAATAATCAATTCTATTACAGTTGGATCCATTTGAATAAAAATGTTCTTCAATAAAATACATTAAATAAATACATTTTTGTTTATTGGTGTTATTTGTGGATTATTTTTGTGAAAAGGTGAGACAAAATTCGCACCTGACAAATCCATACTTTTCATAGCTAATATAAAGAAACAATGACCACGAAATTGTTAATGAATTCAGCGCTGTATCTCAAAATACACGAAATTTAATCCACATGTCCATTTTCTTTTATAAAACAACGTGAAATACACGTATCCCAATACAAATAACCTAACATGATTTTACAAATTCCCGGCGGAATAGCACGAGCTGTCTTAATGATGTAGAAAAAATTCCTTCTCCTACGTTTTCAGCATGCACCA
>QLNU02015270.1:24584324-24630550 GCA_006491805.2 Dysdera silvatica
AACATTAATCTAGAGCACCGTCTTAATAATGCACTAAAGAAATAATTCTCGGGGAAGCTCCCATCTATGCGCGGACCCTTTAATTATCTTAATTTAATAATAACAATAATATAATAATAATTATTTATTCACTACAATTCAAGGGAAGAGACCAGCCATATGTAATATAGAGTATGAATTTGTATAACGTAGTCCAACGTGGTTATAAAGACCGTCATCGCGCCGCGCTGACTGGCATTTGACTGGTCGTTTATCGCCTATCCAAATCCAAAAGAGAAAAAATTGCAATTATATCTTTATCTATCATAATATCTTTACAGATGAGCAATGTGTTTATTTTTAACAAGAATTGTTTTATTTTACAGAATTTTATTATCTTGATAATGCTTAGACTCCTTCAGTTTTTTCTTCTTTGCAAATTTGACGATAAAGTGATGTAATTGTTAAAAATGGTAATGCAGTGGAACCTCGATTATCCGTCTCCCGATTTACCGTCTTTCTCGCCTAACCATCGGCGTCAAATTCAAGTTAGGGCCACTCCGTTAACATCGACAATGAGACAATTTTACACACTTGTGAGGCTCTACCCGCAGGAGAAAACATTGAAATTAATGACGTTGGTGAAGGGATGGACATTGATAAACTTGAAGCAGGTTTCGAGTTCCTAAGTGACGACGAACTTATTTATCGGGTGTTGAACCTCAATGATGGTAAAGAAAACGATGAAAGTGCACAAGAGACTGGAGAACCTACAAAAACCATCACCCATGCTAAAGCAGAACATATGCTTTCCAAGTGCATTGATTGATTTGAACATTGACTAATTTGAAGCAAATGCTACTCAGCTATTACTGCTTTGAAGAGTACGGGACATGGCAACCAAAAAAAGCACGCAGTGTGCTTAAAAAAAGCGTTTTTCAACCAACAACAATAATTTTACATGTAAGTATGTAATGTTTTTAATTCGCACTGCATTAAATTCAAATAAACTTCGTTTTTGCATTCAGCAAGTTTCACAACAGAATTTTTTTTTAGTATAATTTTAATAAAAATATATTTTACTAATTGTTATAAATTTCGCTTTATTCGCTTAACCGTCTTTTCAATTATCCGTCAAGGCTCTGGTCCCATGTCTGACGGATAATCGAAGTTTTACTGTAATATAGTGCTATCGAAAACGAAAAATATCACTAAAGGAAAAGGTTTTTCAAAATACTCCAATTTAAAGTTCTTTTACAACTTTCCATCCTACGTCACTTTATCACAAGTTTAAAACCTACGATATCGAAGTTCCCAACTTTACGTATTGAAGAAAGAAAGATGGCTCGATCAAGGTTCGGTAGCTTTGTTGAGGCTTAAACGAAAACAAACGGCTCATATTATGATGAGAATGGATGAAATATGAATTGCATACCTTCTATGACACAAGCAGTCAATCTTCATGAATAATAACACTTTACTCCAAACTTTTTCTGCTTTCCTGTTTGAATATCAAAAGTCTTTTTTTTTTTTACAAAATTTTTTTAAAAGTTCGTGCTATGTCAAACGGGCCAATTATAAGTTGCGTTCTTAATACGAATATGCCCAAATATAAAAAAAAATACACAATTTTTACCAAAAACTTTTCAACGGATCTTTCAGTGTCTACGGCACCAATTATAAAGTGAGCTTTGTCTAGCTCTAGACCTTATTTATCTTGAACTTGTTTGGTGAGGTATCAATTATAAATTGAGCTTGTATAGCAATAGCAGTGCTCACTTAAATATTCAGATGGTTACAGTTCTAATTATAAGGTGAACGTGATAACAGTATTAAAGTGCCAATTACCAAGTTGCTTAAATTTAATTAAAGCAGCTAGCAATACGCTTATCATCGCCTAATAACACCATCAGTTTCTTTGCAAAACATATGACTGTCAAATAATAGCCGTGCAATCAGTATAGGGATGTAAAAAAATACGGGGAAAACTAATTAAACAAATGTGACTAATTTAATTATGACTAATCTACTACTCTACAAATTCTATGCAGTTATATAAATGTAGAAGGTTTACACATTGAAAGAACATCAATGTCTAGGGGTAATCACATGCTACCATGCTGTGATATATCAATACCGATTGATAACAAGTCAAATGCCTCAGCAGCAATATCTTATCTAAATTTCTATATGTTATTACAATACATTACTCCAATACTAAGAAGGCATGACATAATGTTAAATTAAGACAATACAATAACTACTGGATTAGTAAGCATGGGCAAAATGGGAGAATAGAGCAAGTAGCATAACCTAACTTTAAAATTAAATCGACATAATGGTACACCTCGTACAAATTAGAATAAATGGATATTGACTCACGTGCAGATATTATGCTGAGCTGTTGTCGTCACTTTACTGTAGTTCTGTTGCGGGCGTACCTCTTTGTGGCTCGTCGTGCACTTCAAAGTCCAATTTCTGATGAGAAAACATTTACGGGGCTGCGGGGATGTTGCTGCTCCACTTCTGTTGGACTCGGCGAGCTTAGGGAAAAACGTCAGGCTTTCTGGTACGAAAGGCAACGATGAACAGCCGGGATGCTTCTGCGTCAGTACAAAGAAATAAACGTTGTCGACGTAAGCGTTTAGTAACGACGACTATACCTGTCTACTTGTAGGACAGAACGATTGAGATGTCGCAGATAATTATAGTCAGCCGGAATTCTTCACTCTGCAGTGGCGATGAATATAACTCTACGCAGCTGTGGTGTACGATTTTGTAGCTCGTGAGCGAATCGAGAATTTTTGGAGCTTTAATAAAAAATTCCCAAGTGGAGCCCGTGCGATACTTTCAAGTAGGAAGGTTGTGAGTCTTCCCACCTGCGACTTTCACTTTCCCTAAATGCTCTGACCGAACTCCAAGCCCCGCCTCCAGTTGAGACCCCCTTCTTTCTTCGCAGCTCCCGCTCTTCTCTTCTATTTTCTTCTCTTTCCATCCCCAGTACGACCCGCACGTCAATCAAATTAAGCTGACGAATCAACTTATGGGTTTATTCTTTTTGCCAGTTCATTGGCTGTTTCGTAATATGCCAACAATCTCGCTGGCCTTTGATAGATTAACTTTTCGCGGAGCGGTGTGCAATTTTTGAATTTAAATCGGCCTTGCGTTTACGATTGAAAATTTATAAGTCCCTAATAAATTTGACGTTTCATGGGATTTCACTGTTTATTCTAGCTCGACTCTGGCGCTGAAATCATAAAACGTCGTCTGGCTTTCTCTTTGTCTACTCACGCTTATTTTGTACAAATACACAGAATATATTTGGCAAACTAATATTCTCCAGTAATAATAATACATTAATATCTAAACAAAATGATTTAAAGAACAATGTAATTCAATATGGCTGACGAGCACGCCATACTGAACATAGTCTACAGTCCGCATCTCTCTCAATAAGGCTTATATGGACACACGTATATAAAAGGAGAGATATACATTATATGTACATTCATATTATATGTATAAAGATATTATGATTATATGTGATTTTCAAATTACATTATATACGTTTACACTTGTGAATTGCAGCAACACTAACGCTGGTTACATGTTGTAATACGTATATATATATATATATATATATATTTCTTAATATGTGGTTAAATCTATTGTATGTAATGCTGGAAAACATCCAATAATTTTTATCTGCTTTCTGAAGAAAAGGGGGCTGCGGTCCTGACAACCATTCTGAACCTCTCTAAATTGTCTTCCTTATCGAATTTTTTTTTTCAACATTTACGTGAACCGTTACTAAATGTATCGCTAATCGGATATTTCCCCTCTCCGTGGTTTTCTACATTCTCGTCTATATTCAGAAAGTCTTGGAAAGCTACGCTTAAAGTAAATTGAAAGTGTCTCTCTCCAAGTAAAATTCCTTATCAGGTCTCTATTGGGATAAATTTCTCGTATTACAAGAGCCCCATCTGTAACAGACCCTGCATGTTGAAAGTAGCCAACGATCATTTTTCTTGGTCACCCTGTATACTGACTGGAAAATCGCACGAAGTACGTCGATTTTATTGCATTTTTCAAGTTCTGTCCACAATTTTATTTTCAAATGCATTCGCCTGTATTTTCGTTTGGAACAATGGGCAACGTCCTGTTCCATATGCTAAAAAACGTGAGTACCCAGTACCCAGATTGCAAGATCATCCTTGAGACATCCTGGGAATATTTTGGATATTATCAGAACGTCCTTAGGACGATCTTTCGTATCTGGGAAGTGGTCTTAAGTATATTGTGGTAAATACGCGTGGATAATGCTTTCTTGTTTCTGGAATTCAAATATTGGGTATGATCATAATATGTATTGAAAGAATGCAATAATAAAACAATTAATTTTTTAAATATTGTAGAAACTTGGTGAATTTGATTTAAATGATCAATCACTTTTAAACACATTCTTTTTACAAACTGAATTTAAAATAAATTAAATGTGCTCATGAAGTTCATGTATATTATAAATCTTTTTAACAAAACCTGAGTTTAAATGAAGTCAATGTTCAAATGTACTGACTCAATCGGTGTATATATATAAAAATATTTTGAAATGATGCTCGTTCTATGTAAAATTAAACTTAGGGATTGCTAACAGACTAACCCAACTCAGTAGCAATTAATAAGATTATCGAAATCTTATAACAGCCATAATTACAGTTTCAGAAAGATGGGGCTTAGAGAAAGTTTAAGAATTTTTGAGCAAGAACATTTTCATAAAATGATTGTGTAACGCAAGAGATATGCTTCTGCATAAAATGGAAACGTGCTTCATTATAAACTACAATTTTACTTAAAAGTTTCTCCAGAAGTTTGCGCAAGAACTTCAGTGGACAAAACAAGTTCTGATCCATCGGCAACTTGGGAATTTCAGAGGACACTCAATGGCTCGATGTATAGGTGCCATGGGGAATGAAGGGTTTGTTAGGAAATTCCAAACAAGCAGACACTTTCAAATCCAGTGTCTGTAAGCGGATTTTGGCGGACATGCTGGCTCTAAACAAATGTTCAACATGTTCTTTCGTTCGTAGTTGCACTTACCTTCTATAAAAGAACAAAAATTATGCCTGGACATAATTTGACAAATTTAGTTACGGGACAACGGTTATGATAATAAATAATAATTACAGAAATATATAAATATATTGCGCCAGATAATAATTTAAGATTTTTGAAATTAAGGTGCAATTATGTATCAATTCTTTATCTAACGCCAAACAATCTGTCGATTATTATTATTATAATTTTAATTCAATAATTTAAATTTTCATATATAAAATACTTTATTATTTTCCATGCATTGTTTCTTTTTATAAGAACATAATTTCTATATTAAATTTTCGAACTTGAGTGTGGGAATTTTGAAAATTGCCAAATTCACTTTCCGACATAAGAAAAAATTTCCATCGATTGATTTTTATTTTTGAAAATTATTGAATTAAGGGAACTGTTTTGTAATACACATAGGCATATATAAAAATGAACAATAACACTTTAATTTGAAATGAAAGGATAAATATTGTATATAGGTGCGTGTTTTGCATATGTGAGCATCACAAGCTTACTTATGTGCATTTAACAAATTGTACTGACTATTCTTCCATATTTAGGGCGTAATACTCATAAATATCTGTTTAGAATGATAAAAATATATCGTTTATTTTTATTGTCAATATAATAAATAATACAAATAATGAGATAATATTTATTGTAACGTAATCAGACAAATAATGAAGATCTCACAAATTCTGATACCCAAATATATTAAAACAACCTGACATAACAAACCAGCCGAGAGCCAGTTAATACAAAATTAACAATGAGAGTTGATAGCCCATCACATTCGACACTCTCAACTCAATTGTGCAATGGTAAGCAACAAAATTCAAACCACAAAATAATTTTTTTGAATCCAATTAATACAAATTAAATTCGTAAAAATACAAAATCAACGGAACCAAATCACAAAATTCGATTTATGTAGAATGTTGCTTATCTAAAAGAAAGCCCACTATCCAGTTATAGTTTTCTTATCTCTTGGATTTCTAACGTAAAATTATAACCAGTTATAGCTTTCTGCTCTCCACCATTTCTAACGTAAATCTATAACTAGTTATAGTTTTCTGCTCTTCTCCCTTTGTAACGTAAAAGTATGACCAGTTATAGTTTTCTGCTCTCCTCTATTTCTAACGTAAAACTATAAACAGTTATATTTTTCTGCTCGTCTCCCTTTGTAACGTAAAAGTATGACCAGTTATAGTTTTCTGCTCTCGTCCATTTCTAACGTAAATCTATAACTAATTATAGTTTTCTGCTCTTCTCCATTTCTAAAGTAAAATTATAACAAGTTATAGTTTTCTGCTCTCCTCTTGTTCTAACGTAAAACTATAACCAGTTATAGTTTTTTGCTCTGCTCCATTTCAACGAAAAACTAAACAATAAAACAAAAACTGAAAAATAAAACTATAAACAATTATAATTTTCTGCTCTCCACCATTACTAACGCAAAACCGTAACCAGTTATAGTTTTATGCACTCCTCCATTTCTAACGTAAAGCTATAAACAGTTATTGTTTCTACTCTCCTCCATTTCTAACGCAAAACTATAACCAGTTATAGTTTTATGCACTTCTCTATTTATAACGTAAAACTATAAACAGTTACATTTTCTGCTCTCCTTCATTTCTAACGCAAAACTATAACCAGTAATAGTTTTCTTCTTTTCTCCATTTCTAACGTAATCACCCGTCAGCGTTCCTTTAATCCTAAATATATGAAGATAACAACAGAAATATTATGGAATAATACAGTATCGCCAAAAATCCGTACATAGGTTGAAAAAACTTACTTTTACTCTATTTACCTTTAAAACCAAAATCTTCAACCCATACCTTAATCAGATCTCCTCAGCTTGCTGTTCTAACTAGACTTGTCTTTCCCTTTTAGCTTTTATTTCCACCTGCTTCCATTTTCTCTATTTTATTTGCAAATAAGTATAACATACACTATATGCCCAAAAGTATCCAGACAATTTGGATTTTTTATTTTTTTTCAAATTTCCACAAAACTACTCTGCCAATTGTTTTCTAACATTGGAAATATATAGAACATTCTTGAATGCACACTTCTCAATAAAGTTTCGGTGACTTATGCATTTAGGGGACCACCCACATATTGACAAAGTGAAAAAATATATTTGATCACCCTGTATCATAAAAAGCTGAAAATTATTTGTAACTTTCAGAAAATATTTAACCAGTTATGCATAATGCCAGTGTGCATTTTCGTAAAACAAACATGTATATTCCTGAAGATAGAAACGTTTCTTTAAGAAAACCCAAATTTTGTCACATATTTTTTGCTTATAATATCCACAATTTTCAGTCAAATTTCACAAAACTTACAGAACATTTGTCAACGTACAAGAAAAATATTATACTTAAATTAGAAATTAATATATTGAATACACGATGAGATATGAGCATTTGAAGAAAATAATTTTTTACTGCGCATGCGCGAAAGATATGAATAACTTTCTTTCATAATTTTGTAGTCAATAGTATAGGGCAACTTAAAAAAAATACCAGTGGGATATCTTGAAAATTCAGAAAGGTATTGATGATATAGTGAGCCGTATTTCTCTAATTCTCTGAAAGTAGCTAGATGGTAAAGGTTTTTTCCACAAATTGTCATATTCCAAATTACCAAACACTCCTGTTCTGAAAATGAAATATTCCAGATTTATGTAAACAAGGATCAAAAGTATCCGGACACCCCTCTACGTGGTGGATTCTGTTAGTGACGTCAAATTTCTAGCTCTCAGACAAGTATAAAAGAAGTTTGACGAGTTAACAGTTATAATTTCAAAGCTAGAAAAGTAAAATGGGAGGAAAGGGCGAGCTAAATGATTTTGAACGTGGTGAAGTCATTGGTTGTCACTGCTGTGGAAAATCTGTTCGTGAGATTTCTGTGATGTTACGAGTGCCCCGTTCCACCGTTAATGTTGTTATCGTAAAGTGGGAACATACGGGGACTACAACGGTGCATCCACGACCTGGTCGACCACTTCGTCTAGTAGACAGGGAACGCAGAGTGCTGAAGAGAGTTGTGAAAGTGAACCGCATGAAATCGGCGGAAAAAGTTCGTGCGGATTTTCAAGATGCCTCTGGATGCAACGTCAGCACAAAGACAGTTCGTCGGGAGCTGCAAAGTCTTGGTTTTATGCCCAGCAGCTGCATATAAACCAAGCATTACCGCAACCAATGCCAAGCGTCGCTTACAATGATTCAAAGTGTGCAAAACATGGAGCCTGCAGCAGTGGCGTGAAGTGTTATGGAGCGATGAATTACGGTACACTATTTGACAATCAGATGGTAGAGTCTGGGTGTGGAGAATGCTGGGTAAACGCTTTTTACTTGACTGTATTGTGCCGCAAGTTAAGTTTGATGGTGGAAGCATAATGGTTTGGGGTGGTTTCTCATGGTTCGAGCTTGGCACTTTAATTCCTTTGAAGGGAACTCTGAAGATGGAAGGCTATCTCGACATTTCGGACAATTCCACGCTGCCCACATTGTGGCAACAATTTGGAGTGGGTCCATTCTTGTTTCAACAAGATCGTGCTCCTATCCACACAGAAAGGGCTGTATAGAGCTGGTTTGCTGACATGGATGTTGAGGAATTGGACTGGCATGCTCAGAGCCCAGACCTAAATCCCATAGAACACCTATGGAATGCATTAGAACGTCGACTGCGAGCTAGGCCAAAACGCCCCACATTGGCGCAAGAGCTGACTAATATTCTTTTGCAAGAATGGCATGCAATTCCCACTGAAAAATTCCAGAAACTAGTAGATAGCCTCCCAGATAGAGTGGTAGCCGTCATTGCAGCAAAATATGGCCCCACTTCATACTAATTTTTGACTTCTTGTTGGTTTGTTGTATTTTTATGGCGCAAGGACAACAATGGTCATTCTGCACCAAGCAAGGTTTTTGACTTCTGTAAAGGGGAAGAAAAATATCCTGGTGTACGGATACTTTTTATCCTTATTTGCATAAATCTGGAATATTTCATTTTCAGAACAGGGGTGTTTGGTAATTTGGAATATGACAATTTGTGGAAAAAACCCTTATCACCTAGTTATTTTCAGAGAATTAGAGAAATACGGCTCACTATATCGTCGATAACTTTATGAATTTTCAAGATATCCCACTGGTATTTTTTTTAAGTTTCCCTATACTACTGACTACAAAATTATGAAAGACAGTTATTCATATTTTTCGCGCATACACAGTAAATAATTATTTTCTTCAAATGCTCATATCTCATCGTTTATTCAATATATTAATTTCTAATTTAAGTATAATATTTTTCTTGTACGTTGACAAATGTTTTGTAAGTTTCGTGAAATTTGACTGAAAATTGTGGATATTATAAGCAAAAAAATTGTAACGAAATTTGAATTTTCTTAAAGAAACATTTCCATCTTCATGAATATACATGTTTGTTTTACAAAAATGCACACACGCATTAAGCATAGCTGGTTAAATATTTTCTGAAAGTTACAAATAATTTCCAGCTTTTTATGATACAGGGCTATCAAATATATTTTTTCGCCTTGTTACTACGCGGGTGGTCTACTAAATGCACAAGTAACTGAAATTTTATTGTAAAGTATGTAATCGAGCATGTTCTATATATCTCCAAAGTTAGAGAATAATTGGCCAAGTAGTTTTTTAGAAATTCGAAAAAAATTCAAAAATCCAAAGTGTCCGGATACTTTTGGGCATATAGTGTACGCGCTCCTATTTCCCATAGACTTTGCCGTTGTATCACTCTAATGCCTCCATTGTGGCGTCATGTGTTCCGGGTGGTGCTCAGAGACTTTACAATGCGACATTCCTGTTTGTGCGCCATTTAGAACCAATACCCAATTCAACTGGCAGAATTATTTCACGTTTTCGTATTCCACTCACATAAAACGAATAATAAGCACACCGGACAAAAACTTATTCAACCCTTGAAAATATTATTGTTCTTCCAAGTAGAATGTTTCTTGAAATATACAAGAATATTTTATTTCATCACAGGATGGATTTTAATTATTTATGTAAATATTGCTAGTGGCTTTTAGAGGATTTTAATACAATTGAAAAAATAGGATGGTGGGTGAGGGATACCTAGTGGTGGCACATAGGTCAAAATTCATGAGAAGCAAATCAATAATGATTTTTATATTATTTTATAACTCAAGTGTGGGGCATGATTTTTCAACGAGGAAGAACTCCCTCTTCTCCCCCTTTAAGGCCCCATATGCCATCCCCCTTCAACACATACCTGAAAGTTACGCAAAACCTGCAAATTATAATATATTACAGGATAAGCAATGTCGGCTTCAATCTTTATGTCTTCGTCTTTTTTGGTGCAAAATGTCCTTTATTGTCCTTGCCCCATAAAAATTCTACCGTCCATTAATCCTCGTGTTTCATTCTAAATACATACGCACACTCATCTGTATTATTCAACATATTAATTAATGGCATATTGAGCACGTGACTCAACTGCTGCACTATTTGTACCTATTTAACCACTCCTTGATGATTGCGAGCAGGGTTGAATCATTTTTTGTCTGGTGAGCTTATATTATCCATTTTACTGGAAGGACAGCCCCTTTCCTAGCATTTGTCCCTACTTCTCTATTTCTATTTGTCTACCGAAACTTTTTGTAGTCTCCTTATGTATGTATAATCAGTAATAAAATATTACCATTATTATTATTACTAATATTATTTACTTTTCTGTGCAGATATCTGCTATAAGTTTCCCTGCTTCATAGTCGTTTAATATTGAAAACATAATTCAAAAACTGAGGGCTTTATTTGATAACATTGCTGTCAGCTACTGCACTTTAATTTTAGTTTAATCCACATGAGCAGATCCACTTGCATGCGGTGGAGTCGATTATCAAAACTAAATTGATTTAAACCATTTCCGATAATTGAAAACTCATATAATGGATTATCTTTTCATGCGTATCCGCTAAAATAAAAGTGAAAAAGTAATATTAACAAAATATGGCTTAACATCTTTACACGCAATCTTGAAACTTTTTCTGATTAAATTAATGATTTGTTTACTTACTTATGATCCTACGGCAGCAAATAACATGCTGAGTCGGAAACCATATTTTCCCAAGGAATCTAAAACTCTGAAACAGAGAGAACAAAATACCGGGTGTATAAGTACCAAATACTATGAGTAGGTAAACGTCCAGCATAATAAGATATCATTGGGAATCGAAACGGGGTTAATGATACGATAAACGAATGCTCAAGGCAGTGTTCTTATATTGTCTCGATAATTAAAACCTCTTAACCTTCAGATAACCAACTCACATACTAGTGAGTAATTACAGCCCGCAATTTATTTCACTATTGCGGGTTTATCCCGGGATATGAAATGAATGAACTAACTGGCATATGAATGAATGAACTAACTGGCAAATGAATGAATGAACTAACTAGCAAATGAATGAACTAACACTGAATCACAGAAGGGCCTCTGACCAGAACTCAAACAAGAGTAAAAGACATATCCACTTACGTACTTGCTTTGGTGTTCATTTCGATTTAAAATAGTTGTGCTTATCTACCTTATATTAAGTTAATCGATGGACTCTATTTGAGTTTGTGATAATAATTGTTACTTTCTTTCTGAAATTTTTTATGTTTGAGCTTTATGGCGCAAGGATCGCAAGGGCCATCTTGCGCTGAGACCTAGAGTTTTCGAGGAAGAAGAACCTGTTAAGGCCTAGAGAACCAACCGCCAGATTAGGGTAAGAATTTAGGCACTAGGTTGTCCTTTAGCAGGTTTCAATAGATATTGAACCTGCTATTGCTTTTGGTTTTTCTTTATCTGTACGCAATAAAAAGGGTAAGGTAAAGGTCTTCCGTAAATGCAATAATGATAGCTGTTGTTAACGTTGAAAACCTACCGAGTTACTTGAGAATTGGAGAGTTGCGAATTAGAGAGTTGGATTAGAGAGTTGCGAATTAATGTTAATTGAAACCCGCTAAATTTAAATACCAACCATAGGCGATTTCCTTTCACTTGTTTGTTTTTTCTAGCACCGGTTGGAGCCGAACCAGATCTAACCGCATGTTAAGCGAATGCGTTACCAATACACCACCGTCGGGCCTGCAAGTTTTTTAAAACTCTTCGGTAAGAGTATCTCAATCATTTGATGTAACTAGCGTTCGTGAAAATCGGCGTGTAACTATTTAATTTATAGTACTAATTGCAGTATAATGGTGAATTTTAAGTGCAGTTTTTATAATAGGTATTAACTAAATAGGTTCGCTCTTGCGATATTAAAATACTTTATATAACTAAGTATGAACATTTGTGTTATTTATGCCTTTTCGTTTAATTAAACAAGAATAAAGTGGCAAGAGGTGAAGAATTGTCGTGTGTTCACGATGTGAAAATCATTTTCATCAGTCTGCGTAGTAGGGAAATATGAGGAGAGTGTCAGTATGATCGTAGCCAGGATTTAATTTCAAGGGGGGGTTCAAAAATTTTTACAGCATGTATCGATACAATCACAGCATGCAAGGCCGTAGCCAAGTCCCATTAAAAATTTAGTTTCGGGGGGGACCGGTCCGTAAATTCCCCAGGATATGGGCATGGTTGTTAGGGAACATAAGCTCCCCTCATTGTATATCAGAGCACAATTTTCTCTTTACAATAGAATTATTTGTGATTTTTTTCAAAGTTATTTGACTCCACATAATTTTTGAATTTTAACACCCCTATCTGCAGTAGATAATATTTCATCCGAATAGGTCAAAGGGTCAACGTTCCTAATATAGCGACAGTTGTTTAAAACTATTGGATTTTAAAAACAAAGTTCGAAGTCCTCTACTCGGTGAAATGTAAATTTAATGGTTATCATTCTTCCATCGATACTTTTTGTTTCATTACTTTCGTCACAAACTCGTTTTCCCGACACAGAGTTTAAAAACGAATATATTTGGATAATCCACTGAAGTATGGAGAGGAAGGAAGGAATATGTTAGTATGAGTTCCTTGTTTTATAAAGGTTCCAATACTGCTCATAGTTTGGCCGGATGAATCAAAGTTTCCGCTGTTCTGAATTTCTTGCTTCGGCGCAAGCTGTTGTCACGATTTCTGACTCCGCATCTTGCCCTAATTATTCGCTTCGGAGATTGTCTAACACTCTGTGCTTCAAAGAAGTGGAGACTGTCTAACCAACGGGATGCGCAGATGTAAGAACTTTTTCAGTTAATTAAGTTTAGCTAGAGGACCGAAGTATTGCAGTTTTCCCCATTGGATTTTTTGTTTTGCTATCAGTGGGACTTAATTTTTATCGCTGTTTTTAGCACTGGCAGAATGGACTATAGAATTGGAGTTGCTCCTTTCTCTTTTATATAATAATGATAGTAGATATGACAAAATAATGTATAGTTTTACACACCAGGAAATAATAAAGTGTAATATTAAAGCGAAATATACACATATAATACGATATATACACATATAAAACGATATATAAGAGTTAAAGCAAAATTCTCATAAGATAAATTTCTACGAGATGATTAATGTAACTGTAATTTTGCTATTGCCTATGTATATTTGCTTATATACAGTATTGCCAGATCTGAAGATTAAAAAGTAGCAAACTGTGCTCCAAAAGTAGCAGATTTGAACTATTTGTAGCCCAAACATAAAAATGAATTATTTTGCAACTATGCGCTCATAATAATGAAATAAGTTTGTGTGCGTGTGCGTGAGCGTGTATGTCTGTGTATAAATATATATATTCATGTCCTGAAAGTAATTTTTGATCAATATAAAATACCAATTTAATGAACGCAAGATTAGTTCTTCCGAAATAAAGATCACATGCGCCGATGCGTGCTTAGTATTATAAATTTAATCTGCATTATTTTTATCTAATCCATTGATATTTTTATATATCTTACAATGAATTCATAATATAACAAGTACAAAAATATTTATCACTCGCTTTCTATTTAAAACTGTACAACAGAAAGAATCTCAACAGTCTCTTCATCTTCCTTCTCGTCAGATTTTTTAAGACGGATTGACGAATTAAATCTGAGCATTTTTGCTAAAAATTTGAAGTTATAACAGCATATATTTCTTTCTTCAAACCTCATTTTCATTCAGAGAATTGAAGAGAGAAGTTCTAGCCACATTCTGTTTCGACGTTTTGTTTTTATTGAAGTTACTCTCGAAAACTCTCTTTTAACTATAATATTGCTAATTGGCAAATTGTACATAGTCAGTGCAAATGGAGACAATTCTTTTAAAACGAAATGGCCAGCCTAATTTTCATGGTTATTTCTTTGCAGTAGAAATCTGCTCCGTCTGTCGGTATGCCACCAGGAAAGACATTTTCCCAGTTAATTGTCAACAGAGAACTCGGCTGAATTTCTATCTTACTAATCTGATATCACTCGGATAATTCTAACGGTTAAGCGAAAAATGTTGGGTGTATGTGAGACAAACAGATCTTGGAAGAAAAGTTATGAACCATCAGAAGAATCTCCATATTTCTGGGAATACCATTTAATAGTTCATTACATGCTTTTTTCAAGAATTGGAAACAACACTGCTGTATATGACGCAATTGTTCTGCAGAAGTCCTTCCTGAAGCTAAGTTCTCCGCTATTAAATTGGAAAATTCATAACCATATCAGCATCCTCGTATGAAACGTGATCCTCTTCATCAACATTATTCAAGATGCCTTCAACATTTTCGCAAGAAGGGCGTAAAATTCGTCTCAAAAATAATGAAACCAAATGGCGTAAATCTTCTAATACATCACGGATATCGCCATTTCGTTTCGGGAAAGTAAATTTAGTTTTTCGAACTCAGTTCCGACACCACGAATGTTAAATATGATTTGTTAGCGAAATCAGAATACATAGTAGATAGCTCTCTCGCATAAAATCTGTCGCAGTTGGAAGAAACCATTTTAAAATGGAATTGTGAAGCAGCACACTGATGTAGGATTCTCTTTACGCAGTTGCTTCTTGCTAGCCACTGTGCAGGAGAAAAAGGAAGAATTTTTAAGAGTTCTCGTCATCGTTGATCAACTTGTATAGTTCCCTATAGAAATCACTGCTCAAAGAAGATCTGTGAAACCAGTTACATGTCTCTTTGAGCAAACAATCTATATTTCTAAGCCATTCCTCTGATGCATGTGAACAAGATAAATGTAGAGAACGGCAGATGCATTTTACTAACGTCATAATTGGGTTATCCTTTTTCATGTGTGTGTGTAAAGGGGGTTGTTAATACTGCACAGGTTATATTCACCATCAGTTGAAATATCAAAGCACTGTTGAATGTTTACCAACATCAGACAAAAATTGTTCAACAGCATCATACAATGCTTTTCAGTGGTAACTGTGAGAAGAATTGAGACACTATTTGATTGTCCTTCGAGTTATAATATCTAATACACAAGCATCAATGTTTCACACAAGAAATATGTGACACGTTGTGAACATGTCTGGTTAAAATACTGAACCAACTGGGCCATTGACGACTGTCCTTGATTACCTGGGGAGTCGCCTCTGTTCAGTGTGACGTCACCGCGGTGTTCCTATGCTAATGGTAATGCACTATGAAAATGGCTGAGAGGCAGCGTGAAAGGGGTGAAGACGGTAACGCGGCAGAACAGGGATACCTGAAATAACGAGTTATAATATTTTTAAAAGGTTGTAATTGTAAATAGGTCGTTTGCCGTACGTCAGATGGACTTAATGAAATCCAGGTTAAGTTTGTTAGTTAATGATTACTAAAATGTTATCTTGAATCTACTTGGATGTTTACTTCGACATACAATTGTTCTGAAGCCGAAGGTCTGCTGATGAGTGAAGTTTTACCTCGAAAGTGTTTCTGGTAGCTGTGCTTAACGAGGAGTTAATCCGAAGACGTTCTATTGCATAGTTTCGGTTAAATGTGCAGAAGCTTAAACCCGTTCTCCACGAACCCTACTATAGGAAGCGAGAGGTGCACCCCGCTTACTATTGCTGGAGCTTAAATAGCAACACTGACTACGTGGACGGTATAAAGATCAGGACTTTGTAAAATATATTCATGTTCTACTTGTTATTAATTATAGTTATGTACTAACCAGTAATCGTTGAAGTAGTAATTAATATGTAATAAGATAAGACTGATACTCAATCCGTGCAGTGTTAAAGCAGTAATCACGGCGCAAGGATAGGCTCAAACTCCGCAATCAATAGAAACAACCAGATCAAAGGCGGAATGCTTCAGAGTAGCCTATGTGGAGTTAACTGTTATTTGTGCAATATTTTGAAATATCTTACAGAAGCCTGAAGTAAAACTTTGTTGGTCCAATTGCTGTAACAAGTGTATTTCTCTAAGGGGTTAATATTGAAAGCCCGGATTGAGAAATCCAGGCCGGGATTAGTTTGTGATAGTTTAAGCGAAATAGTATTTTAGATTAGTTATTATGTTTAATAGTTTTAGTAATGAATTGTATATGTTTTAGAAAAACTGCGAGCTCCCCCGGCGGGAAATAAGGAAATTCGAAGTGGAGTATCTTGAAACGTTTAATTGATCCTGATTGCATTGAAACTGAATGAACGACTGTAAATCGAATGTACAATAAATACATGTGTCTAAACCTGGTATTCATTCTTAGCCAATCGCAGATCTCATAACCATGACATTTAATGTAACCTTGAGTTAAATCTCTGTTAAGAACTTAAAAGTATCTTCGAGTTACAGTTTACAAATGTCAGTTGATTCGTCAATAATTAGAGAAAAAAGGTGATTCTTAATACCCTCAATTTGTTTTGTAGCAATGCAGGAAATATGGCATTCTTAATAATATCAGAGAACTTTGTTCCATGAATTTTAAATTTTTTTTTTGTGTTTACCCCAATTGATGATGAACTCGGCGAAGGAAATTTATTTCTTACTTTGTTAAATGTGATCCACGTTTCCAATGCTCGCATGGAAAGCAACAAACACAAATAACTTGAGTTCAAGTGCAATGACCATACAATTCTGAGAAAATACTGTTGACAACCTTTGTTAAGTTGGAAAAGTTATGCAAATAGAATTCTTAATGTTTTTCAGTAGATGCATGTTATCTTAAGTCAGTTTTGTGTGCTCCGAGATACACGTTGCAAATACACTTTACAATATGATTTTTCACTGTCATTTCCCACTTCTTCAATTTGCTTTTTCCATTTGCTAAATTCTTTATATGCGAGCCATAATCTTTGAAAGTGTTTATTGAACTTGCTACACTTACCCATTATATTAGTACGAGTAATACAATTAATTTTGCAATGTTCACATTTTCACAACGCCGTTCAACTATTAGACCTAGGCACCAGCTGAGGCAGGAACACGGTCAGTGACGCGAACTCAATAAAAATTCAGTATTGAAAGATCTGAGTATCAAAAAATACCAAGAACGAGTATCGAACATGTTATGTTTTAGTGAAACTATCGTTCACTGCGAATAGAAATGTTCAACAAACAAAATTTTTATTGTATTATGCAATACTAATAATATTTTGTGATTTTATATATAAAAATAAAAAAGTAGCATATTTTTCAGATTTATAGATTGCAGATAATTAGCAGTAGCAGACAAAGTAGCGTGTCGCCCAATTCGAAATTTTTGTAGCGAGGGCACTTAAAAAATCGCCCAATACACTACTTGTAGCCCAATCTGGCAACACGATTCCATAACAATCCTTTATTATTATTATTATTATTATTATGGTGCCTTAAAATATGACGTTACGGAAACCACTAGCGTATGCAGAGGTTTGCTGGGGGATTATAACCCCCATTGCTATGTAACATATAAATATGTGAAGTTGTAACTCTGTAACCGACACCTTTATGACCTTTCTGCGAAGGCTAAAGGCAGAAACTAACTCCCTTTATCAAGTGAATTCAGAATGAAGATTAAATGGAAGTTTTAAATTGGTGTATTCCCCTGTTATTTTTGTGTAGGGTAATATCGTTTGGAAAAGCCTCTTGATAAGATAATCCAAACTTAAGATTGACCTTATACTCATTAAAGCAATTCCCAATTGAGGTTTCGAGGATATCTTGTATGGACATATAAAGAATACTGCACGAAGCACTTTTATGATTTGAAGTAACGTTATGGGAAACGCTGAAATATATATAGTTTTGTTACAGCATATAATAAATATAATAATTTCGAAATATGTAATGAACACAATGAAAATTTCTCAGTCCTTATAATCGAATTACAGTGCTTAAAAGAATTCTATGATATTTAGAAAAATTGCAATTCGAGAACAAACAACGCAACCGACTTGCACTGAATGTGCCGGTCGCTAAGAACATCAACTAACGATGTATCATGCCATGATCTGACTAAGCAGGTTTGTAAGAACAGTTTGTTAGGAAAATAATTACGAGTGTCGAAATATTGAACAGCTGTATCAAAATCGCGTAATCAATCGCAAAGTACACGTGACTTGAGCAGGGGATGACTGGGTTCACTCAAAAGGCGCATATCTTTGATTTTTGGAGGGCGGGAGTCCTATTTTCAATCCGGGGAGACCCTATCTGTCAATCCTATGAATCCTATCACCCAATCCGCCCATGGACTTCAATGGCTTCAAAAGACAGACGAGTTCCGGCATAACTGGTGCAAATATCACATGAACGGACAAATTGATTGGCTTTTCCGAAAGAATCGTACGGTGCAAAGGACAGTCAGATTTTTTTTGCATGGACAAAAATGACTGATCGGTGATCGAAGGTAACGTTAACTGTAGAGGATTGTGAAAGAGAAAGGACACAGAGCCATATTATAACAAAGGCAAAATGGATTAATATATGGGACATAGTGCAATGAAGACAGCGAACGTCTCTTCAAATGCAACTGAAGTAAGATTATTTTCGGACGAGTAAAATATTATGTACGGAATTCCTTTAAGAGAGTCAAAACTAAGATTCCTAACTGTTTTGTGCGTAGTAAAAGAAAATATATCTAATACGAATTATGAAGAAATAATTCATAATTTTCTGAAAAAAAATTTCATACACATTTTATAATCTGTGCATTATAAGTAAATGAAAGAGCGATTTCCACTTCCCATAGTAAATTCTCCTGCAAAAGTCATTGACACTATTTTAGGGTATTATTGGCTTTAGTTACTGATGTTGGCCATGCAATGGTTTTAGGTGTGCGACCTAAGGAAGTGCTTTTTTTCGGGACTTCAAATTGCAATGGAAATTTATGGAAAAGGTGGGTTTCTGATGATTTTTGCAAAGGAGACCAGAGTTGGCCTCAATTTAATTTTTAAACAAAAAACGAGAAGCCGTGGTGCACCTAACAAATCTCAAATGATACCGGGAAACAAATGGAATATATTCAAATTTAATTCTAGAAAGTTCAGGAGATTTTAGCAAAAACGGGTTTTGTACAATTTATGTCAAGGAAACCATAAGTGACCTCAATTCTAACATAAGAAACTAGAAGTTACGCTGCGTCTCACAATATAAAATGCTACTCGGAAAGTGTAGGGAGCATATTAAAATTAGATGTTTAAAGACGAATTAAAGTCGTAATAAGATCGATTATTACGACTTTTTAAGGTACTTAATATTGTAGGATGATATAATTATATTCCACACAAAGGGAATTAAATGAATTATATTCAATTGAATGTCTTTACCAATAAATACTCTTCCTTATATACAGTCCCATTTTTCTACTTTTTCCATACCTTGAAGTTCTTGTTTCTTACATTAACGAATGTTCCTTTACCCAATTTACGTAACTCTGCATAATGTTTTCTAACTAACGGTACACTTTTCAGTGGCACGAGAAGTACGGCTGCCGCACTAGAGGCTTGGAGGACACTTTTGCTTTTTGATATCTTTGTGCATTTCTGCAATCATTGAGAATTACAATTTTCTCCTTCAGCAGCAATATCCCATATTACTTTGTTTTTCTTTTGATCATTTATTTGTATCTTATGAGAAAAACTGTGATTATCATACTTCGTTTTAACCAGAACTTCAGTGAGAGGGCAGGATGCGACTTTTTTTCCCATTTTTCCATTGTTGCAAAATGCATTGAGTTGTTGATATTTTTACAGGGCGGGGGTGTACACGTTGTTCACCTACGGCAGCATATTTGCTTGCACCGGCCCTGTAACTTCTTCATAATTTTTTTTTCTTTTTGCAAAAGAGTGTATTTCACCGACATTTTTCTGATTTAATTTTAATCAAATTTCTTTTGGATACTTCCAATCTTTCTTTAGTGAACACAAATACTTATGAACAATTGCAAACAATAAATATTACACCAGATATGGAAGAGGAAGTAGAAAAAGAAGAGAAGAGCATTTATATTTTCTAGTTGGTATTTTACGCCGCAAAAACAGCAAAGGTCATACTGTGCTGTGGCCTACTTTTTTTCTAAGGAGTGAGATCCACTGCTGCTAAGAGAACCAGTTCCCCCATTGCAGTGGGCAAGAAAATGGCACCAGTCCTTCTATATCATTGGGTGTTGAATCCAAGTTAATGCAATAGATAAATGTGTTTCCATTACACCATTGTTGGGCAGTGGAGGCATACTTTTCCGAGGAAACAGAGAATCAGGCCTTATTAATACCTACAGAACTAGCTCATAGACTACATTACTTACGACTGCATTACCCTCATAATAATCATCAATACATTACCAAGCTCAAAATAATCTTCCAGTGTCACAGCGCTGGAGAGCGTACCAACTGTTCTTCAATGTAACCTTTCCTACATCGGTCATATGCGTGCTTTACGTCTTACTTAGATTAAAAAAATATCGAAGATACGTCGAAAAGACTGAATTCAATGAATCCTTTATTGCAGTTAACTACAGGGACAATAACCATAAATTCAATTTTCAAAACGCTACCATCAATCATCAGCCAAAATCTGAAGCCAAATTAAATTTTTTAGGAGCATTTCTTATTTACAAACACTCTGGTAACATTATAAATGATCATGGTTCCACTCCATACTTCAGTCAAGCTTAGAGAAACTTACTTTCTTAGCACTTCAACCTTCACCACCACCCCACGTGCTTCACTGCCGACAGTTAGAGCAGCAGTCAACATCAATAGCAACTTTTCAGCTGGAAACGGGAAAGAACTAGTAACATAATCATCGGTGAACCGGCAACACTTAGTTGTTTAATGCAGCTCCAAACAAAGGTGCATCCTTGACGAGGACGGCCCAAGTCCGTCCGAAACTCGTTGAAATTTGTTTAATAAATTTCAGCTACGCCTAAAAACTTTGTTTTTCAATTTGTTATCTCAGACTATTGTGAGTAACTATTCTGTAAGATTTTCTGTCTTCTTCTCTTCTTAGCGTCATTGGATCGAAACGGTATTAACGACATACCAGTTAAAGCGCTACAACTGCGCCATCTCGTAGGGCTTTTATACTGCCTAACTTTTATACCTAATGAGTAAGAAAATCAACAAGTAATAACAGTGCTTTTAATATGTAGACGATTTACATAAATCGGTTCATTATTATTATACCAAAAGTATCTCCTACCGGTGAAATAATCAAATTTAAGACCACTCATGTAATTTCTTTCCGGCGATGAATGCTCAGGTGATGAAATTTAACCGTAGAAATGCCATTTGGAATAAATTAATCTTAATATTAATTAAGCAGAACCTGAATTATTTGGAAGAGTAGCATCATTTCAGCGTAGCAAATTCCCAAACGAGATATTCGAAATTGCAAAAAATAGATTTCAGCAAATGTAATATGGTTGGTTTCATGGCGATAGCGCCGCTTATTGTTAGAAATTAATTTACCTAATTAATAACCATTTTTTGTCAATAAGTTCGTCCGTAATTATAAACCTACTACCAGTTTCGGTAATGCATGAAATATCTTATTAAACTCCACTCAGTAATTATCGCCTCCTCCCCTTTTTCCAATATTTCCCTTTATTTCTGGATTTACATACATTTCCGGGCAGTTAGTGGTGCATTCGGCAGATAAATAACAATTACAGGCATGTGTGCCGACGGCATAAAAAATATTGGGGGCATGGGCGCCCATACCAGTACTTCTAGGGGGGGGTGCTGAGAAACATTAAGAGTACATCTAGTGGGTCCTTATTACCTCCTTCTCAAAGCTGTCGAGAATTTGAGTGAATGTACAAGATACCAAAAGGCTACAAAAATAATTGATACTGCTTGACAATTAGTAATGAGCTAAAAAGTACCTTATTTTAAAATGTGACTGTAAAACTTTTGAAAGTAAATGCATATCGGAATCGGGGAAATCAAATTTTTGAACGGCTAAGGGGGGACCCGAGCCCCTCCCTGCCCCCCATATGGGCGCCCATGATTGGGGGGGGGGGCAATATGTGCCAGTAGAAGAAATTTTGTCTGAAATTGAAGGGATAATTGGAACCCTAACATCAACATAGGGGGGACGGGTCCCTCCTGTTCCCCCGCTAACGGCGCCCGTGATTATATGAAATTACAACCCTGCGTGCTGTCTTTCAGTTTCGCTCTACAAAATAATGCGAATGTTCAGACACATTTATTTATCACGTAAGCAAAAAAATGCACTTGAAAATTCTGCCACCCTGCGTTTTTAAACGGCAAATCTGAATGTATATAATTTTTCTATAAAAGTTGTTTTGGAAATTTTACAATTAACGAGGTTAAATTTTAATAAAATTTTATTTTCTTGTTCTGGTTACTAGATGGCGCCATAATCACAATTTGGAAGCTTTCCTGAAAGAAGCAACAGTTTACAAAGCTATGAGCAAAACTTAACCTGGTGGACCGACATTTGTCTGCAAATTTAGTTTCTCGAAAACATTGAGTTGATTAAAACTCCTTATCCTAAAAATCCTCATTTAATAATCATTTTTAAAAGCTCTTTTTCTACATATTTTAAAATCAGACATAAATTTCGATAATAATTATTACAAACATTTACATTGAAGTAATATTACGTTAGGAAAAAATGCGTGATATCGAATTGGCAATTTTCCTAACATCAAAACATATACTCAGCCTAAAACGATAGCAACAAGTCACCCCCCGCCCCCCCACCCCTGGAATATAAATTCTGGAACTAGAATAATTTTTGCCCGTCCTAGAGCAAACACTGCTGTAAACTGCTGTAAACTGCTATTTCAACTCAGATTTTTTTGAGCTCCCCCTTCTTCATCAAAGAAAAAAAAAAAGTACACTCTATTCTTTGTCCCTGTTGTCACCAAATTTCGCCTCCAGCCGACACCAACGGAGCCGTAAGTCCGGAAGTTCTTATAACGTAAGTCTTCATTATAGCAAACTTATTGCTGAAGCATAGTCGGGAGTCATTTACTTGCCGTGATAGCTGTAAGAGTTCGACGAATATTGATAACAGTGGTGTTGTGATTATAGATTGTTTGTAATTGTATGACTGAGAGAGAATGTGAGAACGGATGGTTTTGTCTTTCATTGAAATTCAATAGCGATTAGTCAATTTGAAAAATATGGATATGCGTTTATTTGTGCACAAGAAGCCTCGACTGGAGCGGGAAGCAGATAGGCCTAGTCTCGAAGACTGTATTGGTAATGAAAATATAACGTTAGATATACCTGCTACAAGCATTAGAGTGGAAGTTTTGGATTTGCCTGAAAAGGGTGAGGCAATTGAACAAGTCGTCCTTAAAGAATTTCCGAAAACCAAAGACCTTTGTTTTCGAGCCTCATACTACAAACAATTAGAATGGCCAGAATATTCTGTAGCAAAAGATGCAGCATTTTGCTATGCTTGTAGACAATTCAAACAGTTTGGAACGAAACAAGCAGCATACACATAAAGTGGCTTCCGAAGAATGCCCTAAGCTCTGATCGCGGATTTCAAAAACATGAAAAGTCGGAAGCTCACATTCAAGCCATGGTAACGATGATGAAAAAAAAATGGAATCGAACAGTCATGATGTGGTTAACGTACTAAGAGTTTCGTTTTGTAAATATCTGCAACCATAGGCTATTATAATGCAAGTATATCGCTATACGGAAATATCGAACAATTGTAATACCGATACAATACGATATATCGTATCTATGCAAGTGGGAAACATATGTTGACCCACGTGCTCCCCTGAAAACTGGTTTACACCCCTTGAAAAGATCGTCTAGCTACTGGCCTTTAAGGCCCCTATGCGCCCCTTCTCCCCACCCCAGACGAGCTACTTATGCCTGAAGCGTAAAAGCAGCAGATTAAAATGCAAAAATTTTGCCCGACCTAAATTTTCGTCCGCCCGTCCTAACTTCTCCCTCTGGCTACGGGCCTGCAACAAGTACTTAAACTTATCGCGGCATATGATGAGCTATGTCAATGTATGACAGTACTTTCAGGCTAGGTTTGGGGTGTGCTTAGGCCCGGCCTTAACAGGTGCGTCCCCCACCGTACATTAGTACTTCACTACTTCATGATATAAAAGACAAACAATGCATAGTATTTACTTTGGTTACGAATTATAAACTTGGTAGATTGATACAAAAAGGCTCTACTGCGTCCAGGGGCGGACTGGGTCCTCTCAAAGGGCGCATACCTTGGATTATCGGAGGGCGCTAACCCTTGCCTGTTCAGAGGCGCGAGTCCTATTGTCCGTGAGGGCGCAGCGGCCCGTCGGCCCGCTGGCCGGCGGCCCAGGCTGACTGTGGCGTTATGATAACATTCGTTCGTCTATCATGCAGTTAACACTGGTTTGATTTCAACAACAACGTAGAACGCCTGTCTTTTTTCTAGCCAGCGTAGTCCAGGTTTTGAATACATAGATAATACAGTTCCGAAGTCCTTGGCGAAACCGTAATTCTTGGCGTAACGCAATTTTAGCGGTCCTTGCACACAGTGGCATAGGCAGAAATTTCACAAACGTGGTCGTAGGCTTAATGGGAGGGGTTACAGAGCTACAACTCATATATTCCTATGTTAAATATACAAAATTTCATTGCGATGGGGGGTTACAACCCCAAAAACCACCCCCTGGCTACGCCTCTGCTTGCATCGTAAAACAAACTGTAGCGTGTTAAGACAGCGCTCGTACGTTTAGTTATTACGTCATTAGTAACCTTATTTCAACGTGCATAGAATTTTCACGCATGTGCCGTGTGTCACATACGTGAAGTTAAAAGTTATAGCGGAGTTTGTTTCTTGCCAGACCTAGCGTAGTCTTAGTTCCGTGAAAGCTAAACTAATTAATACAAAGAAGAAGATAACAGGGAATTGAAAGTTATCAGCACCGTTTAATATTTTAGAAAGCATAAGAGAGGAAGAGAGAGAGAAATACTCAATTTGTAAACAGTCAAGAGAACTATCTAAATTGACTATCTTTGGGATTAGACTGTTATAGTCACTATAGAAAGGTTATCACTATACACGACAGACTTTGGTATAAGCATGACTAAGTCCCTATCAGTTAGCCCTTATAAAATTATGGTCACTTTATTCAAGTGGTCAATTTACAAAGGTAGTCACTTTATCAGGTTCCTCTGTATATGACATTTCCTTTTTATATTAAAAATATAAAAATTATAACACGTATTTTGAATTATTGCACTGTAAGGGAACAATGAGTAGGCCTATATCAATAGGAGCTAATAATTTGTATAGCATATTGGAATAAGATATTTAAGTATGCTGTCAAAAATTTGAAAATATATTAAGCTGAAATTTTTTACATGAGAACATCTTCAAAAACTTATTTACCGCTGTATTATGTTAAATATTTTATTTAACAACTGCCGTTTATGCCTTCTAATTTTACTTGCCAAATGCAAAAATGTCTCAACCTAACAGCCAGCTAATCCTAATAAACATCCATGAGCAGATATTTTAGATTCTTTCTGCACTAAACATGAATTATTATGAAAATTACGAATATTATGAAAATCGTGAATTATTATGAATATGTCCCAGTAATTTTTAATGGTTTCTGTATGGTTGCGCCAATCGATAATGAAACTATTTACAGTAGGACTTGTCTATCTCGAATCTTGCGAGAACGAGGAAAACTCAAGATAAAGCGATATCGAAATGCAGAAATGTCTACAGGGGCGGACTGGGCAGCGGGCCTATCTGCCCCGGGCCGTACGCCCTCTTGGGAAAAGAACAAGAACACGCGCCTGCAAATGCACAAACACTCGCGCCATTCGAAAGTCCAAGGTATGCGTCCTTTGAGAGAACACAGTCCGTCCTTGAATGTCTATATACAATCTATACAATACACATAGAATTTGGGCTGGAAATAAATTTCGTCATACAGAAGTTTTAGAGATAGACAGCTATTTGTTGTCTAATCTAGTATATTATACATCAGTGAAATAAACAGCGGTCATTTCTGTTTCATGCAAAATTAAGATACCTTTAGCTGATCATTCCCGCTATCCTCATCGTATAATGGGAGACAAAGCGAGGTTTAAATTTCTCTCTATTCGACGTTTTAAAGATTTACGAGAAAACCGCTGAAATGACTTTCTCCATGGTGTTCCATTACATTACTAAATTGATAAATACAAACGAAACACACCCCAACACGCAGTTTGGATTCTTGATTTACTCGCAATATTTGACACGGTTTGTTATAAAATTGATTTGTAGTGGTACAAGGCTACCACTAGGCACATTAAGTTTCGACATAAATGCATAGCCGTGCCTCGCGAAATTTGTTATTATTCTCCAAAATGCAGCCTGTGATTTTGACGTAATTTCCCAGTGCAACATAGGGTTAATTACCTTGTAAAGCGTAAATTGCCACAGATAGCGATAATGACGTAGCTTCTACTAATCAGATCGTCCATTGTTTGTGTTGTATGGACAGGATTGTCCTTGGGTAAGAGGGAGGAGAAAAATCTTTTATCATTTATTTTCATAAAAGAAAAAATTCGTTGATATTACCTTTTATCTAAAGATCAAAACCAATATAATATATAATAAGCAGTCTGCGGTCGCGTTTCGGTTCGATAGCCCAGGTGTGGGTCCCTGTACCCTCGCGAAGAAACGGTCCTGGGTTCGAACCCGATAATGGGAAAGGGCGTTTTTAGTAATCTGGTGTTGACCCAATAAATAATGAGTCCTAAGCCAAAAAGGACAGCGGAACATTTGATTAATAGTTGAGAAATAGATGAGGACTTATCTATGAGCACTGGCGAACGTATGGGCGTGTTGATGGGTGTTGTAATCCCTCATTGCAACGAAATTGTGTTATATTTAACATAGGAATATGTGGGTCGTAACAATATAACCTCCCGTCCTCATTGAGCCTTCAACAACCTTTGCGAACTTTCTGCTACGCCTATGTCTACAAGAGTTGAGATTTGTCACAGTGTAAATTCCTGAATTATCCCTTAGCATCCCGAGCATCGGTTTTTTTTTTAATTTAATTTTGCCCAAAAAATTAAGTAATGAGCCCTAAAAAGAAAACCAGAGAGTGTAATAACTGAAAAATATTCAGGGAATCATACATTACCTCCGGAAATTTCGGGTTCCTCTACCGCCGGAAGTGTAGCTAAAATGTAAGTATTTAAGTTATAATTTAAAAGAGATTCCACAAATGCATGTTTTACCTGAAATGAAGTATTATTTATTTACATATATATGGTCATGTGTTGGTTCCTGAGACGCAGACGTCGTTCTTTTTCTTATTTATTTGTTTGTTTGTCAGTCAGTCAGTTAGTTTGTAAGTTTGTTTGTTTGTTTGTTTGAGCCCTGCAAATTAGAATATTCGCCATAAAAAGAGCAAAATATGTAATAACAGAATAAATAGCTAAACAATCATTAATTATGGTTCTGGTTTCAATCCCTGAAATGTGAAAACGTGGTGGTTTTTTTTTTCTTTAGCTAAATAATTTGGTTTTGCCCTGGAAAATTAAACCCTCTGCGACAAAATGACTGAAGAACGTTCGATAACTCTAAAACAACTGAGGAATTATCGCCTAAAATAGGAACGCTATACCGTTGTCCCAACCACAAACAAAACCGTATGCTAAAAATGGAAGCCGAAGGTCAATAACTGAAAGTCAGCTGCCTAAATTATTTAAGCAATCATTATCTCCGAAAATCAAATTTCTTTATTACATATGGTCCTGAGTTAAAATCTGGGAATGAGAACATTTTTTTATTTAAACTGTAAGCTTCATCCTCACGAATAAAACCATCGCTACAATAAGCAAGCAGCACGTGCAGTAACTGAAAACCAGTTGCGGAATCAGGGTTTTTATAGGCCCCTAGGCCTAGAAAGGATAGCAAGAGCCTGGACAAAAGGAACCCATTCGGGCCGCTGAAATTCAGCCAAAAATTAAAAACAAGATAAATATATTAGACTCCCGATAATCTGCCTCCGGATAATCCGGCTCTAGCGTAAAAAGAGAGCTTAAGATTCCGTATGACGCCATTCCTTTTTCCCCGTAAAATGGTTTTATTTTATTATAGCAAAGGAAATCGTCGACGAAGGAAGCTGAGGAATTATCAGCTATCTCAGAATCTGAATTTTGTCATTATACGTATATCCATGGGAGCCCGGAAGGAGGTACAAGGGGTGCACTTGCGCCCCCTTATCTTATGAAAAAGGGGGGGGAAGGACTGAATCCACAAGAAACTATAGTCTAACAACATTAGTCGATGAGAATTTTTTCTGGATGCACTCCCTGGCATATAATTCTGGAGGCGCTCATGCGTATGTCGATCCGGGGAACTCGAACGTATTCTTTTTTATTTAAAAAAATATTTTTTTTTTCTGAAAACTTAAATGATATACCACAAATAATCAGTATAACATGTCACAATTGGAAAACGGATATAGAAATATGGCAGAAAAACTAGTTGCGTTACTAAACAGAATCCTGAACAAAGTCCTCTTGTGTGTTGCAAAAGATATTATTATTATTATTCTCAAGGTTAAAACAATTGCCAAATGGTCAATACACAAACAGTGGCGGACTGGGTCCCCACAAAGGGCGCGTACCTTGTATAACCCGGGCCAGCTAGCTTACCGTTAGGTGTGAAGCAATTTGATGGCTGGTCGGGAGAGCCTGATCCCTAGAGAAGAAGACCAACGAGCAACCCACAGACCTCCAGGCAGCACTTGTTTAGATATATATAATATATAATATATATATATATATAACACACACAGAGTTACACGCCAGGAGACGGTGAACAGATACTGACAAGAGTTAATTAGACAGTTCGTCGCAGATCTGGATGGCAACATAAATGCATTGATTCAGAAGAAAAAGAGAGCGGGGGTTATTGATGACATTGTTAAGCCACAGGGGCTTGTTGGTTTCGGATGGTCGAGTCAGATGAAAGACTTTGGTGTGTGGGCAATCAAAAATGTAATGCTCAGAGTCTCCAATAGAGGTACATGAACAGTTTAGTAGATTGAGTGGGTGAAATCTATGGAGGTATGATGAAAAATATCCATAATTTTTCAGGAAGTGAATGAGGAACTGATTGGTGATCTGGAGGTTGCTATCGACTTTCTTCAAATATTGGTAGGCCTTACGTTCAACGATGGAGGAGTTTCATTGGTTTTGCCAGAGCCTAATGTTGTGTTTTTTCACGAAACTATTCAATGAGGACGGAGTTGCCGGAAAAGTAAGGTGAACACCGGTTGAAGCAGCAAGTTTGGCAAAGTGGTCGGCGGCTTCATTACCCGGAATACCCGAGTGAGCTTTGATCCAGTTTAGGCTATAACTATTATTGTTAATGTGTTGACTAAGAATGATTTATTTTTTGTACAATCAAAGGTGGCAATACTTGATGAAAAACTTATCTGTGAAAATGTTACCGGTAGTGTTGTTATCTCTGAGCTATTTAATGGCAAGGTTTATTGCAAAGAGCTCGGCCTGGAAAACGAAATTATGGGGATCCAGTCGGTAGCGAAACTGGTCAGTGAGGACGTTATCCCTAAAGACAAAGAAGGACAGTCCAGTGTTGTTTTCGATGCCTGAGCCGTCAGTAAAGATATCGTAGAGAAAAGAAGGGTCTTGTGAGGATACCTGGAGGTGCTTATGTGCGCTAGAAATCGAGCGGAGCAGAATAATGTGATCCAACGGTGAATGAGGAGGTGGGGTAGAAGAGAAGAGGTTGATTTTGTGGTTCTTGAAATGAAGTTTCTTGAAGAGGTTTCCTATGATAATGTCGATTGATATTATGCCAATAAGAGTGAAGAGAGCGTCAGTCGAGGAGGTCCTATATGCTGTTGAGATCCGTAGAAGAAAAGTCCTTTAGAGAGACCTGAGTTTAGTTAGATATTTGTTGGAGAGAAAGGTTTCCGCGCCAGGCTCCAGCGTAGTAGGAAACTACCTTTTCAATTACGGCCAAGTACCAAATCTTGAAGTAGCGTTTTTTGGTACCCCAATTGGGGTCGGAGGCTCTGGAAAAATTTACAGAAGTGTGATGACATTTATCAGAAAGGTAAGAAATGTGTGGTGACCAGGAGATGAGATTGTCGATGATGACTCCAAGATATTTTAAACTGGTGGTCTGATGGAGAATTTTTGACCATGGTGATTGGGTGGCGTTTTAGGGGCTTCCATTTGCCAAAGACAATGACAGGGCATTTACAGGAGAAATTGAAAGGTTGAGAGATAAAAGTGTAGTGGAAATAGTAGCAAGAACGTTGTTCGTGTTTGTTTGAAGCTCTTTTCGAGTTGTTTCACATGTAATTACTGCGAGGTCGTCCACAAAAGCTTGTAAATAGGAGATGTTTTCATTATTTAAGGTGAGAATTTTTTGAAGTAGAGGTTTCAGAGAACCAAAGTCAGAACGGAGCCCTGGGGGAGCACCTTCAGACGTGGATTTTGATACTGAGGTAGTATTATCACTGAAGGAGACTGCTCGGTAAGAGAGGTGTGAAAAGATGAAATTCTTGTAGAATGCAGGTATATTGTATTGATCCAACGTGTTACTGAGGATGTTCCAGTACAAATTGTCGAAGGCTGCTTTGATGTCGATTGTAACCAGCATGCTAAGTTTGATGGGGTGGAAGCCCTTCATTTTATTGGTGATTGCCAGGACGGCGTCTTCACAGCTTCGGTGTTCCCGGAAGCCGAATTGATTGGGGTGGAGGATATGAGAGTCACCGATCCATGAGTTAAGTTTTAGACAGAAGCATCTTTCAAGAATTTTCCCCAAAGCGGGAAGGAAATAAATTGGTCGACAGGAGTCGATGGACGCTGGGTCCTTGCCTTCCTTGTGCAAAAAGATAACATTGGCGTTCCTGAGATTCCTTGGTAAGTGATTCAGACAGAAGCAGAGTTTGAAAAAGCTGAAGAGAGGATCAAGATTAAAGATAGCTTTCCATATATTATAGTCGATCCCGTCAGGACCCGGAGCCTTGCCCTCTCCAAGGTTATCGAAAGTGATATGCAAATCCGCAATTATTAGCGGTGATGGGCATTCTGTAATCAAATGGGTGCAATCGTAAACGAGTGAAGAGGAGGAAGAACCAAAGCAGTGATCCATGAGTCTGTTTATTTTCGTGTTGTTATCGAATTGAAGATTAATTTGTGATCTTGTAGCATATTTTACAGTGGCAATCTTGAATGTGGTGCTAAATTTTTTCTGATAGTTTGTACAGAAGAATTTCCAGGAAGCGAGTTTGGCCTTGAGAAATGAATTCTTAAAGCTTTTTTTTTGGCTTGCTTTAGTTTGTGTTTTCATTCATTAATAATGTCGCCAGGGCTATTTTTAGACGTGAGTGATTTGACTCTTCTAGAGAGGGCGGTAATGTAACTGCGAAGAGTGACGAGGTCCTTGTTCTACCACGAAAGATTTTTTGTGTAGGTGGCCTTTTTCCATTTTTCGATGCGCAGTTCTTAACTGTATTTCCAAAGAGTTCGGAGAAACTATCCAAGGCACTATAGCCCGAAGCTTAAGAAATGATTTTATATAGTCCCGCGAGGAAAAGTTTCTAAGGAAGGTCCCCATGCCATACTTGGTCTTGAGGTAAAAGCCATTACACTTAGGTTGTAAGATCGATAAGTTGGTTTGGGTGATGAGATGGTAACTGAAGAAAGCCGTGTCCAGGATATTCCAGTCCGATATGAGATGGGAGATGCTATTACTGATGAGAGTAAGGTCAGGCCATCCAATACCGTAATGGGAGTTGAAGATTGATCCCAAGTCACGAATATTGCAGATTTTGAAGTTGTTCTGAAGGACAAAGTCTTTAACAAAGCCCTTAAGGATGCGTACCTTAGATTTTTAGAGGGCACGAGTATTTGCCCATTCGGAGGCGCGACTCCTATCGCCCATGAGGGCGCATCGGCCGGCGGACTAGTCCGTCCCTGCACACAAAGCCACCCTGGCAGCTCTATTGTAAATTGATCGTTTGCCGCACAAGTGAAAAAGCAATATCACCACCTTTATTAATTTAACATCATTTAATAAAATTTTACATGCACAATATTTGCTTTTAAATCTGTATATATGCGTAGTTTTAAACGGTTAACAGTTTTACTTTTTGCTTATGTTTTTAGTCTATCCACTACTTAGCATATGCACCAAATATGCAATTCTTTTGGGGTCAAAAACTTTTACCTATATAGGCCATTGAATTGAAGGAAAAAAACTATCATTATGCAAAAGAAACACATTTTTTAATTTTTGTTTTCATAAAATAAAACATGGACTTTTGGTATTTCTTTTTATCTAAAGCTCCAAGAAAACACAATAATAAGCATGCTGTGGCCGCGTCTACATTTGCTCTTCCAGGTTCATCTTTTGCACTTCCGCCAGGAACGTTTATTGAGCAATGAGAGTTCAGTTCACGGTGCTATGGAACCCGCAACTTTATAAAGGTTCCGTAACCTTTCTTGCTTTGGGAATCGAAACCGGAAATAAGAATTGATGTAAAGAACAACAGTAATTGATCGGAACCTAAAGAATTCAAATCAGTATTCACGTCCTGGATTTTCCGAACGGTAAATATATACATCTTTTCTATGCCACTGAATGGCTGTACCCATCCAAGCTTGGTAAATTTGGTTTTTATTGTTTTGAAATGAGCAGTTATTACTCCGTTAAATTCCAGTCAATTTCCAGTCTGTGAATTTGATTTTCCAATTAATTCCGGCTTACCAGCGAGAACGATGACAGGATTGACGAATGATTTCCTGATAACAGAGCCATCCAAACGGCTTTTGATAAAATACTAATGAAGGCTCATTGCCTCAAAACAATGATTAATCAAAGTAACCTCGAAAAATTTCCTCATTTCTAACGAATTATAATGACCGAATGAGTGTAATGGTTTTCTCTCTCTCTCTCTGAATATTATCAACAAACAAAAAATTATTGAACAATAGCGTAAAAATTACGTTGTTATCAACGTGAAAGGACTTGCGTTAACGTAATATTTGTTATTAAAAGGGGTGGATGTGATTCCACGTTCTGTTACCTATTTGTGTAACTATTTGTGTAATTACCTATTTGTGTAACTAAAGACGCAAGCCTCGTAGGAACGAATCTTTGGCTTTATACAATAATTTTTGCCACCCACGTATTAATTAGCTCAAACTAGAGCTTATGTAATTTTGGAGAAAAAGAGACGCTTTCCCCATCCTGGATTCGAACCAGGGTCCCTCCGTTTAGCCCGGAGTGTCTTGGACCGCTAGACGAATGAGGACAGGAAACAACGCTCTCTTTCTCCGTATGTAAAGGTGTTAAGGTATTATTACCCTCCGCAGGGATAACACAATTGCCAAATATGGTCAACAAAAATGGTCAACAAATCTTTGGCTATAATTACGGCATTTCTAATAAACTGTTGAGAAAGCGCATTGGAATTTTCAGCAAGAGACGATGGTCCGGAAGAAGTTTTAAGTTAAATTTAAATGTTGTTAATCAGCAAGTTCTGCCTTTAAACAGGAGGTGTGTTTTTAAACCTTACGACAGTGTCAAAATAACTGTTTGTTATTCAAACAGGAAATGTGGAATTATCCCACTTTGCTTCTTGCCATCTATTTCACTTCATGGTATTAATTTGTTGCGGTTTATTCCGTCATCCGTTCACTTCCTCTTAGGTTTTTTTCTTTCCTATTAAATTTTCTCTTCTTTCTTTTCTTAGCAACAATCCTTTTTATTGTTTCTGAATTCTTCTTGAAAATGTACACTGAATATTTTTAAGGAGTTTTGGTCATTCATTAATAATTGCTGGACCCTTTCTCTTACTCGCACTCCCTTCCTTATTTCTCGATTCTGAACGTAAGTTTTGATTTTAATTTTAGATTAAAATTGAAAATAATCGCAGCCGTTACAATCACCATTATCTGCAAATAAAACACTTTATCACCTCCGCTTTTGATACATTGATTGAAAATGTTGATTCAATTATTAAAGGTTGCAGAACAATTTCTTTTAAATCTCAATAGTTAGGAGGACACCGCGTGTTTTTTGGTCAGTAAACGTAAAGAAACTTTTTACGATTTGAGGAACGTGGCTATTGTTGTTTAATCAAAAGAAGACGGAAAATAAGTTTAACCAAAATCGGTAGAGATTATTAAAAGTAAAATTAAAAGTTGAAGAAATGAATTACCCAATACAAATAAAGGAATGCCCGTTAATGTTTTTATTGGGACAAATTAGTTTCCTTTTTAAAATATATTTAAAACTGATTTGAATACCTAAGCTGGTTTTCTTTTAATTTCAATTTAGCTAATTGTTACCGTCCCCTATAAATTTAGTTTGCGTTTAATAAGTCGTGTGAAAATTTCGAAAAATTCAGTACCCAAAAAATACTTTTAAGCAGTTTCCACATCAAGAAATATAAAGACATTAAGCGTGAGACATATCAGAAATTTAATAGTTTTTTCAAATCAAACATCACATTGCTTCACTATTAAAGACTAAAAAATTATTTGAAATTTCAATAAAGTGAAATGTGCCTTTGATCTCGAAACTATTTTTTAAAAAATATTTTTTCTTTTAAAATCTTTTCTTGTAAATTATAGTATTCCCAAAGAAAGTATCTGTTCCAATTAAAATTTATTTTAGAAACACATCTCTACATTTTTTTCATAAAAATTTTTTTTTAATCATTTCAACGAATCTATAATGAAGTATGGAAAGTTTCATTCAGTGTTTTGTTAAATTTCAGAGAGAATTTTAATTGATGTTTTAAATGTAGCATACAGTGGATAAGATTAGAAATTGAAACAGATTTAATGCGATTGAATTTTCTAGTAAAATAGTTCAAAAACCTTCGTTTCTCTTCAATGATTTGGTAATATAAAACAGCCTTATATTTAGTCCCATTTAAATTTCATAAATATTTAACTCATAATTTACGATGTTGGTAACAGAAGTCAGGTATTTATGTAAAATGTCCTGAAACTGATTACCGACACTCGGTAAATCATTGACACAAAATTAATTTCCTACTGCTTGTAATTTCCTCACTCGGCTTGACAGGTACTTTTTATAAACCCTCGGATGATACAAAAGACGACAGGCAGTGAATGGTAAAACCCGGACATTGGCTGATGTGTCAAATTTGTTTCCTGAAATTCGTGTCGATTTCTTCTATTGAAATTCCAAGGCGATCGGAACTGCTCTGCATAATTTATAGACGGTGGCAGGTATTAAATTATTCCATCGTTTTCAATCTACGGCGATGGATCCTGATTTAATAAAAGTAAAGGTTGGCTAACATGGTTTACGACAGCATTTACTACCTGGGAATCGTTAGGAATAAACATTTTTTTATTCGTAAATTCTGTACATAATAAATAATTAATCATTTATCACGAACCTCGATTTTTCTTACGTTTTGTTATTAGTTTAATGTGTCTTACGGTTAGTTCGAATTAGTTTTAATCTCCAAACTTCCATTGTGCAATACTTTACATTTGCGGTTTTGTGAAAGTGCAAGCTTTTAAAATAACGTTAATTATATGACTTTTAATGGACAAAGAATATAATACAACACTATTTGCTATTCTTTATACTTCTGTAAAATATTTTTGCAATAAAAGATGAACTGCTACTCAAAATTTCATAGCTAAGCACCTCATTTCTGTATCATATATCGAAGAGGAGAAATTATTGCATATTTTGAATTTTTCTTGCGAGGAAATATTTTTCTAATATCCAAGATAAATAAGACCTAATTCTTATTTTGCCGCGTGCATATAAATGACTTTAATTAGTAAATTATGAAATTTTTCTACATTTGTCAAACATTGTTTATTAAGATTATTCTGAATTACAGCTTCATCAGTAACTGATATAGTTACTCTGGAAAAATTCGGATCCCATTACAACTTCGGTATTCTTAATTCAGGTTATCAGACTAATTAAAATATAAATTAATTATAATTTGTATATTATTATTCTGTACTATCGTTAGCATACTGATTAATTTATTGGATTTATATGGGAGAATTTACTTATTTGTCAAAAGAGTAAGCTACTTACAATATTCAATCTACCAGAACTAAAATTAAATTCGAAAGCATAGACGAAACACGGGATTTTATACTAGGAGGAGGTTTTCAGAAATTGAAAGTGTGTTCTGCTCTCTGTCTCAGTATGTCCCTCTTTTTTTCTCTCCTCTCTCACATAAATATTGGGGCCCCAATAGATCTTAATCTGGCCCTTCACTTTTGCAGCCTATCGACAAAGTTTGCTAAAATGAGGGATCAAGAAGATTAAGAACTGACAGTATAATCGTCAACAATGAAGAAGGTGATAGTTCGTTACTACATGGTATCCTAGGTTCGATCCTAGAAATGCAATCTTCATTTTTCCTAAAATTATTTGGCGAAGAAATTATTTTAACATAAAAATGGTTTGGCGAAAAAAATGATTTTAACTTAAAAATGGTTCGGCCTCACCAAGTGAAAGGACAAGCTGAAAGAAAGGACAAAGCGCTTAATAACAGGCAGTTTGATGACCATTAATTGGAAAACACCCTTATAACATTAAACCAAGGGAATATAACGTCTAACAGAGCTAGCAGTTTAATTATCATTTACTACGAAATGTTTAAACTACGCTTATATTAAAAAATACAACCCGCTCATCCAGATGAGCTACTATTTCTTAAGGAAAATTTGATATTTTATGCCCTTCAAATTGTAATTTCAACTTCAATGACATGTGAAATATGTACCTTGTATAAAATGGCAAAATTAGTGAACTCGGTGTTACGAGAACGTTATGGATTTGCAGTAATCAGTGTTTGAACTATATGTCAACAGATCGCATGGACTAAAATTCTTTGATTTGAAATTTACACGATCACATTATTCACGAATTTCTTATTTCAGTATCTCCCACTTCACAAAATTTCAAGATGAGCTCGCGTAGTCGCTTGAAATAAATGACCTATCTATTGCTTTCAAGAATTTATCATTCTTAACTTTTATTTTCTACATTCATATGAACATTTTAAAATTATGACTAAACTTTATTATTTGGATTTTCACGACCCTTGAATTCATTTATATGGTGTGTGTGTATGCAATACTGGGCGCAGAATAGGCCGTACGGTGGTGCAATGGCAATATGTTCACTAGGCCTACCGTTAATCCATGATTGACTAGAAATAATGCCAAAAAACCAACTAACTATTCACCGTAGTCCGAGGGTTGGTTTGTGGATCGTTAAAGCTTCGAATTCCTCGGAAAATGTAGGTGCAATGACCTATGGTAACTTAAAGGTAAGGTATTCGTCCACTGCTGCACTTTAACTCGGTTTTGACCCCCAACGGTATCGTCGAATCTACGCAGCACCACTATAGCCCAGAGTTTGGGTTTTATGGAAGTGGAGGTCCAAATTCCTCAGCAAACTCTAGGTCCGTGCGCAGCATAGCCTCTTTTGTCCATGCGTATATAACACAAACAAGAAATAAAATGCAAAATAATAGTAAGGGAATAAAAGTGCGATTAATTTCTTAATTAGCATTAATCATAGTTTTAGCATTAAACCTATTTGGTAAAATGGCAATATAAAAACAAGTTTTGTACCTTTCAAAATTCACTCTTTATAACTGACATACGAATAAAAAGACGCAGACGCATATAGACTTCATATAATGCGTATAGGAAATCGATAAAAGGTATTCTTGTTTATGAGATCCATTTATCGGTTAATGAACAGGAATTGGAAAGGAAGGTCCTTTCATTGCATTAGCAATTTTATTAGACAGAACTATTATTCTGTATCCCTTGCAATCATAGCTCAGTCCGCTGGTCTTAAAAGGATGTCACACATGATCCAGAATAGTTCCTGTCCCAACTTAATTCTGCCTTGACTCTATCATTTCTCCCTATTTCCGTGTTATTTTGTTCTTCTTTTCCTCAGAAAAAAGACATACATGGCAGAAGTTAAGGTCTCGTAGGGACCATATAAACGACAGTCTTTCGTATTCAACGTCTTGTGTCCGTAGATAGCATTGAAGAGGTCACAAAATCCTAACAAAAAGGCGAAAGAAGCGACAATATGGCTTATGACACTGTTCGAATAGAAGTGGAATTGATTGCTCCATCTTTCAGCAACTTTTGTTGTTCTCTGTTTTTCCTGCTTCTCTTCTCCTTGATCCCTGCAATCTTCCTCTTTCAGACATTTCAATAAAACTTTTTCCCCAAGAAAGAAAAAAGAGGAATACATAAGAAACTTCGTAATTTGAATATAATACTACGCGATGAAACTGTTTCGAACGTTTTTTAGAATGTTGTATGAAGATGGAACGTTCTTTAGTACGAACTCTACATGCATCAAAGGTTCTATGTCTTTTTCTTTCTTTGACTGCTATGCTTTTTCACATGCAGTTTTTTTACTGTTTATTTCTGCCAAATTGTCCCCTATCAAAATTATGGTGGATTATTTGGCAAAACACCAATCTCTTTACCAAATTGGGAAAATTCATCACGAGTTCCAGCACTAATGACTGTATTTAAATAAGAAACGTATAACTTCTTTGAAAACAATGCGGATTTTAATTTTTTTAATATTTCCTTAATGAAAGTTAAATTATGGATACCTATAATTTGCAAGAGTTTATAGTAAAGCAATTTTGGCACAAAATACAATTTTTTGAATAAAGCAAAAGCCGTAAGCTTTATTTTTTTAATAATCAGTGTTGAAATTACGTATAAGAAAAATAATTATTGCAATCAAGTTCACTACATTTTTGTTGTATCTAGTTATTTATGCTCTTCTGAAAAATTTAGCTTACTTGTTAACTGTAATTTTTTAAAATCCCGTTTTCGTAGAAAATGGGATAGCCCAATTCATACCATATTATGATAAACTTGATGATTATTTTTAAACGTGGGATATTATTAGTTTAGTTGAAAGGAGACATTATTTATAGCACCTCGAATTAAAAACTATTATACTTGCTGCTTAAATGTAAAATAAGTAAGTACTTACTTTTCATGTATGATTAAATGAAGAGAAACTACGTTCCCAGAAATTTATTATTTCGGCACTGACATGGATCTGCAAAGCCCGTTTGAAGCCATTCGGTGGTATTTGCGAAGAACGGTTAATTACCGTCAGTGATTCCTCTAGCTTTGATTATATACAGACGCATTGTGAAACAATCCATTCCCAGAAAGAAATTAGAAAAACTTCTAGTGTGATTCTTCATTGAGTTAAATTTAATGGGATTGAAGAAGGTTTAATATATTTCCTTAGGTTTGAAAATTCGATTCGCAATCAGGGACGTGCGAAACGTTTTGGAGAGTGTGGAGGGGTCGAAAATCTTTTACTGCGACAAACTTGTGGCGCCATCTATTGCCACAAATTCCCAACGGTTGTTATTAAATAGTAATTAGATAAATTAATTGTTAATTAGATGTTAATTAGTTAATTAAATAGTTAAAATAAACTGAATTACAAAACAACAACCACTTGAACGATTTACATTTTATTGATTCGCAATAGCACAGGCTTTAAAATCATGGTTATAAAGACGAAAGAATGTACAAGTAAAGAGACCACTAATTTTTTAACATAGATGAGACAGGGGCACTGTTAAACAGTAGTATGACGATATGGTACCGGACATCTATTGGCGACAATGAAATTAGATCCGAAGTTCTTCAGCTTGCTACCATTAGTGGCAATGTATATTATGATATTTTGGAAGTTAAATTTTACAGTTCCTCAATAGTGTGTGGGGGGGGGAGGGGGCAAGTGAAATATGCCTTTCGAGAAACCTCCTAAGCGACTAGGTGCGAAAACTCCCTACTACCCTATTGGCACGTGCTTGTTCGCAATAAATTACAGCATGGATTACACCGATTAGATTTACAATAGTTAATTTACAGCGCAGCACCATAGCAGAAATTAAATGTATTGGTAATCTTCAGAAATAATCTTCATTGCTAACCCTAACTGTTCACACCAAAATTAGTCATATCTCAGGCTCTACTTATCTTTTAAAGCGACTTAGCAAACACTTGCGCTTTAATACAATGAATTTTCAGACATTTTTTAAATAGCGATTCGTATTTTTGCACATCCTCTAGTAGCCTATCGTGACGTCCTAAGAATGCCTTTAATAGTAGACTCGAGCAGCTGAAATTGCTTAGCTAATTTTGTATTACTTTTCCATAATCATTTTGTTAATTTTTGATATTTTTTTTTACTTTATACTGAAGCCTGAGACGTTTCATTTTGGTAACCACTTTTTAACCTTCAATGCTAAACGTAAACAAAAAATATTTCTAAAGCCATTATTTTTGTACACAAAGGAAACCTTATCAATTCAGACACCCAATCGAAACATGTTTGGTGGCATAAAATGGGGAGGATAAAAGCCAGACGCAGATAAATCGAAAGGAGTCGTTATTCGAAGAAACATTATATGAAGCATGTATGGCAACTGTAAATACAGTCGTTAAATGGAAATGGACGTTAATGAGGAAATATTATAGAAAGATTTTTTTGAAAGATTTTTTTTCGCATTTACATTTGAATGTAAATTTCATTTAAACCCAATTTCATATGATATATATATATATATATATATATATATATGGCCTGCAAAAGGGTTGCTGGTATCTAACTGGAAGGAGACCCACACGCTGAACGTATGTGACGATGTGTGGAACCGGCCGGGCCAGTAACCTAGTGTCCTACCCCGCCTTCAAGTGGTGCAGGCTGGGCTTTCTATCCAAGAGGCAAATTAATATTTGCTGCACGGATGGAAAGGCGGAAGGGGAGGGCTAATTCACCAACCCGTCTAGCCAGCGTGGTGAAATGATGGCTAATTCCTCCAATATGCTAATACACCAAAAACCATGGCCCCTAGTCTCCAGGTGCTGGAGTGCTCCTGATCAAGGCAGCGGTCAGCGTGGCATGAAAGCAGGGGGTGCTAAGAATCACTGGAATGGCCCAGGCTGCCGTTTGTTATTGACCTTGGCAACGTATAATGGACGATCCCTTGCTTCTGAAGCAAAACTTCAGGAATTGGAAGAAGAACTTGACAAGATCAAATGGGACATTGTAGGACTCAGTGAAGTTAGAAGAAAAGGTGAAGAGTTGGTGGAACTGAAAAGCGGACATTTGTTTTATTATAGAGGAACGGAAACTGGAAGAACAAGTGGTGTTGGCTTCTTAATCAACAAAAGAATTAAAGACTACCTTCTTGAAGTCGAAAGCACGTCAGATCGAGCAGCGAGGCTCGTTGTTCAACTAACCCAGCGATACCAACTTCAAATAGTACAGGTATATGCACCAACATCAAGCCATACCGACGAAGAGGTTGAAGAATTTTATGAAGAAATCAAAGAGTTACACACCAAAGGGAAACAACATATCAAGCTCATCATGGGGGATTTCAATGCAAGAATTGGACAACAGGAACAAGGAGAGACATCGGTTGGTAAATACGGATATGGGGAAAGGAATGAACGTGGCGATCAACTCATCGAATTTGCAGAAGCTGAAAACCTTAGCATCATGAATTCATTTTTTAAGAAGAAACCGCAAAGAAAATGGACATGGAAACACCCAAATGGGGGAACTAGTGAAATTGACTATATCCTGGCAAACAAGAAATCAATTATTGAAGATTGCAGTGTACTGAACAGATTTAATACTGGAAGTGATCATCGAATGGTGAGATGTAAAGTGCACTTAAATACTAAATTAGAACGACAGAAGCTCATTAGGAAACAAGTAAGTAAGAGGGTGGATCTAATGAAACTGAAAGTAAATACCGAGGCATTCAAGTTGGAATTAAAAAATCGCTTTTCTGCACTGGAAGGACTTATTGATGAAAGTGATATCTCAGAAGCAAATGAAAACATTGTTAAGACAATAGTTGAAACTGCTGGGGAAATTGGTGGTGTAACCTGTAAAAAGCAGAATAGCAAATTATCTGAGAAGACGAAACAACTCATGAAAAGGCGAAGACTTATGAAGGTGGACAATCAAAATACCAGTCGCAAGATCGAGTATGTAGAACTTTGCAAAACTTTGCGCAAAAACATGAAAGAAGATATAAGAAAATTCAATTGTGAGTTAGTAAGGAAGGCCATTGAAAGCAACAAGAGCCTTAGGGTTGTTAAAGGGAGTTTGTCTATTGGGAAGAAACACATCATTGCATTAAAAGGAGAGGATGGCACTGTAACAAGAAATAGGGAAGAAATACTTAGAAGAGTTGAAGAATTCTACAGAAAGCTGTATGAGGGAAACAGTGGATTAAACGAAGACTCTGAGATAGTCGAAGGAACAGCTCCTAAAATCTTAAAAGAAGAAGTTTCATTTGCAATAAAAAATATGAAGAAAGGAAGAGCCCCTGGTGATGATGGTATTACATTAGATATCCTAAAAGAAGCTGGAGAATATGTAGAAGACATACTTGCAAAATTCTTTACCAAATGCCTCAACAGTGGTAACATACCAAACCAATGGGATTCTGCAACAGTAATTCTTTTGCATAAAAAAGGTGATAAAGAGGATTTGAAAAATTACCGACCAATTAGCTTGTTACCTGCTATTTATAAAATCTTCACAAAAGTGCTAACACATCGCCTGCAGAAAAAATTAGATGCAGCTCAACCAAGAGAACAAGCTGGATTTCGAAGTGGATTCAGTACAGTGGACCATATTCAAGTATTAAGAGAATTAATTGAAAGAACACATGAATATGAACTTCCATTGTGTGTGGCATTTATTGACTATGAGAAGGCCTTTGACTCTATTAAAACATCAGCAGTCATCAACTCTTTAAGATCAACAGACATTGAGGATGTGTACATTGACATGGTGAAACGTGTGTATAAAAATGCAAGTGCAAAATTTCGGTTACATAAAGATACCAAAACTATCAAAATTGGTAAAGGTGTGAGGCAGGGAGATACCATTTCTCCAAAACTTTTTACTTCAGCTTTACAGATGATTTTTCAGCAGATAAATTGGAATAACAAGGGAATAAAAATAAATGGTGAATATTTAAATCATTTGCGGTTTGCTGATGACATTGTTATTTTTTCAACGAACCCATCAGAACTCCAAGACATGGTACAGGAGCTCTCAACTAGAAGTAAAGAAGTTGGACTGAAGATGAACCTACAAAAAACTAAGATCATGTTCAATAATTTCGTAGAGGAAACAAAAATACAAGTTGACAACATTGAGATAGAAATTGCTGATTCATATATTTACCTTGATCAGCTAATTTCAATGGATGGCAACATTATGAAAGAACTCAACAGACGTATTAAACTTGGCTGGAGTGCATTTGGAAGAAACAGTTTTATCCTGAAGGGGAAATTGCCTTTGTGTCTAAAAAGAAAGGTCTTCAACCAGTGTGTATTGCCAGTCCTCTCTTATGGATCAGAGACATGGAGTCTAACTGTTGGAGCAATACGAAAGTTACAGACAACACAAAGGAGCATGGAGAGGTGCATGCTTGGAATAACTAGGAGAGATCGGAAAAGAAACACTTGGGTTCGAGAGCAAACAGGAGTAGAGGTTATCATTGTTAAAGTAAAAAGCCTGAAATGGCGATGGGCTGGGCATATCGCAAGAAGAACTGATCAACGATGGACAACGCAAATTCTCAACTGGATTCCAAGAGACCACCGAAGACCTAGAAAACGTCCTCAAACTAGATGGGTGGATGAAATAAGAAAACAGGTTGGGGTGACGTGGAAGCGAATTGCTCAGGATAGACTTGTGTGGAAAGCATTTGGAGAGACCTTCATCCAGCAGTGGATAGATAATGGTTGAATATGATGATGATGATATATATATATACAGTAGAGTCTCCATATAACGAACTTCCATTTAACAAAGTTTTCTATTTAATGAAATTTTCGGCGGAACCTTGACTTTGAATGGCACTAACATGTAAATTTGTCTCCATATTACGAAAAACAATTTCTATATAACGAAGTTCTTTTTATAAAGAATTTGATTTTTTTAATTTACCTTTTACAATTTTTCAGCGGGATGGTTAGGTAGAAGGGGTAGTTGAGGATTTTAAGCAAAAAGACGGAGGTGAGGTAGCCTTCTGTATAGTAGACATAGGGTCAGTTGTGATAAATAATTCTATTGTTCTAAACTGGGAACTTCGAAGCAGCGGGGATGTATCACTCTGCAGGTGTGGCTAAGCCACGAAATTTGCTTCTCGCACATACGTGTTGCATTGTTGAAGAAAATGTTATAGATGACGTGTTCCGATATTTACAAAAGTGTGAGAATTTCTATGAACAAAACGTTTTTTATAAGAAACCTGTACAAAGCAAAATTAGTGATTATTTCTCTGTTTCAAATATGTTGTATGAGGATCATACAGATATAAAGTAATCCTCAGTCTTTACTTTTGTTATTAATTTGTACGTACTTGTATACGAAAAATATTTAAATTCGTTGAAAAAGAAGAGTCTACTGAATTTAGTCTTTACTGTCCAAATTTAGCTTTTTTCATTTTATCGAAATTAAGTTTCAACATTTATGTTAATTTCTATTTAACGAATTTTCCTTATAACGAAGTTTTTCAGAGGAACGATGGCACTTCGTTAAATAGAGACTCGACTGTATATACAAATATAACGTGTACACTTTAACCTCTTCCTGATAATGAATATTTTATTCTCATTTCTCAGCAGCAATTGTTATTCCATCGATGGCATTTAAAGTAATGTCAAAGACGTGATATTCTGCATTGAATGCTGAACTTTTTTTGAGAAATTGAGTTTTATGGTTTTGCTCCAGCAATAAAAAGCGTTTGATTCCTTGAGAATCGTTTAAGTTACTATTTGCCATTTATAAACGGGAAAGCTCGTTTTTCTGTTTGCAAACAGACAGTTAAGAAAAATTCAGAGAATGTATTTGGTTATAATAAATCTAGTTATCAGCAAATTCTCTTTATTGAAAACGGATATTCGAAACACGCAATCCTTTCATTTCAAATAATAACTATACATAATGATAATAACAACAAAGATTTTATGATCCGCACATTACCATTATTGGACAATATGTCAAGAGTTAAGGGAAATCGTTTTAAATTAGAGTAAATTCTCCAAATAACGACTTCCAAGGGAAACTAGAAACGCCGAAAGGCAGAAAAAGCCGTTAACTGAAATGTGTTTAATTCTATGAAGATTAAATTTGTTTTTTAAAAATTTTTTACTTTCTTAAACTTGTGTTTACCGCTGACCCCTTAAACTTGTATCTACCACAGGCATTCTTTTGATGTTGCAAACCCCCTAAACTTAAGATTTAAAACCCTAAAATTTTTCTAATACAATAGAACCTGAGTAAAGTGACCCCCTTTGCACCTAGAATGTAATTGTCACCATACAGATGTGGTCACTATGCGACAGTCTTTGGTATAGGCACGACTATATCCCTACCAGTTCCTTCTTATAAAATGTAGGCACTTTGTTAGGTGGTCAATTTACCGAGGTGGTCGCTTTACCTGGTTCCACTATATCGCTGCTCATTGTGTATCTTTAAATTATAAAAGAAAGGATGGATAAATGCTCAAATTTCATATTATAACTCGCTTATTAAATTAATTATGTTCAACGTTTAAAATATAACAATACTAATAAGTAAGTGAAAGAAAATCGCCTGAGGTCGATATTTAAATTTAGCAGGTTTCAATTAA
>QLNU02015270.1:24630650-24642155 GCA_006491805.2 Dysdera silvatica
TTGCTTGTTTCTCATTTATTTGCGTTAATATATATCATAATATTCGCGTTAATACATATTATAATATTTGCGTTAATATATATCATAATGTTCGCGTTAATATATATCATAATATTTGCGTTATCATATAACAATATTTTTACATAATATTGATACGTGCGTTGTACATAGTCTATTTTAATGACGTAATTTTGATAAAGAGAAGGTGTCTATTTGACGAATGTTCCAGTAAATTGCAACATACAATTAATTACACGTACTCCAATTAAAATCCCTCTCTGTTTAACGACGATTATTCTCCTTCCCTCGAAAACCGTTAACGAGAGAACTTAATGTAAATAAGAACGAATCATATGAGAGTCTTCCTCACGAATTCAGAAATAATTACACAATACCAGTCTGAAATCTATTATCCTGTTTTTATAATACGCATTATATTTACACACAGACCTTCTTTCAAATCTCTACTCATAGTGGGCTCAGTCATTTTTGTTATTTTTCATCTCTGCCCAACGTCCTTCGGAATCTCTTCTATCAATATGTTTCTTTATCGATCACTTCTCTGTCTATTTCAGCGGCTAATGTTCCAGGAGAGATACCCCCAGTTTTCTATTCAATTGCAGTACTTTGGTTCGTCGAGATTTTTCTGAAAGCTGGAGATCGAAGTACGTCAATACGGAGGGTGCAATCTATGCCCCTGCTTGCATCTCTTTTTCCATCTTCTTATTTCTATCTTCTCATCCTTTATTCTTTTTTTTTTCAGATACCATACGGAGTTATTTCGACAGCTTGTACGTGCTTCGAAGGATTCTGAAATCGCCAGCTTGCGAGCTCTTCGTCTTTGGTAGAAATGTGCAGCTGACCTACACATTTAGTATTGGAAACCGTTATGTCCATTTTATATGCAACTGAAGTATTAAGAAATCCTTTATATAACTTTAGAATTTCTAAGATACTTCATAAATATGAGGGACTCACTAATTTTCTTAAATTTGCGATTATAAATTACCCTTGCATCGATTTGCTATGTATCCTATAGTTTCATAATCAAGGAGGTACAATTTTGCAGAGTGTAAATAGAACAATTATTAGCAACTATTTAAAAGTACATATATATATATTGATGAAACATCCATATCGTGCGGTATCATGGCTTCTAAAACCTCCCAATGTGAATACTCGTTTTAATATTGAGTACTTTAAAATTTATTTCATTATTTATAAAGATAAAATACATAAACTGGAAAACGGTTTAGCGAAACTGAACTCATTGTAAATACAGTAAAAACCAAATTCCCATTGTTTCATAATAGAAATAAAAAAAAAAATAGAAATCAAACCTCATCATAAACTATACTTAAATAATAAAGAGATTGAAAGAACAAATCAAACACTTTTTTGAGGGATTACATTAAATGAATCACTGAATTGCGATTTACATGTTTTGCAATCTGTTAAAAAATAAGAAAAAACTTTGCATTTTAACTAGGCTTAGCTTACTCTCACCAATAAATATAAAAATAAATCTGTTATTCACTTATATTCAGCCACATTAATTATGGAAATGGGATATGGGGAAATACAAACAAAACACAAAGAATGCAGATACAAAACATTCTAAATATTGCTATGAAATCAATAAAATATCGATCTAATAAAACAATCTTGGAACTAAAAAAAGAATTTAATATCATTAACATTGGAGAAACCCATAGATATAGAATTTTGACTATAATATTCTAAAGAATAAAACAAAATAAATATACTGATGTAATCAATATAGTGAGGACAACATATAAATGATACAAGATCATGTGAAGATTTAACACCAATGAAAATGTGAACCAATATGGGTCAAAATAACATTAACTTCTATGGAATTAAATTTTAGAATGATTTACTAGCAGACATAAAAAATAGTGAACAATAAATTACGTTTGAAAGAAAACTGAGAACTTATTTGATTGAACAGCAAGAAAATTGTTAGCCGCGATAAAAGGCAAAGAACAATAACGAGGGTTTCTTTGATCTGTCACCCAGCATGATCCTTATTGTATAAGTTTTTTGCATAAAAATAAAATGTTGTTCTTATTATAGGACCAATATTCCCACTTTAAATCTTTAAACTATTTATTTGTAAACACAGATTTAAAACTTCAACAATTTCTCTCTACTGTTGATCAACTGCCTTCTGAGACGTTTTTTTGAGACGTGTTATAACGTGTATCTAGATAATTAAACTTGTGACCATATACATATTTCGTAGTTTAAAAATATGAGATATTGCATCGTCTGATTTGCCTTTCATTCTTGAATTATATTCAGGTATAAAATATCTTGCATACAAGCCATCTATGCAGTACTTGCTTAAATGTATGGACTATGTACGTACATAAACACATATTTTTAGTATTTTGAATAAAATGTTGTTTTGTATGCAAGAAATAATAAATAATATGGAAATGTGGGCTGAGCAATCGGCACTGTGTTTTCAAGAGAGGGAGGGAGGGAGGGACATAGAGCCCAAGGGATAAGGAGAGAGAGAATAAAGGTAGAATCTCCATTTGGGGATCGGAGCTCTTAACGAGTTTTGGCAGAACCCCCCAAGTTGGGTGATAAAAATATTGATCGTAAATTTCATTTTTATGGTTACTGATAGGTTATAAAACGATCGTTTACTTTATGATGTAAAATATTGTTGTTTCAAAAGCAAAAAATAATGTTGAAACTGAGTCATTGGAAAGCTTTTAAATGTCAGTACGTAATCTGCATTGATGTTTAAATTCTAGAATTTTTTTTTAAATATTAACGCCAGTCCCACGATCTTTCATTTTGCCACGTTAAGCCTACTGGAAACGGATGGCTTAGCATTTATACTATGTTGTGTGTGATTTCTATAATATATAATTTATTAAAATTTGCCAAGCTCTTGTGGTAAACAGGGCTTAAAACATTCGTTAACAACTAAGAGTTAAGTTCGTAAGCGGGATAAGCATTATAAGATTTGTAAAAGTAACTTTACTACGTTTTGAACGAAAATTTCGGAAAAAAAAAATTATTTAAAAAAATGAAAAATATTTAAAAAATTAAAACAACTATTTTAAAATTAAAAATTATTAAAAAATTAAAACAACTATTTTTAAAATAAAAAATATTTAAAAAATATATAAATTTATTTAAAAAATAAAAAAAAATCAAGTATGATAATTTCTGATTACCAATTCAACTTGCTTAGCGCTAAGGTAAATTACCTTGCATTAAGATTCAATTGATTGGATTTTAATTACACAGTTAAAAATTAGGAAAATATCGTTATTCGAGAACGGCATTTATCCTCTTGGATTTTAATTAGGAAAATTGGAATACCTTTTATTACACATAAGGTTTCTTCAGCTCTCAAATTTATAGGCATGCCTTAATATTATAATTGAATTCAGAAATTGCAAAAATGAAAGATATTAGTAGAAAATGAATAAACATTTTAACGACAAATAAAGAAAAAATGCGATTTCGATTAATTTATTTCAATATTTGTGTTTGTCGTATTTTTAATGGAAACTCAAAATTTTTAATTTGATCTTATTGATCCAATTACATATAAATGTATATAACGATTTTCTGCCATTGGAAGTAACTGAGATTGAACCGATTTTGATATTTCAAAAATAATGTTATTCTGATACTTGAATCACCTTTTAATTCTGATACTCACAAAATTAGTTAATCCTGCATTCGGAAAGAAAGTAATTTAATTACGATACTTAAAAAAGCATTTAATTCTGGTACTCGAAAAATCAGTTAAATCGGATATTTAAGAAATGATCCATTACTTTCATTTAACCTAATGTTGACTGAAGTATGAGGTCGTTTAATTTCATACACTAATAAATAAATAAATAAATAATAACTATAAATAAAAAAAAAAAAAAGGATATAGAAAATCATTAGCTTTATTTCTTTTCAAACCTATATGAGTAATCGAATCGATTTCTTTAAAATGCAAACCATGAAATCACAATATACCATAAATATTAACTTTAGAAAAGTTTAACTTTTACTTTCTGTTAAGAAAATTTCATACTATAGTTGTTTTTGTGGTGATGAAAAATTAAAGTCTATATTTATATTTAGAACAAAAATACTAATATTATTACTAAATAATAGTACTCATTTTACTATAAAATAATTTTCACTTGAATAAAAACAACACTGATTTCACTGGGTCAAGGCAATAGCCAGGATTTAATTTCAAGGGGGGGTTCAAAAATTTTTACAGCATGTGTTGATACAATCACAGCATGCAAATGCCGTAGCCAAGTCCCATTAAAAATTTAGTTTTGGGGCGGGGACAGGTCCTTAACATCATCCTCTGGATAAGGTCATTCATTCACTGGGTTGTCCGCAATGAATATTGAGATGCGAAATGCCCCTTTCCATATTTTAAATATTATTATAAATTAATCTATGACCACACTTTTAAAACGGTTTTTGCAAACATTTCGTTATTTACGTTATCGTTACGATACGATGACAACGGTATCATAGAAAAAATGTAATTTTTATTCTCACAGGTATTCTAGAGTTTGGTGCTTGGGGCAAAAAAGGTCTTGATATCTCCGAAATTTTTCAGAGCGTGGCTTTATCTGTCATTGTGCTACAAACAATTGACCAGGTTTGATGCAGGAATTAAGTACCCATCATAGGTCACTAAGGATAACTCGGCATAAAATAAACTATGTATATTCAGGTATGTATGTAGGTGCAATAGAACATTCTTGATGGGATTTAAAAACAGTATTTGAATAAACATTTTTTGACACCCATGTTATTAGATTAAACTAAGCTTCATATATGGAAGAAATAGAGCCATCGCTCTGACCCGGAATCAAAAATTATTATTGATATTATTACCCCAGGAAAATTTAAAAAAAAACACACTCTGGTGGCTTTATAGGTTGTTTAGTTTGGCAATTGTGTTAGCTCTGTGAGGGGTAATACTATCCTATAAGAGCAGTACTTAAGGGTTCCTGATTTAATAAAATACAACTGACTTAAGTCAGAGAAAGCCAAGTTTCTGCTTGTGAAATTAACTAGAGTGATTAAATGTGAATTAAATAAATTAAATAGTGAATTAAATGTTTGTTTCTGACTTCCAAGATTTCATTTGCATTTACATTTCCGTTCAATATATATTTTCGTCGATAGTAATTTTGTATGTCCGTGATTGTTTATGAATATTTGTTTTACTTCATGTTGAATAAAATTTTACAAATATCCTTCATATTTATAATTTTTATGAATAACTGAACAAGACCCTATCGGGCCACCGGGTCGTATTCCCGTTACATAACATCGATTCTCTATTTTTGTAATCCATATAAAATATTAAAAGTGGGTAAAATTTTTAAAAGTATTGTGCGTATTTCAGTAGTCGCTAAAGAGCTAAATTTTATATGAAGATATCGGGATGTTTTCATTCACTTAAATACATGGATATCCTACGGCGGCCCAGTGGTAAAATATTTACATAGTGTGCAGTTAGTTCAGGTTCGATATCCAACAGAGTCAAGAAAAGTAAGTTTAGTTGCTCACTGCAGTTCGGAAATTGGTTCCTTGAGCTTAAATAAGTTAGTGTTTCTCGGCAGAATGGCGGTCCTAATATGTTGTAATGGTAGCGCATTCATTTCTCGTGAAATTAACCCGGTTTCGACTATCTGCGGTATCGTGGAAGGCTTGCTGCTTTCCTTCTCATCATAGTCATGGTCTGGTTGCCTCTGCAGCAGACTACGGATTCTTCGAAAAGACTGAGGTTCCCAGCACTGCATAATCTTCGTTGTTTTCAAGGCATAAAAACACAACAAACAAATTACTTACTTCAAAATTGACATTTTAATGACTTTTAGACTAGAACATACTTAATGGGTGCAGGAGCTTAACTTTTCGCATCTAAAATAGTTTTAAAATGCAAAAGAAGAAGAGAGGGAAGCTTCGACAAAAACCATCCAAAACAAATAAAAACACATCAAGTTTGCAGCAGACTTGTCCAAGTTTTCATCTTTGTGTGCGACACGTCTTAGCCAAAAAATTGCAAAAGCCACCAGACGGATTAACCTAAAAGCCCTGTAGCTAAAAAATGTGCATCCGGAAGCGCAATCACGTAAAAACTTTATATGATACAAGCCGATGTTCAGAATTATTAGGAACCGGATACATGGAATCTGTCCAAGTTTGCCAGGAGTTAAATCGAAGTGCAGATTTTTTTTTTTGGCCGAGAAAAGAGTACTAAACCTGCAAAGGCTTTTTGCCTCCTTGTGGGCTTAAAAGTTTTACCGCTATAGAATTTTAGCAAAAATTCGTTTTATACTTTCATGCAAAAGAAATTATTATTTTGCATGTAGATCCTGCAAGTAGGTTCATAAGCTATCATTGAGACTGCATTTGGTACATATTGAACAATCTTACATTCTCCAAATTTAAACTTATTTTGAAATTAGTTCACCACATAACGCCAAGCCGGTTTTAATAATATTCAAATTATGGAATAGCGGATTTAATAATAATAATAAATATTTTATTTCTCACAGGGTTTCAAATAAGTGTATGGCCTATACAATACATCAGGGGTCTTCAACCTTTTTCAGTCCAAGGGCCAATTTTGCTTATTGTTGTGGACGCACGGGCCGTATCATTGCATCAGCAATATTAGGACTGAACAAAGGCAACTCGAAGGGTGTGCTTTCCCCGACCCGATCAGCCTTTGTTGATATTTTTTCCTTAAGTCCCTATATTAGTTTTGTGTGCCCATCCAAAAATATTTTCTGGATTCGCCTCTGAGACTAAATATATATAATATATACTAAATGTAAAATACACATGGAAACGAAAAGCATTTAAAATGCGTTTAGTTATTAATATGTAAAGCGAAATCAAATCTTATAGTGATATTTTTGGCACTGCTTATTTTTAACAATCCTGTCAATATCCGGTCTTATTTTTGATATTACAATCCTAAAAGTGTTTCCAAGGTGGACGTCAGTTATTCTGCTTAGAACTTTTCATTTATCAACTTAATCTTTAGAAACAGCTTTTTACAGACATATTGTGCGTAAGCATGATAATTCCTGTTACAGGAACGAAATTTTGGGTATTTAGCATAAAACACATGGAGTTGCAGCTCTATAACGTTCCCCCCATTGTAAGCCTGTAACCCCTCATGAACTTTTTACATCAGCCTATGTGCATATGTGAGTGTTTTAGACAGGCGCAGCCTGGCACGGATTGATTTTTGGCGCCCCTCCTTCAACGCAAACAGGAGATTTTCACAGATGCACAGTGAGCCATATAACCTATAAAAGTGGCCAAAAGTCTCTGAAAGAATTTCTCTAAAAATGTCTCTAAACTTTTCCTTTTTAGAGAGATTTTCTACTGCTAGGTCAGTTAAAAAAATTGAACGTCAGTTTGGCGGCCTCATTCAAACGGGGACCTGGGCGGCCGCCCGTTTTGCTCGTCCCTTAAGCTGCCCCTGGTTCCAGAACAGTAACGTTTTCAGAGCATGCAGTCAGATAGTGGGGAAGATGTTCATATCAGCATATTTAGAATAGAATTTGATGAGTCCTAAGATGAATTTTTTTTAAATCACTGTTGCACTGCAAATCAATAAAACTACACCTAATGACCATATACGCTAGAAAACTAAAGTAAAACATGACTTAGGGAAAAATAGAGTGTTACTTTGGTTCTATAGTGTTTTAAGATATTTATTACGAAATATGAAAATGCCAACAGAATAAAATACATATATTTCAGACTCAAAGGGAGCAGGGATGTTATTTTTGTGTGAAACAATTTGTATTTTTTCATGAGCTGGCCGGCCGCATAAAACATGTCGGCGGGCAGCATGTGGCCCGCGAGCCGCGGGGTGAAGACCCCTGCAATACATGATGATATAAATAAGTGGAAGAAACACAACGTTTAATGCGCGGTAAAATTTTTTAATAACAAACGATGTTAATCGACGTAGGTTTCGGACTGAGATTGGCCATCAGTCGTCAGGAATGTGGTTCAAAACTAAACGACAGTATTGAAGTGTTGCGGTGTGTGTTGCCAATTTATGCGATACCAGCTCCATCTGTTGGTGACAAGAAGGAACTTTAAAACGAGGACATATATTATTCATTGGAGGACAAAAATTAAGTTTTTCCAAGCCTAGCTGAAACTCGGAGTTGTCTTATGATCATTAATAATATTTTCATAGAAATATGAATTGACTAACCTCATCGTTTGTTACTAAAAATTTTTACTACTCCGCCGTTGATGCAAAGTGATACCGAGGTACAACTCACCAAAGTCTACCGAGCGAATCACCTCCATATACTTGTCGGCCTCGATCTATTACTCTTACCTAAAGCTGCTTTTTCAACTTTTTCTTTAAAACCTTGATTGACGAACTTTTTCAGAGTTTTTTTTCTCTTGCCGAGACCTTTTTCAAGCAGATAAAACAAAGCCCAGCAAAGTCAGAATCTACTAGAAGTGCAGATCTTAATCTCTTTGATGAGAAATCACTGCAATTAATTTTCTCTTCATCTGACATTCGTTTTGGCTTGAGGACACTGGATGGCTTTGTGTACTCATTTTTGCATTTCCGATGGGCCACTATTCTACTTTCAGTGTATAGTGAAAAGTGTTTCTTGTCGCCTATCTCTTTGCCGCAAGTTTTTTACCGTCTGTATAGCTGAAGGATCTGGAACCACTTTTTCACTCACGAATGGTTGTTCACAAATGAAACACAAACTTCACGTTCTTCACTATCGCATCCTAAGAGCCAGGTAGGTACTAACATAACGAAGTAAAAACTTCGATAATTATTGCGACAGACACTAGGAGTGGTATAAATATGGCGGTACAGGTGTAATGTTTTCGTCCAGGGTATTAGCGAAAAACCCTGATCTACCCTAAGCTCACAAGTCAGTGAACGAAATGTAGATGCGAACTCTAAAAGACATATTATAGAGAAACCAATGTAAGAAAAGGGATTTTTCTTGCATTTTCAAGATCAAAACATTTTTTCCAAAGGCGACACGCGGGGTCACAGGGGTCATGACCTCCAAAATATATTTTTTCACTGTAAAAAATTCCAACTTTCATGATAAATGAAGGATGCTATTAGAAGACCACGGCAACTTCGGTCCTTGACCCGTAAAATGGAAATCTGTATCCGCCCCTGATTTTTCTCTTCCTATCGCCTTTATTTTGGTTTTATTTGATTCTGCATGCAAAAAAAACAACAACAACATAAATTGACACCCCACACTTCCACTTTCGTGGAACTAAATTTTTCCTAAATTCCTCACTCCCCCACCCCCATAAACCAATTTCCATACCCCCAATCATTACGGACTCATCTGATTCTTAAACTGCATTATGAATAGGAGTTATAAGCAAAGTGTCGTGAACGTACCAATTTTTATGTTGTTCAGGCTATTTTCGGGCCAATTTTTACTGTACTAACAAGGCATATTTCGGAAAAAGAAATGCATGTATACAAAGGTCTTCTGATTCTATTTTATATGTTGCAATGGTTTTGTTTAAATTCTAATATTTATTTTAGTTTATCACATTGTATTTTATATATATATGGTGCAAAATAACAAATGCATATATAAGATGAATAGTGATGTAAAATAAATGCCATACGTAGATAATTACACTTTTATTTCTTCTTTGTATTTTTTTTAATGTTCTTTCCTCCAAGTCCAAATTTACTATATTTAAATCTCTTTATCTCTCTCTCTTTCTCTCTCTCTCTCTCTCTCTATATATATATAGAGAGAGAGAGAGAGAGAGAGAGATGGAGTGATTGAATGATTGATATTGTATGTATATGTGACAATTAAACTCATAGGAAAGTATGCACTCTTCTGACAGCAACCGCCCACTAGAAAATCTTGGCTACGCCTCTATTTTAATCCATGTATATATTACTCCCCTTCCCTTTGCCTTTCTTTGCAACACGTTCATGTAACATTTTGCTCGCAAATTGAAACGTTAGAAATTCCAAAGCATATACCAATATTTCATTCGCCTGTTGAGAGAAAAATTTTGCTTAAAAATATGTTGGTCGTATAACATCAGAATTCTTTTGTTTATAACGATACTTCGACTACATTTGTTCTTAATGATAGGTGAAACGGTTCTGACAATGTCCGTACATATATATCTACAATAAGTGATTGAAGCTAACATCATCCGGCGTCCATAAACGAGACAGTTCAATTATTCCGCACAATAAAACTGTATCTCGATAATTCCCGAATCCCAAAAAGTATAGTCCGGATAAAAAGAAAGAGGTGAAAAAGGGGGAAGAAATCGATTCGTCAATCGATATCTCGCTACAGGACACAAAAAAGAGAAGAAGGGAAAAAAAGCGGGGAACCAAACAATCGTTAGGTCCTTTCCACATCGAGACTTCAGGATTGACTTTCATAATCAACCAAACAGAGGGATTTTTTCCCTTTATCTTAGCTCTTTCTCACTGTTTTCTCCCGATTTCTTCTTGCATTCCCCCCAAAATCCAACTTGTGAAAAAGAACAAAGTATTCGTTCCAAAATAAAAGAAAAAAAGTATCGAATCAAAGACAGTTCAGGCAAGCACAGGATAGTCCCCGTGTTGAGTTAGGAACAAAAGCAGAAAACACACGATATTTAAGGGATACAATGGAGCTAGAAAACACACGATAGTTAAGGGATATAATGGAGATACTTGTGTTGGCTATCCGTTTTTGACTGAATTTGTTTCTGCTTATAGGGACGATTTAAACGTTAAATCTGTAGAAAGTAATATATACATTTCCTGCCAAAGAAATTAAATATTTGTAAATAAAGTTACTGGTTATTCTAAAAATTAACTAAGTTTAATTTGCCTAATAAAATTGCAGATATATTTATTTTTTTAGTAGATTGAGAATGAGTTACAAATCACGTTATAGCATGTGCTTTTCTGAATTTAAAACCATTGCATACATTTATTGATATTTAAAGATGCGCTATAAAACTAAGTAAGAAGCAGTTACTCCGTATATATATTGCCATGTAGAAATCTTTTCCTAATAAACGTATTCTTTTACTTGAAAACAGTAACGCCTTTATTAATCACGGATAAAACGGGCTGCCTGATTCAGTCCCAAAGTTCCAACACTTGATTGAAATTGAGCCACTAACGAAACACAGCCGGCGATTAGTTATAACATATAGCTCACATATACTTGCGATTAATGAGCTTATGGGACGATGTCGATCAACAGACAATTCAATCGATTTTCTTCAAACTAATCAAGGCATGATTACCGACCCATTCATAATTGCTAATATATTAAATGATTATTTTGTAAACTTTCCCGCGTCACTACACGGACACCATATTGATATGAATTGTATTGAGTGAAACTGTCACGATTATAATATTCTGGATTCCTTTTGTCTGCACGAAATTACAATGGTTGAGTTGCT
>QLNU02015270.1:24649263-24666736 GCA_006491805.2 Dysdera silvatica
TTTTGATTGGCTAGAGTTACCAATTTTGTTCCAAGTAATGTTTAGATCACATTGTTATAATGAAATGAGTGATATTTTGTTATATTATAAAGGTCTATTTATTGTTAAGGATACCTATGGTCCTTTTATACATTTTATATTGAACTTTTTTCAATTCACCCATATTTATATCGAGTGGTAGACCTTATGTTCAAAATAGAAACTAGGTATTGGCGAAGTTGGGTCTGATAAGTCCAGAGGGGCTGAAAAGGCGGCAAATTCGTTCATACTTATGAAACGTGAGTTTGAAATAACCACCAAGGCGCAAAAATCTTAGTTACGCTTCCCGTTTCGTTTAGTAAGAAATGGCATATATCAGTCTACCGGTGGGCAAATATATTATCCTATAGGCGACAATCGTCCTCTGCTCATGAACTGAATTTTCAAATTTTCTTCTTAATTTTTTTGACATGATTCAAGTTCGCTTCTTCCACGCTATTTTCCTATTCAATGCTACCAAGATGATATTGACACTTCCACTGCTTCCCAACTAGGAATTACTGTGCGTCAAACAAAAACGCGTACGTCAAACGAAAACTTATCATATCTTTAATAACTCCCGCTTAAGTTATTAGCATTGGTCTTTCTTGTCTTTACTTACTGATTTTCTTGATCTTTCTTACATTATGTAGTTGATGATTCTCTTTTCTCCTTTTTTTTTTAAACATGACAATACATCCGTTGAAATGACTTAAACCTTATGCTAAATAAAAAATGTAAATATTTGTGTGTAATACAATATATAATAATATAATACAAATATACAATATATATATAAATAAAATATAATACAATAATATAAATATTAAATGTGTATATTTTGTTATATTTTAGATACCTTTTATGGCTTTCAAAATTTCAAAGCAAAAATCAAAATAACCTCCTAAAAGAGTCACAAAAATCCAATAGTAAATCTATCTAAATTCAAACTTAGAAATTTAAAGCATATTCTATACGAGCTCATCGAAGCGCAAAAAATAATCGTCGTTGGGTTAAGCGACTTTGAATTATGCAATGAGAATATCGAAATGCTGTTTAGAAATGGTTTATTCCATTTTTGAAATTCAGAACGAGAGAAATGGCAAAGTGAGTGGTTTCGCCAAAGTAGTAAGCTCTTGCGTTTCTTCAGCAGAGAAAGAACAAAAAATAGCATCGCCCTAAACTACCTACTGTTTTTCGAAAATACATTTGGAGAGGGCCTGGTGTCTGAACGATGTTGGTATGCAAATGTAAAATTACGAATGCAGATTAGTCTCTTGATGGCCTCTTCTTGTCTCCGCATCCAGTTGAACGGCCGTTACGAGGTTTGGTTGGACAACAGAGCCTCAATTAAATCACTAGGCTATTCTCTGGATATTTTAACATAGGCTTGAATACCGCTAAATTTAAGATCATCGATTATGCAAATTGAGAGTCCAATCTTTCATTAAATCTTTCTTACATTTTATTTTTTTTTAAATTCATTCCTTCCTTTCTTATTCATATTTTTATTCTGAATTCAATTTTCTTAAACATTTTCAACAACGCGGTTCATTTAAAATTTTATTAAAATCAAAAGGTCCGTAAAATATTATAGCAAGCAAATGAAAGAAAATCGCTAAATTCGGTATTTAAATTTAGCGGGTTTTAATTAGCATTAATTCGTAATTCGCCAATCCACAACTCGCTAATCTGCAATTCTAATCCACAACTCTCTAATTTGCGGCTCTCTAATCCGCGTCACTAATCCACAATTCGCTAATACACAAATTTCTAATCCACAACTCTTTAATTCGTAACTCTCTAATTTGCAACCCCCTGATTCGCAACTCTCTAATTCGCAACTCTCTAATTCGCAACTCTCTAATCCACAACTTTCGAATTTACAACTCTCGAATTCTCAAATAACTTGCTAGATTCTCAAAATTAACAACAGCTATCATTATTGCATTTAAGAAAGAATTTTACCTCACCGTTTTTATTGGGGAAAGACAGACAGACAGACCAACCAATATAGTTCAATATCTATTAAAACACGCTAATAATTTTGTGACTCTTCTAGAAGGTTATTTTGATTTTTGCTTTGAAATTTTAAAAGTCATAAAAGGTATCTAAAATATAACAAAATATACACTGTGTTTCAAATATTCAAATTTTTTATTTAGCATAAGGTTTAAGTCATTTCAACGGATGTATTGTCATGTTTAAAAAAAAAAGGAGAAAAGAGAATCATCAACTACATAATGTAAGAAAGATCAAGAAAATCAGTAAGTAAAGACAAGAAAGACCAATGCTAATAACTTAAGCGGGAGTTATTAAAGATATGATAAGTTTTCGTTTGACGTACGCGTTTTTGTTTGACGCACAGTAATTCCTAGTTGGGAAGCAGTGGAAGTGTCAATATCATCTTGGTAGCATTGAATAGGAAAATAGCGTGGAAGAAGCGAACTTGAATCATGTCAAAAAAATTAAGAAGAAAATTTGAAAATTCAGTTCATGAGCAGAGGACGATTGTCGCCTATAGGATAATATATTTGCCCACCGGTAGACTGATATATGCCATTTCTTACTAAACGAAACGGGAAGCGTAACTAAGATTTTTGCGCCTTGGTGGTTATTTCAAACTCACGTTTCATAAGTATGAACGAATTTGCCGCCTTTTCAGCCCCTCTGGACTTATCAGACCCAACTTCGCCAATACCTAGTTTCTATTTTGAACATAAGGTCTACCACTCGATATAAATATGGGTGAATTGAAAAAAGTTCAATATAAAATGTATAAAAGGACCATAGGTATCCTTAACAATAAATAGACCTTTATAATATAACAAAATATCACTCATTTCATTATAACAATGTGATCTAAACATTACTTGGAACAAAATTGGTAACTCTAGCCAATCAAAAATATAACACTCTCCATTACAGAAATATTAGCATATCTCTTAAAATTTTAAGTGTAAATATCACAATTAAGTGAAAAGTCATCACTTCATAAAAGACTCCTTCGCCTCTTATCATCTTCGATACCTTCAGTTTCAACTGCTGATATTACGCATCATCTCCCTGATATTACAATTAGAAAACTTTTTTAATATAAAATTTAAACTTTACGTTGAAAAGTATAAATAAAGGGCAACTCACATGGTAATCTCAAAAGCCGGCAATAACCTAATCATGGTTATCTTACTAGATATATAGACGAGTTAATACTGGACTTTTCAAGAACAAATCTCGGAATGGCAAGTATTACTTCTCTGGCTCCTATAATTTGTAACTCTTTCCCTAACAGATTACATATATTTGATACTATTCGTTTTTTAAAAAAAAAACATATTGGCAAATATCTTTTAGAATTGTGACGGCCTTCATTTCCATAACATTGCGTATTCATTACAATACTAAGGTGGAATTCTACTGCTTTATCCAAATTCTACAAAAATAATTTCTTCCCTGGTGCAACATGGGCTCCATCAGATTCTATAGTCTTTATCCAATGCTGTCCAGGTGGATATCTATGTGCAAAATATTTGCCTATGTTATTAAGTCTGTGTAAAAATACCGTAATGTAACGTGATCCTGCCTGAGTAAATTTGCCTTGTACAATTAGGTGAATGTTTTTGTAAACCATGGGTACTTCAAAATATTCTCTATCTAAACATTTGTATTTTGCTAATTTTTTAATAACAGCGTCAAATAAAATTGTTCTAATATACCCTATTCAATTGATAAAATTGCTAAACCATTAAATATATTTTCCGCCATGCAGGTCTCAAATAATTTTTAATTCGTTTCCAATAAAAAAACTATTTCCAGAAAGAAAATCTACTATCGACATAGTCTTAAAAACAAGTCTTAAACTAAAGCGCTGCATTCGTTTACTCTTTCTTTACGTTCAACTTCACCAATGTTTCACAATAAAAAAGACAGACCCATTCGTAGCATATTTGAACTTCATAGATGAACGGGGAAATCACGCTGTATTTTGATAAAAATTTGTTACTATGATGGGAAGAACAATTGAACGGTTGACGGGAAGAACAATCGAACGGTTGACGCGAAAACGTTTCCAATCTAACGGTGTTTGTTGTCGTGAGGTTCAATGAAACACAAAAATGAACTGACACGTTTATTGTGACACAGATACTGTTGTTGGCATCGCTGCCGACGTTCTCATTTTTGAACGTGCCCTGTGCCTCCTGACTATTATAGAACTACTCCCTACTACACCTCCCGTTATATACTGTCAATAGTATATTTTCGGATGGCTGCTGAGACGCTCTTTCCAATGCTATGCTTCTTCTATATTTCAGTTTGACATTTGGGTGAGTTTCGGCCAACATACTGAAATTTGAGATTTTATTTTCTTGTTTGAATTTTTTTTCACTCTCTGAAACAGGTGTAGTATATTGGAGTACACAAGAAACGCGTCGATGTAATCGAGATCTATAGTTTAAAACTAAATTCAGTGCCTCGCTACTCTGAGTGATGAGCTATAATGATTGGAAATTTCCGCGGAGGTCCAAATTGACCATTTTGCGACGAATCTTTGGCATCGCGCCATGTGCATGAGCGGCAGTGACTTCCTGTGTGAGCGAAGACGGAATTATATACCAGTTAGAAAGATAGAAAATTAATTTTAGCTGGACTTGTAGTTTTGGAGTTATTCAATGGATTTTTATCGGCACGTAAACGCGACATCAAGATTTCTGAAATGTCATCCAGTATTGGAATAAATTTCTAGACGTGTTCACTTCAAAAAATATTTTAGAGACATCAGTAATTCAATTAGTCAAAAATTATTTTAGAGATATTAATACTTCAATTAGTCAAAAAATTTAGCCACGCTTCAGTGCCTTCACTAAATTTTCTTATTGAGAATTTGCCACCGTAGGCTTCAGCTTGCTTAGTTTATTGGTAAATCCGCCACTGGCCTGAGACTATTTCAAGATTCCAAAGCTTACGTTTTTTAATGTGGTAAACTTCCACTCCCTGTTGTGTATTTGTTCTTGAAACAGCCCACTTCTGTAATAGTATCACGGCGACAGTGAAATCCATTCCCATTTATGTCTTGCATTCATTTATTGTAAATTGGCGTTTTACTATTTAGTCATTAAACTTCGAGCTTTCCAATATTTGATAACAATATCTCGGGAAACTTTTAGTGCATTGCACATGTTAAGATGATCCGATATTATTGGCTGTCTGCTGTTGCACAGCTTGCAATCGGGGTTTCAGTGGGACCAAAGTTGAACAAGTGTGCCTGCAGGAAATCGTGTCCCGTCAACATGCAAATTTTTCCACGGCGGCAGTTTTGGGAGTATCCGGAATTAGTGTTTTAGAGTAGAGTAGCACATCACAGAGTTTATTTAAAGACTTATTTGGAATCTCCAGTTCGTTGTTTTTACTAAAATAGTGACGTGTAAATATAGTTTCGATGAGTGAAATGTCATAGCCCCATGTTGTCTCTGAAAGACAGATGTGCCTTCCTTGGCTAGCTGATCAACCGTTTCGTTTCCTTCCAAACCAATATGTGCAGGGACCAATTATAGGTTAATTTGGCCCTTCATAACTTTCAGTATGGATCTAAAGCCATAAATGCGGTTTCAATAGTGTTTTTTTTATTTTTGGAAATGGCTTCAAGGGCTGCTTTAGAATCGAAGAGAATGACAGAAATCTTGAAGGAGTTCTTACGCCAAAGAATTTGTTTAAGTGCGAAAAACATAGCTTCAACTTCACCATCAAAATGAGAAATAAACGATCCTACAGGAATATAAGATGAGGAAAGATTACAGAAAGCTGCAGCAGCAGTACCACAAGATCTAGCAAACAAAGATCCGTGTGTGTATACTTGAAGCCAATTTTCTTCGGGGTATCTGATGTGGATAGTTTCCAGCTCAGTAGTATGGAGCTGTGAGCAAGGCATCTTCTTTTTCTCAAACTTCCGTCACTAAGTCGAATGATATCTGTGTCAAAATAATCAAGAGGGTAAATATGGCTCTAAATAATTGAAACATTGTGATTTAGATTTAAATCATCTGAAATTCTGTCCACAGATATATAAAACAGGACTGTTTTTAAATCTTATGCGTTTAACGTCGTAGTCCCTCTAGCAATTATTATTAGGGAGTCGTTTCAATTTCTCAAAGAAAGTAATTGCATTTTTCTTAATACCATTTTCAATGGAAACAATGCCCACAAGAAGTTGCATTGCAGCTGTAGGGCGGTTTCCAACTGCTCCCATGATCAGCCGCAGCGCCTGATTCTGTAAAAGTTCTAGTTCTTGTATTATACCACGCGCAATCGGAACCAGGATTTCATTACAATAGCTAAAAACTGGTTTTATAAACATCTCATAAATTTTAGTCATCATACTCCGAGAACAGCCCCAAGTCGCACCTGCTAGCCATTTTAATATGGGCATTCTATTTTCTGCTTTGTTCTTTACTGTTTTCGTATGATCCTTCCAGGTCAGATGGGAGTCCAATATAGATCCCAGATAGGTTGGGCAATTTATGCATCGAATATCAGAACCTTCGTATTGTGACTTACAAGAGAACTTTGGTCTATTAAGCGTAAACAATTGACAAGACTTCACATCTTGGTTCACTACCATGAACTTCTCTTCGCATCACGTTTGAAAGTCCAGTATGGCTTTACTGAAGACGGTGTTGAGGTTATCCTGGTATTTTTTGAGTGCATCTGTCCATATTACATAATTATAACCTGTATAATGAACGAGAAATAGTTTTCCCATTTATGCAATTGAAACTTGAAAAATAGCATCAAAGTTCTACATGGCAAATAAACGCAACCGACACAAAATTTATGCAATCACAAAACCGCAACGCCCTTTGTCATAGTTAACTAGAGAGCGTTTTAGCACACCTTAACCAAAGTTGAGAACGTGAGGAGAAAGATTTTATTTGAATTTGTCCAGAAGGACGATGTTTACAAGCCAGCCGTGAATATATATCGGAATACAGAAGTTCATACGAATCTCGTTACGGCCCATACGGTAAACTAAGCAACAAAGAACTTCAGGTGGGCAAACAAACAATATAACGGTCACCTCTCAACACCAGATACCACGCTTCTGTTTGCTTGATTACCATCTATCTAAAGCTCTATTTCGCTCTAAACATCAGTATCAAGCTTTACCAGCATGAAGCCAGCACCGGCATTATCATCCACATCCAAGTCTTTTCTCTAGATCTCTTTAGGTTACTAACACCGCTCTTAAATTACTCAGTCTATTAACGGTCAACTAAATCAAATCCACACTCTCACAAACACGATGCAACACTCGAAAAATAGGCAAATATCTCGAAGATTCTAAGGCGAAATGACCTCAGGTCATACAGTCAGTGTCACTGTCCCCCAAACGGATTATAATTGAAAATACATACACAGGTCCTTTACGACCTCCGACGATGCTTAACAGACAAATAAACATTTTAGTAAATAGCTTTCTACGTTCGCTCACCGTTCGAAATAGTTTTTTCGCAAAATGTTGTTTAAAATAAAGTTTTTAGAAGTGCATGCCCGTAAATTACGTCGAGTAAGAGTTCCCCATGCGGTATATAAGCAGGACTTTCCCGAACTCTTCATTCTACCTTCACTTGATAAAGGGAGCAGTTGGCTCCCGAAACGTCGATGTTTTAAACCTTGCGCCGGTGTGAAAATAACTGTTTGTTATGAATCCTGGTGAAACTCTGTGTGTTTCGTTAAATTCTTACGGAGCAGGCTATGTTGAGCCGTGTTAGGAAATACATTAAAGAGCGATGTAGAATTGTCCGCTTTAAAGAACATCTGACTTTCAATCATTGTTGTAAATCGGAGAAATTGGTGCCTAAGGCTTTGCGTGTGAAACCCCTTGTCTTTACGACTGAAGGACGTAACATTGCAAAGAACGCAAGTTTCAAGTTTTTGTCTGCACGGATTGGTCATTGTCATAACATGATTAATCGTACGCGCCTGATGTTGGTATCTTTTGAACCTAGTCTGGAAACTGCTCTCGACTCTGAAACCTTCTCCCGTGTTTTGGTTGAAGCTGAAAGAGAAGAAGCAACTACTCGTTCTAGAGTTCGTGGTGTTCAAAAGGAAAAGCTTGAGAGATTGAGAACGGAGTACAAACGAAACTACTGCAGGAACAGTGGTCGAATGGACTCCCGTTGGGTTCTTAATCTTTCTAAGCGACGCCTAAGTGATTGTGAAACTTCTGTGCTGTCACGTGGTTTAAATTTTGCACCTACACCCTCGTCGATTCCGGTTTCAAAAATCCTTTCGGCTATTGAACCGGCTTTGTGGAACATGGCGGAGGATAGGTGTGCTGAAGTGCGCATGGAGGTTTCGAGAGTGTTATTTGAACGTAAGGCACTTGTGGACAATCTTTCTGTTCCTAAGCGGAAAGCCCTCAGAGACAGTAAAAAGGTTGTGGTCTTACCGGCAGATAAGGGTCGTACTACGGTTGTGATGGATAGGTCGGTTTACGATGATAAAGTAATGTCACTTTTAAATGATGGCGATACCTATTCCGTTGTAGATAAAGACCCTACTGGTTGTATTGAGAGGCAGATGAATGGTTGCCTGCTAAAACTTCACAAAGAGTCGAAACTGGATGAGAAACTTTACTCGCGACTCCGTTGTCATCTTGAAGAATACCATTGTTCTATGGACTCCCAAAAGTCCATAAACACGATATTCCTCTTAGACCTATTGTGAGTTTTTGTAGTTCGCCAACATATGCACTTTCTAAATATCTTGCAGGTATACTATCTCCTCTTGTTGGGTGCTCTGAACGGTCGGTGTCTACCTCTGAGGAGTTTATTTCTTCTATCAGAAACGTAAAAATCGCTCCCGATGATGCTATGGTGCCTTTTAGTGTTGTTTCACTTTTCACCTGTATTCCAACAAATTTGGCGGTATCAGCAGCGTTGGAGCGACTGAGGCATGATGGAAGCCTGGAAGAAAGAACTAGCCTTAGTCCGGAAGAGATATATTGCCTGTTCGAGTTCTGCTTGAATTCCACGGTTTTCGGCTTCAAGGGTAGATTTTACCGACAGAAGAGGTGTACGGCGATGGGGTCACCTGCTTCGAGTGTGGTGGCAAATTTGTGTATGGAGGCATTTGAAAACAGTGCTTTAGATGAGTGAATTTACTGTGTCCAGGTGTGGAAGCAATACGTCGATGATACTTTCGTTATCCTACCAAGGTCTTCAGTTACTGATTTTCATCTCTATTTGAACAGCTTGAACCCTCATATTCAATTTACATTAGAAGAAGAAGATAGCGGTTCATTACCCTTCTTAGATGTTCGGATAAATAGAGATGTGGATGGGCGACTGTTGACTACGGTGTTTAGGAAACCAACACATACTGATAGGTATCTTGACTTTCGTTCTCATCACCCGGCATCACACAAAGCATCTGTCATTAGAGCCTTGCACCGACGAGCCTTTACACATTGTTGTAATGATGACCTTCGCAATGTTGAATTACGACGCAACAAAAGCGTGTTGAAAAAGAACGGTTACCCGACTAAATTTATCGCTCGTAACTAATGTGGTGTTAGTGGTGGAAACAGGAATGTAGAGGATGAGACTAGGAAGACATCAGTGGTTTTGCCATATGTGGCGGGTGTCTCAGAAAAGCTGTCTCGAATTCTCAGTTGTGTGAATGTTAAGACCTACTACAAACCTGTCTACACCCTGCGTGATCTATTACTTAAAGTTAAGGATCGCGTCCCTGAGGAGGAAAAATCTGGTGCTATTTACCAAATACCGTGTGGAGACTGTGACAAGGTGTATGTTGGACAGACGGGAAGATCGATACGTCTACGAGGGAAGGAGCATATGCGTGCGGTAGCTAGGGGAGACGATTCAAACCAGTTGGCTGAACATGTCTTCAGGGAGGGTCACGAACCAGATTGGCATTCGATGAAAATATTACATCAGAATGTGACGAATCTGGGGAGTAGACTTTTTCTGGAATCATGGGAAACCTACGGTTTGAGGAGTCGTGCAATAAACATCGCAAAACCTCTACCAGAACCTTACAGGATTTTTGCAAAACCTCGAGTTGGGGGTGTTCATCTGACATCGTCGGGTGCGGGGGCTTTCCCGGCGAGGGTTTCCCCAGCTGGAACTGCTCCGCACCAAATGGCGTCAGATGGGGATTCCCAACATGCGGGTATATAAGCTTAGGACTTTCACGAACTCTTCATTCTGCCTTCACTTGACAAAGGGAGCAGTTGGCTCCCGAAACGTCGTGTTTTTAAACCTTACGCCAGTGTCGAAATAACTGTTTGTTATGGAATCTCCTGGTGAAACTCCGTATTGTTTCGTTAAAATAGAGATAGTCGCACAAAATCCATCTCATAGAAACGCTACCAGAAACAACAGATATAAGATTACAAGAGGTATTAATTAATTTTGAACTCTCTCGAATACATTACAATTATATGAGAAAAACTCTTTAGTATGGCAGCTTAATGCTTACATCCATCACATCACTTTCACCCTTCCTTCTCTAATCAATAGTAATAAACGTCACCTATCTTGTCACCGTAGTGTAAGTGTATCTCTTCTCAGTCAAACGATTAAACGGTTGTAAGAGACTTAGCTTTATCTTCCTTCGCTAGGAAGATACGTTACATAATCATTTTGTGGGTCCGAGAGTCTGTGTGGCTACGAATGAATACAACAATTTCAATATAGAGGTTTATTTTGTATATCCATATGTTCCGGGTCACACATCGAGTTTATCAAACATAACTTGGCCTTCATGTATGGTCTTGGTTCCACGGGGACAGCTCACATTATTCACTAGAAAATATTCCATTCGTTACTAAAATTTATGGGTATAGTAATAAGCTAACAAAGCTAAACCAAACAAATATCAAAAGTAAAGTCATAACATGGATTTAGTAATCCAGAGCCTGGCCACGTTAATACATATACAGAGACGTCAATTCAGTCAGCGACGCTTCCGTAAGAGAATATTATTCAATGCAGGCAATCTAAGGGAACTTAGGCCAAATGTTGCATGGCAAAGAATTCAAACAAGAAGCTTAAGTCACTTCCAGTTTCTTCTAACTTACACTGAGGTCTACAGCTATCATTGCGCCTCAAATTATGTGCAACGAACCCTGAAACAACTCCAGTGCTTTCTTAACTATTTTATGCCTATCAAGGTTACACTTTCAACTAACGTTAATATATTAACAAACTACCTAACTAGCGCCACAAGAAATTTACAATCACTAAACAGTTCACTACTAACATAAACTAAATAAAGGTTACATTTGAACACACACTATTGAATATTAGTAACAAAGGTAAAGTAAATTGCGAATTGTAACAGTAATTATGTATAATGGTCTGTCCTCCTATTTAAAACCTGTTTAAATAATAACCAATCCTCCATTCATAGTTTGTATTTCCTGATTCGAGCCTAATGAAACGCACACTCAACATTTTACAATGCTATTCATCACATAATTATTCAATTACTTAAAATATAATGCTTAAACAAATTTACATACTATTAACTCAACACTATGCACAACATGCACGAAATATACGCTCTACCTATTTACAAATACAGATTATATCGACATTCTCCATTATAGTAACCCGTGAAGGAAATCTACGCGCCACTAATTATAGTGTTCTCCGGCATCCCTACTCAACTGGATACCCAGGTATCTGAAAGCAGTATGTTTTTCCTAACAAGTCAAACTACTTATGACAAGGACACTATACGACTTCTACATCTACCTATCACGGAACATCTACAACTACATCAAAACCAGCAACTGGACCATACGACAATCCTAGGACACACTGGCCATGGAATTCAAAATACTTCTTCCCAGTGGCTCTTTGGAACATCCCGAATGCTTACCGAAGGAACTGAATCTAGCTAAATTTAAATGCCCCCATCCAAACGTTTCACACGCATGCAGCTTATATACAATAACCGGACAAGAAACCATGTCTCTACGTAATCGCAATACGCAGTGGATCATTGAATAGCTCGCGATGCATTCTAAGCAGGTTTTAGAGTGGCTTATTTGGGTAAATATGCTTATCCACTATTTCAGTAGAAATTCCCAGTTACATCCGATGTAAATTAAGCAATTCTTCAAAAGTCACAGAAATTTCGTAATGCTAATGGGAAAAAAACATTTGCTGAAAAAATTGATAGATAGGAAAATTTTTTACAAGTATTAACACGTTACCCAGAACTAAATCTTATATTTCCAATTTGAATCGGATTAATTAAAACCAAGGAAAACGTATTCTTAAAACAAATTTTCCAAGATATTTTTGATACAATAAAGTATACCCAAAATAAAAATCTGCGAAGTAAAATCAACATACGAAGCTTTTATTTACTAAAATTTCATGTAAATTTTGTCATCAAAAGTGTCAATATTATTTTATAGCATAAAAATAAATGCAAATCCATTAAATGTATATAATCATGATCTAAAACAACAAATAAAACATATGTTAGATGAAATGATTTGAAATCTCGAGCAAAAGGAAAATGAATTATATAAATTTATTTTGTATAAAAAATAGTCTTTATTTTTTAAAAAATGTTTGAATACGAGTTCTAACTTTGTTTATTTTTTTCCTTATCCAGTGTCTGATGCATTTTTTTTTGTTTGGTCTTATAGCGGGTTGAACATCCTCATCTGAATGAGAACATGATCCCTGATTATCCTGAAATTCACTAAAAGAGACGAAATTATCTTCAAACTGTTGAACAATTGGTTGGTCCTGCGGGCGACACCAGTCGCCGGAACCCCTCTCTATATTTTGAAGCTTAGAAGAATAAATATGCTCCATATGTACTTTCACGTTCTTACAACTAGCTAAAAAACTATGATCCAATGCTGCTTTAGCACAAGATCTCTTTAAAATATCTTTTTGAAGGAAAACACCGATAAAACCGAGGCAACTTTCCACGAACACAGGAGTAACATTGGCTGAAGGATAGCACCTTGAAACCCTCTCTGCAAAAACTTCTGGTTTCAGGAGTTTTCGAATTACCGGCTCTATTTCGAAGTACCAAGACTGGGCCTTTTCTGTTTGGTTGTACAGAGCTTTGCAAAATACTTCAAGCACCAAAGCACCGTAAGCCCAAGAATCTACACCGGGTCCGTTTAGACGTGGGAATGGACAGACAAACGGATTTGTGGAAACCGGACGCTTAAATGCCTCCGGTGGTCTATACGAGTATGGAAGTCCAATCGAGTTGGACCGAATGACTGAGAGAGCTTCGCTAACGAAAGTGAAATCGCAAAGCTTAGCGACGCCCTCCTTACTGATCAAAACATTGTTTGCTTTTACATCCAAGTGGCACCAGAGCTGCGATTGTAAATACCCTAACCCTTGAAGTACATCCCGCAACCAAACTTTGATGTAGCTCAGACTATCCTTGAAATTACGAAAATCTGAATTATTAATTACATCAAATAAGGAGGTGTTCTGCAAAGGCATAAGAAAAACAATGGCCCTATTCTTTGTGTGGAAAATTTCCTCAACGGCAATTATATTTTCGTGCCGTAGTTTAGGCCACAGTACGAGTTCCCCATCCATAACGCGCTCCTTTGCAACAATTTTTGCTGCACGATGAAGATGTGCGAATTCATCTCTAATTTCGACTACATCGCCGAAAGAACCTTTTCCAAGGAACCTGACGAAAGTGAGACAGTGATCCGTATCCAGTTCGTCAAGAACTTCTTTGAAACTCTTCATCCTCATTTCCTCCATAATGAAATCCTTGTTTTTAGAAAGTCAAAGAACAGAAGTATGAAAAATAAACAAATTTGAACGTTTGGAAGATAAAAATTTGACAAAATTTTCGATATTTCCAGCAAATTTCTGAGAGCAATACGTTTTTCGATATATTCGCTCTGTTAAAATTCGAAATTCTGATAACTGTTGTGATGTTTCTATGGTACTTGTCAACAAGTAGCTTAGCAACCATAGCAAAGTAAGGTTACTAAGGCAACCATACTACCTTCTGAAGATAAATATACATTGTATTAAAATAATTCATCGATATAAAACATAATAAATGTAAATAAATCTGTAAATCCTGTAAATATGTTGTTCTCATCTCTTATATGTTAAAGAGAGAGAGAGAGAGAGAGAGATGCATGTATTTGACAGTTGATTTCAACAAATCCTATAAACAAAGCTTTTTATCACGACCTTATTATTTTCTCTTCTAAAATTTATATCATTAGCATAGTAATTGTCAAAACAATGAATAGAAGAAAATACAATCTCTTTCTTTCTTTTTTTCTTTCTTTCTCTTTCTCCCTTTTTTCGTTAAACAAATATATCGTTGTTTTTATCTGTTTTATTTTCAATGTTTCGCCACCGACATAAATAATCAGCCATTTTAAAGTCACGGGCATAACACCGTTCATTAAACAATGTCATTACCGATGCAATTATATAATACCGAGTGTAGTTTTCTCTACTTCCAATTAAGCCCAAACTTTAAATTTTAACGAAGATTATAGTTGCTTCTACATTCCGAAGAATAATACGAGGGCGAATCAGAAAGTCTTTGCCCCTATTTTTTATTAGTCAAAATAAGGTACATACAGGTAATTACAAATATACGTACTATTCTACGTACCCTACACTATTTTTTCACATAGTTCCCATCGCAGCACTAAATTTGAGATGCCCCTGTGGTAGAATTCGTCCTGCTGACTGTGGAACCACCATCGGACTGCTATCTTGGCTTCATCGTTGTACGTGAATCGCTGTCCTGCCAGAAACTTCTTCAGCGGACCGAAAACGTGGAAATCACTAGGGGGCGAGGTCCGGACTGTATGCAATCAGAACCGCCGACAAGCTCCGGTCATTTCACTGGGAGAGTCTGGACCACCCACCATACAGTCCGGCCCTCGTCCCTAGTGATTTCCACGTTTTCGATCGGCTGAAGAAGTTCCTGGCAGGACAGCGATTCATATGCAACGATGAAGCCAAGACAGCAGTCCGACGGTGGTTCCACAGTCAGCCGGACGAATTCTACCACAGGGGCATCTCAAATTTAGTGCTGCGATGGGACAAATGTCTGAACCGGTGTGGGGACTATGTGGAAAAATAGTGTAAGGTACGTAGAATAGTACGTATATTTGTAATTACCTGTATGTACCTTATTTTGGTTAATAAAAAATAGGAGCAAAGACTTTCTGATTCGCCCTCGTAAGTATGTACACAGAACATTAAATTTTTGAAATCTGTGTATTACCGGATTACCTAGATGTGAACATGTTGAATTTCGCTTAACCTTTCGTGAGGCGCAGCTAATCTAACAGGAATAGCTCGCACTTCTATCTCCCTCTTTCTTTCCCTTCCTACATGGCAGAACATGTCATACTATTGAGTAGCTACCTCTTATCTAATGACATTTAAATACGTATGTGTCATTTTTCGTCAAACTTGTTTGAGTGAATGAAAAAACGAAAGTGATCTGCCAAGAACATTGCGCCCAATTTCCTAAGATTTTGTGACTTACTTATTTATAAAATCTAATAAATTAAATTATTTTATTCATATAACACATAAATAAAGCAAGGTTATATCAGTATTTGTCTTACGAAACTGAATGCAAGTGGTATCAATGCCCAAGTTATTTACCTCAGTCACCGTTTGGAATCAATGCCTGGAAGATTTTCCTAATAAAAATCACTTATTTTAATTCTTACATTTATTTCAGGATTTTCTCAAATGTTTATAATCTAAAAATGAAAAAATAGTCACAATTGTCGCTTTCTGCTTTTTAATTCAAGGCAGCATATAAAGTCAGGTGAGTATTTAAATTGCCTTCAGACCTCTCTGCAACTACCGGATAAACACTTACTGTGGAAACCTTGATTAGAAGGCTTCACGAACGTCATGGGGATACAAAAAGCCCTGTTGTTTGTATTTACATAGCATTCTTACAAATATCGGATCGGTAGAATTGGTTAAGAAATCACTCCAAATGAATTTAAAGTGACTGAATAAAAGTCATTCCAGAAGCGAGACCCGATTGAGCCTTTCAAATATTTCCAGCTTTGAAAGGTCGTGGTATAGAGGTAAAACTTCCCAATATTGACAATATTATTGGTTGCAGAATCAAATTTGTTTTGAGAGAAAAGAAAATATCGAACTTCATTTTCTCATCGAAATACACCCATTTTGAAATTCTGTACGTGAGTCTGGCGACGAATACTTATGTGGAGACAACAGATAAATCAATATATTAGTCTAATAATATCTAGGGAAAAGATCGATGTGGTGGCGGCTTGTATATGCTGAGTCAACAATTAACATCCTCGTCAATCTTCTTCGCAATAGGAGGTACCTTAAGATATGTCAATGTATTACAATGGAACTCTGGACACACATAAACACACACACACACATACATACACACATATATATATATATATATATATATATATATATATCATCATCATCATATTCAACCATTATCTATCCACTGCTGGATGAAGGTCTCTCCAAATGCTTTCCACACAAGTCTATCCTGGGCCATTCGTTTCCACGTCACCCCAACCTCTTTTCTTATTTCATCCACCCATCTAGTTTGAGGACGTTTTCTAGGTCTTCGGTGGTCTCTTGGAATCCAGTTCAGAATTTCTGTTGTCCATCGTTGATCAGTTCTTCTTGCAATATGCCCAGCCCATCGCCATTTCAGTCCTTTTACTTTAACAATGATGTCCTCTACTCTAGTTTGCTCTCTCACCCAAGTGTTTCTTTTTCGATCTCTCCTAGTTATTCCAAGCATGCACCTCTCCATGCTCCTTTGCGTTGTCTGTAACTTTCGTATTGCTCCAACTGTTAGACTCCATGTCTCTGATCCATAAGAGAGGACTGGCAATACACACTGGTTGAAGACTTTTCTTTTTAGACATAAAGGCAATTTCCCCTTCAGGATAAAACTGTTTCTTCCAAATGCACTCCAGCCAAGTTTAATACGTCTGTTGAGTTCTTTCATAATGTTGCCATCCATTGAAATCAGCTGGCCAAGGTAAATATATGAATCAGCAATTTCTAGCTCAATGTTGTCAACTTGTACTTTTGTTTCCTCTACGAAATTATTGAACATGATTTTAGTTTTTTGTAGGTTCATCTTGAGTCCAACTTCTTTACTTCTAGTTGAGAGCTCCTGTACCATGTCTTGGAGTTCTGATGGGTTCGTTGAAAAAATAACAATGTCATCAGCATCCACGGTCACAATTAGGAACCACTGCTTTCGAACAATCCTTTCCGTCAATTACCTCAATCGCTTTCGAACAATCCTGTCAATTACCTTTATGAGCAGCATTGAAGTTTGAAGGAGACTGAAACGCATCATGGAATCAATGCTGCAATACATACTTCCTTTTACATAAATGGAAAGAGACCTTATT